>CM019150.1:56083525-56103631 GCA_009733165.1 Naja naja | reverse complement strand
CCATCTATCTCTCAAATTCTTTCTTTTTCCTTCTTTTGTTCTCAGAAGTATTTTGTCAACCTTCACCTCATAACCTGAGATAAGGACTCAAGTACCTGATGCCAATGAACTTTACAGGCAAACTCATTCCCCTTCTGAATGGAAACCAGAGTTAGGATAAAGTTGAATAGACAACAAAAGAAATTGTACCTGGCCTGACACTGAGAATCACAATCACTTTTGACAAAAGTGGTTCATTGTTATGATATAGAAACTCAAATCCTTTCCTCACAATCCTCTTGACCTTTGACAAAATAGTTTGACCTCAATCTCAGCAAAGTTTGACCTGTCAGCAAAGTTTTGTGATTTATCAAGACTTAACGCTATATTAAATCTTATGCCAATTGCAATGGGCACATTTGTCAGATGATTTGAGTCTGGCAACGAAGATATTTCCTCAAAAGATGAGGAAAAAGTACTCTTTACTTAGAGCTCAGTTCCAGCTTCAAAATCCTGTTGCATTCTTAATTAAAGTTCTTTCAGACACAGATTGAAAATCAAAGGCTGAATATTATCAATAACCACAGATGAGGGGTTCTCTTGTATAAAATTATTACTATATTCAAGGAAGCAACATTTCTATAAAAGTATTTTTGAGGTATCTCTGTCCTATGAAGGAAGATAAGTTGCATGACATTTGCAGGATTATACAGAATGCTCTCATAATGCATATATTTTTGAAATAAAAAATAAACATGAAATGCCTAAGCCACAATACTATATCTTATTTTAACTAGACTATCAAATAAATAATGATAGTAATAAATGTCCAACGTGAATTTTTCATGTTTGAGAACTTTCATCTGTTTGAAATTGGTGTTATTTATTTATTTATCTTACTTTTGGCCAATGAAAAGCTGCCTGTGTTTATATGAACAGATTTGTCTCTTCTAAGTATCTATCCTGCTTAGTTTCCCAAAAATAAATCTAGCTATGTAACGATACATAATAATCTACTAGAGATTTTAAAAGCAAGGTATATATTAAAGCGTATAAAATATCCAGCAGTACAATAGAACAGGAATCAAATCATTTACTTTCTAAAGCTTGAAAAATGCTTTCTAGGATTTGATAATAAATATAGAAATATAACTAGCTCTTAAAACTAGTTTCAGTGGATAAAACAGCTCTAAAAATCTGCTGTGAAGTATTCAGTTTAATGAATTAATAAATATAAATTATGTCATATCAAAACTAATTGGGTGTTTTTTTAAGAAGCTGTTTTTATTTGATAGTGGAATGGAATAATTAGTTTGCATTTGTAGTAGACACTAAAATTTTAAATATCTATAGATATCATTAATTCTGTCCTTTGAAAACTATGTGTCCAACTGTGGAAATGACCAATGATTTTTGCAGCTGATAAAACAATTTCTCTGCCAAAGTAATAGATGTGAAGTAGTCACTTTAATTTCTTGCACATATGAGAATTCTTCAGGATAGTATTTGGTCTCAAAATTGAAGGTTTCCATTTTGAAATTGTCCTTTCATTAAGAAAAATCATTATTTATTTATTTATTTATTTATTTATTTATTTATTTATTTATTACTACCCATCTTGCCACAAGGTTAAATAGCATACAGTAGTTACATAATTAAGCAAAGCCTAAAAAAAATTGCATAGACTCATTTCCTTACTGAATGTAGACTACAAGCTTTTTATAGGATTACTTGGAAAGAGAATTCTTTTAAACAGAATTAAAACATTAGACTTGTTTTGTTTGAAGAGATATCTGAGATATCAAATACATTGCATGTTATTGACAGCATAAAATAAAAATAAGTAGGTAAAAATAATCTTCCTTGATACAAAGAAAGCTTTTAATAGTTTAGGATGGTCTTTCATGGTTATAGTTCTGAAATGATGAACTGTAGTTCAAGCTTTCTCACATGGATCAGAGAATGTATAAGAAGCTAAGATAATAGTGAAACTTTTTTTGCACAGTATCATAATGAAGGGGACAAGACAAGTTGTAAGCTATCTCCTTCCTTATTCTTATTCTCATTAGAACCATTGGCAAAAGACAGATTTTCAGGAATTAAGATGGCACATCAATAATTTAAGTGGAAATTATGTGCTGATAATGCTGTACTTGCAGTTATTCAATCAAATGATTATTTTTATTGTAGTATCCCAGGAACATCAGAGCTGTCTGTTCTGAAAACTGCTGTGTTAGAAACAGCTAAGATTCTGCACAGAACCCTCATACCCTCAAATTCTAATCTTGGACCCGAGATTGAGGAAGACACATATCACCCATAAAGGTGAGAAGCCTATCTCACTGAAGGTGACTTTGTAGTGCACAACACATGCACAATAGTTCACTTTCTAAAAATGGTTGGAAATGTAACAATTGGGTCAGTTCGGGTTTTTTTATATTTAGTGCAACGTTGTAAAACTCAGCCATTTTTAGAAAATTATTTATAGTAGAATTTTAAATTTCCTTTTCAACTTTAGTTTTTTTTAAATAAATAAACAAATAAATATTACCTTATATTAAACCTTATTTTTTCCACAAATACGGAACTACTTTTATACATGGTAACTGCTTCATGGATACTTTGTATTTCTTACTGGAAAGTGTGTACAGTTATCTCCTTCTGGAGAAAAATGGCTAAAATAAATTGCTGGAGTAGTCCTCAGTGTCCAAAATTACATATTTTAGAAACAAATTTAACTTAACTTGGGAACCATTTTTGAATCAGAATTCTATGCAAGGGCCTGATGCTGATCTGAAATTTGGTATCTTCTTAAAATAAAGTCTTCATAATCTTCATTTAGGATGATATTACTCTACTAAAATCTCTTTCTATCATTATTGAGACATTTTGGGGGGCAACCTAGTTTTTCCTTAGTGCCAAGTCAGTACCTATTTCCCCAAACTGGCAGTGGTGGTATTGGGGGTACTGGGGGAGTAGGAAGAGTTTACAGAATCTGTAGAATAAGACAATAAAACAGGACATATGCCACAGCTTGGAAGGAGAGCACTAACTAAAAAATATTTTGATCCATTTTATGAAGGCAAGCAGAGGAAAAAAGTAGATTAGAGACAAAGCCAGCAGACATGAGATGAATTTGGAATTGGAACTCAGTATGGTTTATAGAGCTATCTGGGCTCTAAGTCAACTGTTTAGAAATTGCTCTCTCCTTGGTAGGAATGCTCAGATACAAGCTGCCAATTGAAGGAGGAAGGGAAGAGACATACAAGGTGTTTTAGATGGGTCCCAAGGCGAAAGAGAGGCAGGACAGCAAGCTAGTGATCAGCATCTTTTATTAAAGTATCAGTAAAGAACTGCCGCTTACACGTGGCTGGAGCCAGCTTTTATTGCCAGCTGTCCAAAGCTTCAGCCACTGGCGGGACTTTATTTTCCCACTGGTGGCTGAGCCAATGAGTGGAGTCTCTTAGTCGACTCCACTCCTTGGCCATATATGGTCATATACAACACAAGGGTGCTTTAAAAAAAAATACATTTATATGCTGCCCTTCTCCAAAGACTCAGGGCAGCTTACAATTTTGGGGATACAACCCAATGCGCGCAGCAATAGCCTTCATTCCATTGTATATGCCTGCTTATTACTAAGCAGCATTTTTACAAAGCCAGCTTATTGCCCCCAACAATCTTGGGTCCCCAATTTACCTACCCCGAGAGGATGGAAGGCTGAGTCAACCTTGAGCCTGGTGGGATTCAAGCCTGCAATAATTGCAGGCAGCTGAAACTTAAGTGCTAGGCATTTAGCAGCCTGCACCACCAAGTCCCTTCTTGTACAAAGCAGCAGAGTGGAATCCCACAAGGGTTTTCTCTTGATTCCTCAGCTACAATGGAAGTATCCCTTTCCAGGCTGATGACATGAGAAAGGGAAGGATGGTCTTGTTTTAGCTTAATTCCATCCATTTCTCTGTTATATTTCCTGTTGGGGCCCCATGTGACCGGTCTTTATGTGTTCTAAGATTAGAACAGAATAAATCGAGGTTCACCTGTGCCTGAAGACCTCAGTCAGCTTTTATATTTATAGACCTTTGGTCTAGTCTTGTATCTTCGATGAGTGATGTGGAGAGAAGGAGGCTTTGGGGCTTTGCAGACTCACACATCTATGCATTATAGAGGGCAGAAAAAGGAGGATTGGAAAAAGAACAAAGGGAGGAGCAAGAGTGGTGCAACACAGAGAAGAAAAGCGTGGGAGAGACTGGTTAGTATTCATTCTGCAGTTGGAGTGATTACTAATTTACTACAAAAAGTACATGATGGATAAGTTAATTTACTGCTACAAGCACAAGATGAATGAGACTGCAAATGTATCCAGGAAAAGTCCCACTGAATCAAATGAGACTTGCTTTTGAATAAACATGTATGCCTTTTTGATTTGGGTTTTTACACTTGGATGGTTCAAAGCATTACGTTATTCAAAATAACTCTAAACTTAAATATAACACATTTCTGAATGTCTCTCTTCTACAGTAAAGAGTCCTCATACCCGCTTTTCTTAATATTAATTGCTAGTAAATCATTAGTCCTATTTTGTTTCTACCTCTTTTGTTGCTTTTATTGTTGTAACTTTTGCTGCTTGCTAGAATTGACATTTTGGGGGACAGTTTTTTCTTCTTTTTTAATAGCTCTTTAAAAAGGTTTAGTTTAGATACCTGGTAGAACCTGCTCTTAGGAGAATGGGAGGGAGTGATTGGGAAGATAGAAAGAATAATGGGGGTGGTGGTGGTGGAATATCAGAGAATCAGCCTCCCCACTTTGAAAATCGTATTTTTCCCAGAAGAATCTTGGAAACCGTACTTTGTTAAGATGCCAATAATTTTCTGTTAGAGATTCTGACAAAGGTTCTGACAGGATTCCTTTTTCAGATACTAGCTTCCTAATCTTGAAAAACCATGATTATCTAAAATGCATGTCCTCTTCACGCATCCATCTGAAATAAAAGCCTCCATCTTTAATTTATTTCTTATGTTTATTTCAATAGTTCAATAAACCTAAAGGGATCTTTTATTATCTGCATTTGTATATGCTTTATGTGTATTTCTTGATAAAGATGATTTATTGAAGCATAATATTTAAACTATAAACATACCATACCAATCTGGTAATGCTTAATTTTCCATAGTTCAGATTGCACCTTTCTATTCTTCACATGTAAGTAAAATTGCAACCCCCACTCTAATTTTGTTATACAACTCCAAAATTACTCTCTGTGATCCCTTATTGTTGTTTTCAATTTGAGTTTTAAACTGAGACTGCTTCTGAGTGAAATCAGTTTACCAGTATATGCACAGTGATGTAAAATAAATTTGTGATGGATTTTTTCCTGTGGCAATTGCTTCAGTGTGCAAAAATGAAGTCTATTGTGATGGCATAAGTTTGAACCTGGACACATTCCATTGGAATCTATTTCCCCCCCATTATACATTCTTAACTTCTGATTCTAGGAGCTTCATTAGGTAATTGTAATTATCGTCCTTCTTTTTCTAGAGGGCTGAGAAGAAAAGGCTCTGGATGTTATGAAATATCTAGCAATTCCTAGGATGGAAATAGCGTGACTGAGGATCCCAGATTCAACATTGGATGAGGGAGGGAGGAGAGAGAACAACAGAGGAAAGAGCTTATAGTCCCAAATGCTGCTGCTATTTAATATAGGCCTAAAAGCTGTTGGTTACCTTTACAGCTTTTACAGCTTCTATCCCAGGGCAGTAGCTCTTTTGAATTCTGCTGTATAGTGCAGTGTTGATGCAGTGTTGGGG
This sequence comes from Naja naja, assembly GCA_009733165.1. Lineage (NCBI taxonomy): Eukaryota > Metazoa > Chordata > Lepidosauria > Squamata > Elapidae > Naja > Naja naja. The sequence continues at coordinate 56,097,848 of CM019150.1, read as the reverse complement.
TTTTCGGTTCAATGTGTGAAGGGTGAAGGATGTGTGTTTGTGTTTATTTTCATGGTAATGGTCATGAAGTGCACTGAAGATGGTGTTTGATTTCTTTGTACGAGGTGCAATGACAATAATGTAAAGTAAAGTAAAGCTCTTCATAACTAGCTCCTGGCTATCTAATAAATCACTATCTTCAACTGTCTCTGCTCATCAAACTTAGTCCAGTGGCTAGGTGTACCTAAATCCCACCAGTTAAATAATATCATCTTGTAGGATGCATGCCTACTCTATTGCAACCTGGAAGGATATACTCTTGAGCTTCTTGTTGCTCTCACCTTTATGTCATTCAGAAAATGGCTGAAGACCTGGTTGAAACCAACCAGTTTCCTTGTTGAAGGAATTGGGGAGTTATGAAGCCCTGTGTTTTGTATTGTTTTTTGATTTTGTGCGTTTCATTGTATTTGTTGTATTTTTCCTTTTAATAAATTGTAGGATACCCAATGTCATTTGGGAGTAGCCACTGAAGTAAAATTGTTAATTATTCAAGTAATTAATTGTCCAAGTGGGACTAGTTCACCTTTTCATGTTCAGGTTCAAAGTTCAAGAAATTAGAGCTGCTTATAGAAGTAGAACTTAAATGGAAGATTATCACCAAGTATGTGGGTAGAAACTCATAGGTGTTGCTAGCTGCACCTGCACTAAGCCAGGGGTGGCATCTTTATGATTTGTAGATTTCAACTCCCAGATTTCCAGAGCCAGCCATACTAGCTTAGGATTTCTGGGAATTGAATTCTGCAAGTTGTAATGTTGCCATAGTTGCCCATTCCTACACTAAGCCATGGTTGCCCACTCCTACACTTGCTCTTCTCTCCCATCTTCTCCCTTTCCCCAGAATGATTCTGGAGAACTTATGGTGAATGTTGAACACCCAGGATTGCTTGATTTTATGATTTTAGATGTTTATTTTAGCATCCCCAAGGATGTTTTCATTTTTAAGTCTTTACTGTTTATTGTAAGCCATGAAGAGTCTTATTGTGGTAGGCATGTTTTTATACAGGAGGTAAATAAAAATAAATGGAATCTTAGCATTAAACTTGTTGCAATGATAGATCTAGAAGTATTTACCAGAAATGCACTTTTACTTCAAGGAAGAGTACAAGCCACCTAATCTGGTAATTCCTTTGACAATTAATATTTCAGTCCTGTTTGGATTAAGTTTCATCTTGCCATCAGACATCAATGTACCTGGAGCCTGCAATAACAGATCAGAGCAGTCACTATGGAAATCAAATTGGAAAGTGATGCTGACCTGTCTCTGTGTTGCAAATCCTCACAACTTCTCACAGTAGTTCCATGAAAGTATTAAAAAGCAGAAAAAGGACAAGAACAACCTCAGTATGATATTTCCTGCCAAAGTTGTAAATAAAATGGCTCCTCAGCCATCCCTTCTAGAATTTCTTCTCTGAGAAGACTTAGTTTCATATTTCTCAGCCTTCAGAGAGAATGCACTGGGGCATTCAAACATCTTTCAAGTGCTTTACAATATTAGAAGCTGTCACCAGAGTTATATCCAATTGCTGAAAGCTGTATTACTACATTTTTCCCTAGGGAAGAGGTTTTATTGTGAATTAGAGTCGTGTGAATACCTAGTTTGGTATATTAGGTAGTCATGTGTTGAAGTTTGTCAACATTTGATTTCCTTGTTATGTATTCAATAGGCATCTACCAAATGGATTTAAGAAATATCTATGAAGAATAGCAGAAGGTGCACCATATCCAGAAAAATCTAATGATCTTCTCTGTGTACCTTTTAGTCACTATGCTTGGAATCTGGGAAGTGTTCTTCCAGAGATCTGTATGACTCTCCTTCTGATGATATTCTGAAAAGCTTTGAAAATCTGGCTATTTTCCCATGCCTTGAATGAGGGTGATGAATAAATCCCTATAAGATTTTGTCTGGTAAGATTTTGTTTCGTATGATTTTTCTGGATGGATATTATTTGTTTATTGTTCTGGCTTTTTATAATGTAAAGTGACCAGAGCTGGTTGGAGTTGGGCAATAAAAAAAATCTACACACACACACACACACACACACACTTCCAAAGAGATGGCCAAAACTCTGGAAAGTGCTCTGTGAGCTTTGGAACAGAGCAATCTTTCTGGTTGTAAAACAAACCCATTCTGCAATTCATGACATTTCCTCAGTATTCCACCATGGGTACAAAATAGGAGTTCTGAAACTTAGTTCCAGGAATTGATTGCTTGGATCCTTCCTGGGAAGAGATTTACATTTTCTATATAAGTATAGCCATGATTCCTATTTTACAAGGACAGTTCCTCTGTTTCAGACTTTCCTCATTATGTTTATGCTGAATCTATTTCACAGTTTGCTTGTCTCTCCACAAATAAATCAGGATGTGTAATTTATATGAAGTTCAATGTCCTTGTTTGCATTTTCTAAATGATGAATTAATGGCAAACCTATATATTATAGAATATCAGAGCTCATCCAAAAGAAGTTCCTCTATTCAACTTGGTGACTAAGACCAGGAGCAAATAATAAGCAACAATTGGTGATATATCCTCCTTGCACTTTCATTTTGGGGAATGAAAAAGGCATTTGCACAGTGAGGCTTAAATGGATTTAACCAGCAGTCAGTTTAGAAATTTCAAAGACAAAAGATTGGGGTTTTCTACCATTAAGCCACAAGGATATAATTGTAATGGTAGATAGCTTGCTTCTTGCTTTAAGGAAGGATTATGTATAATATTGAACATCTCTCATATTTCCTGTAACTTCTATCAGAGATTCGACTCTGCTAAATTATGCTAAAGTATTATCCTAAACTGCAGGTTTTAAGATTGCAAAGTGCAAAACCGATCTCAGTAAAGAAAACTGCTGACCCTTGCCAGCAGTGCTTTATGAAATGCTGAAGTAGGTTATAACAAAAGCTCATTTCCAAAGGTGAACAATGCACTATTATCACCCAGCTGGGTGAAGAAATAAATCAGCCTGTTTTGCTACAAGCTAGGTGGAAATAATAGTATTTATGAGAAACGGGACTAGAGGTACCAACTTGTTCTTGTTTTCTAATTTCTACTGAAACGTATTCTTTCAAAGGGAAACAAGATTTATTTTTAGAGTTAAGAAGTTACATTTGCTCAAAAATCAATGTGTGTTGCCATTTCCTCTCCCCAAAGCACTTCCTATCATGTAGTTTATTTCTAATTGCTTTGTTTACAAGTAGGGGATTATAGTCTCTCAGGACCTGAATACTCTAAGAATCAAATATTTCTCTGTATACTGTTCAAAGAGAGACCTATTTCTGAAGTTTTGCTTCCGAATGGCTGTGTGTACCTTTGGTGTTGGGGAGTAGTAGGATATTAGGATGTCTCTGCCAAAAGTTTGGGCTCCCCTCCCACCCCTCATGTGTTCTGAAACAAAAATAAATGCCTTAAAGGCATTCAAGTACTTTAAATGGAGGATTAAAAAAATGAGAAGAAGAAAGCCTTTCTCTCTGCCTCTTTTTAAAAATGTTATAGGAAAGCAGGAGTGATGTTTCTATCTGAGCCATCCCATAGGAGACCTGAGAAAAGACACTAATGTATCATGCATTTACTTATAAAGCAACAAAAAGAAGTGTAAATATAATGACATATTTTTTTCCTAGTGACATATAGGACCTGAAAAAATGCTGCATTGATATATCTTTCCTTAGATACCAGTGGGAAAAGATGCTCCATAGCAGTATAATGTTCTCCAACAGGATAAAAATGTGTATTATAGAAGAAGTCTATGTTACTGTAAACTTCTGGCTATATAATCCTCATCTCTGAAAATATTTAGAATTTATCCAGAGCATCTTCAAGAGAATACGCAAAGATGAAGAGATTGCTTCTTGCTACTAGCTAATACCAATATAGGACCACTATCGCTCTCACTACCACCACTGCTACTAACCTTTCTTTTTTGGATGCTGTACTGTACATGGTAATTTGCCTAGTGTGAAGTGCCATTGCCAATCTCCTTCAAGTGGTTAAAAGATCTTGGATTGATCTTGTTTTCTATGAGGTCATAGAACAAGCAGAGGTGGGACATCTGCCTGGTTTCATAGTTGCTTTTGTCATTAGGAGTTGATAGGTTGATTATGTGCCATCAAGTTATTATTGACACCAACCACATAGATTCTTCTCCATGATGATCTGTTTTATTTTATTTATTTATTTATTTATTTATTTATTTATTTAGTCAAGCGATTATAAAATAACAGGTATAAGTATAACATAGTTATGAATACATGAAATGGATACATATAAGAAAAATAAAAAGAAACAATAGGACAGGGACGGTAGGCACGTTGGTGCGCTTATGCACGCCCCCTACAGACCTCTTAGGAAAGGGGTGAGGTCAATAGTAGACAGTCTGAGGTTAAAGTTTTGGGGTTTGGGGAAGAAACCACAGAGTCAGGTAGAGTATTCCAGACATTGACCACTCTGTTGCTGAAGTCGTATTTCCTGAAATCAAGTTTGGTGTGGTTTACCTTGAGTTTGTATCTATTGTGTGCTCTTGTATTGTTATGATTGAAACTGAAGTATTCATTGACAGGTAGGACATTGCAATATATAATTTTATATACTATACTTAAATCGGACCAAAGGCAACGTAGTTCTAGGTTTTCTAGGTCTAGAATTTCAAGTCTGGTGGCATAAGGTATTCTGCAATGAGTAGAGGAGTAGAGAACTCTTCTTGTGAAATATTTCTGGACTTTCTCAACTGTGTTAATATCAGATACATAATGCGGGTTCCAGACTGATGAGCTGTATTCAAGTATTGATCTAGCAAATGTTTTGTATGCTCTAGTTAGTAGTGTGATATTACCAGGGAAAAAGCTACGTAGGATTAGGTTAACAACTCTTAATGCCTTTTTGGCTATGTAGTTACAGGGGGCTCTAGCACTTAGATCATTAGAGATGAGTACTCCAAGGTCCTTGACAGAGTTTGGATCATCAACAACGTCTTGACTATTCAGCTTGTATTTTATTTTCTGATTTTTTTTTTTGCCAATATGTAAGACAGAGCATTTGTTGAGATTTGAAGTTGCCATTTGTTTGACCATTCTGATACATAGTCGAGGTCTTTTTGAAGGGTAGCAGTATTGTCGGTGGTGTTGAATAGCTTTATCATCAGCGAAGAGAATGCAGTTGCTCTTAATATGATCACAGAGGTCATTTATGTAAAGTATGAAGAGAGTTGGTCCTAGCACGCTGCCTTGGGGGATACTGCTGTTGATAGGTACAGAATTTGATAGGACGATCCCAATTTTGACCATTTGTTGTCTGTTTGACAGGAATGCTTCTAGTATCCATGTTTATAAATATTTATCTGTCCCTAGTCAGGCCTTTCAACTCTCCTACATCAGCATGCTGAATATATCCACCTTGTTCCTGGCTGTCCTCTTTTATTTCTATCCACTGTTTCCAGATTAGATCTTCTCCAGGGAGCTAGGTCTTTGCATTGGGAGTTATAAAGACAGTAATGCTTTATATCAAGTGATGCATTTTAGTGTCTGTTTGATTTCAGTGGAAATTCAGTGGAAATGATCTTGCTGTAGTTCAAAATAGGCAGCAAAAAGAGATGATTTTAATCTATGGTGGTAGATAGATTGCACAATTTAATCTATGGCACAAAACAGTTTAAAACTAGCTTGTTTTAAACACTATGTCTAAAATTAATTCCATCATTTGGTCACTTTCGGCAAATTAAAAATATATATTAACTACATTTTTATTACAGAACATTCTGAAAATATTTTCATTTTATTTGAAACGTTCTCTTACATGAACACCTTTGTACAAAACCTCCAATAGATTCATTTTTGTACATACATGTGTTAAAATTGTGTCATAATTTAGAAATGTAGAATCTGATAATAATTGAATTTTCATCCTGTTTTCATGCAGTTTTTGTCTGCTTTTGAACTCAGGTACGGGGTACAGAAAGTACACAATGAACATAAACTTTTGAAAGGTAAAATATGGAAGTTAACCTTGCAAATAAAAGCAAAATAATTAAATAATTATTTTTTGGGGGGGGAGGTTAAGATTCTATAATTTAAAATATGTTAAATTAGATTATTATTATCATATTAAATTAGATCCAATGCAGAATTTGTTTATTGTTTTTATTGTTTTATTGGCAGTATTGGCTGTTGCTTTTAATTAGAACTATTGGGATTTTGATTTAATAATTTTTTAATTTTAAATTTTGTACTTGCCTTTTATTGATGTAAGCTGCCCTGAGTCCTTTGGGAGATAGGGCAGCATATAAATCCCATGAAATAAATAAATAAATAAATATATTACTACTTATCCTATATCAGATACAGGATTGCAATATGGATGATAAAGAGTTTTTAGCTTTTCATCCCAGCAGTTCTTTTAATCATATAAAGCAGGATGATACTTTTGTCAAGAGATCCAAATGAGGCAGGGGCTGTAGAAAACCAAAATACAATTTAGCTTGAGACAGGATATCCCAGCCCTTGCAAAACCTTCTGCCTAGCCACTGCATCCTCTCTATTCCCAGACACCCTGCTATATTGGAATCACTGTGGTATGGTTTCCTTGGGCTCACCACACATAAAAATAAGCAATTGGCATTTCTCCACCCCCTGAGCTGCCCATGTGTGCATACAAGCTCAGACAAATTGTAACAGATAATTTGCCAGCTTGTTGACATTAAGAAAGCAAATGCCTATACTTTCATATATGAGGACCCAAGATTGTTGGGGGCAATTAGCTGACCTTGTAAAAATGCCGCTTAGTAATAAGCAGGCATATACAATGGAATGAAGGCTATTGCTGAGCACACTGGGTTGTATCCCAAAATTGTAAGCCACCCTGAGTCTCGGAGAAGGGCGGCATATAAATGTAATTAAAAAAAAATTGCAGAGCTTCCACTCTTTACCTTTTCTTTACATCCTTAGGTATCATCAAACTCAGTTCCTCATTTCTGAATAAACCAAAGGGCTTATATTAAACTCTTAACAGACAATATTGTAGAAGCTTCTTTAAACACCTGGAGTCACCATGAGTAAGTTGGGTGACCATATAATTTTTCTTAATAAATAAATATTAGGGCAGGTTCAGGGGCCAACCACCTGATCATAGAACATCAGAACTCCCAGTTCCATTGATTAGCTTGCTTTTTTCTCAACAGAATTGGGCAAAGGCCCAATCTCCCCCCCCCCAAGAAAGCACTTCTTAGATCCTGGCTTCTCTACCTGCAGGAGATGCATAAAGGGCCAGCATTGCATCACATGAAGGAGTTTACTATTTTGTTTTAAAGAGAGGGTTTTTTTTTAAAGAAAAAAAGATCATTGTTTAGATCAGAGGTGTCAAACTCGTGGTGTCACATTGTCATCATGTGGGCTGCAAGTTTTTAAACAGCAAAAATTATGTCATACTTGAAGCCATTTCCCCCCCAAACCTTGGGAATGTGGTGATATTTTTAATATAATACCCTAAGTAAGTGACGCAATTCTATCTGCAGTAAGACAAACATAATGTCAAAGAGCAAGTATAAAAAGCTTAGATATAGAAAGGAATTAGAACGTTCCTGCTAGAAAGGAACACACTGCTTAAATAGAGGTTTATTGCATCATATGTATAAAGAACCCAGGAGGCAAATTTTGACATCCAGTTCCTAAGACAGGATATTGCCATATGCTGATGACAGACTTCAGACCACAAACATCCAGCAGCATAAAATTGAATTGCATCTCAAACTCTATCCTTTGGCAAATTCACTAGACATTATTTATGAAATAAGATCTCACATTGCAAGTTTGAAAACATTACCATAAACAGCATGTCTCCATAAAGCTGCATATTGCATTACCACTCTATCCTTAGGAGATGATGCCAATTGAACAAGGCTGAATCTTCATCCTCCTCCTTCCAAAATACCTAAAAAAAATTTTTGCTTCAAGTACAAAGCAACTCTTGTTGACATACATAGAAAAATCAATTTCCAGCACAATCACAGCAAAACAGCACTAGAGTCACTCCCCGTATACAGAGAGCTGTAAATATTTGCAGTTCTCGGTACTCAAAGAAACAGGTGGACAATGGGGACCAACTTAATTGAAGGCAAATTTATCACTGATAAATTAAAGCCTCTTTATCTCTGCCCTAACTTATTAGGAGTCAGGTCTGGGTTATTATTTCTGCTGCTTCAGGAAGATCCCGTGTACTGATATTCTCCCCACATCTGCCTAATGTTCACATAGATGAAAAGTGTCACTTCTCATTCTGCTGGACACATTTCCAGATGGAGCTCTGAATGAACATTGTTAGTGCAGTGTTATCTTACTGCATCAGGAAATTCTGATACCATACTTCTTATGGAACTGGAAGCAATAATGAAATACCCTGACCATTGACATGGTTTGAAGATGGGGGGTTTCACTTGCATTAGATTTCTTCTCTTAATATGGCTTAAATAGGCAAATGCAAGAACAAAGTATGTTGTGCTAAGATTATGGCTTCTTACACGCTTCTGCAAGGAATTTTTCCCCCTTTTCCAGAATGACTTCCAAGTCATTTCAGTTGTGTGTTCTTATGCTTGCATTGCAAGAATAAAAGCTACTGTGCAATCTGACCACATCTAATAATGTATCACCTTTTCTGAATATTAAACAGATGGCTTTCATTCAGGATATGTCCATTCAGCCTCATTTTGGGACTCCAGACTCTCAGAATTGCACTTACATTGAAGGAATCCTCTCAATGGACTGTTGAGGCCTGTCAAGAGTTGATCAGTGCACTCTCCAAATATCCTAGAGCAGAAGCTCCAAAATGGTGTTCTAGCCAATGTTTCATTTGCACCCTCCTCTTTCCCTCACTGCATTTGCTTTGCAGCAAAGAGAAATCAGGCTATTGAGAGGGAAAAGAATAACCCAACCCCGCCTATTCCCAGATGTCCTGGAGAGGAAGGAGAAAGACTTCAGGAAGAGAAGAATTTAAAATCTAACAGGTAGTTATCAGAGGGATTATTACCTGCAGAGTCCTTGGTTCTCTCTGAGCTTTGGTTGCTTGTTTGCTTGCAAATGTTTCATACCTAACCTACCCTGGAGTTCCAGATAGAAAATATTGTAGAACTGACATCAGTGAAGCAGCAGCTAAACTGGAAGTTGATTGGTTCAATTGTGGAATATTTCCACAAAAGTTATGGCAATAGTAGATGGAGGGAAATGACATAAAATTCTTTGCGTGCAGAAGGGGCTTCTCAATCTTCCCCAGGGTTGCTATTCAACAAACATATGGATGTGCTCCAAGAGATACGATATATAGCAATTACTATTACACAAGTTGTTAATTTATGTTTCTTAGCAGAACATGGACTAAACAACATAAGGTAATAGAAGAAGGGTCAATTTCCAACTTTTAAAAACAATATGGAAAAGAGATTGAGTCTTTGGGCATCTGGGATACAAGCAGCAAAGTTAATGGCAATATGTCAGGATGATGGAGTTGAGAGAAAGATAAGTTTGCCAACACCCTTTTTGCTGCTCTTTTCTAGTGTTGTTGCTGTGAAGCTGACACCACAGGGAAGCTCAAATACTTTTGAGTGAACTTTCATTCAGAGTCAGGGCAAGGATGGAGCATGGTTACAAACAGTGCATAACATAGTAGACACACAAGTAGGATAGCCAACAGAGTTGTGTGCATGTGTTAATAACAATTAACACTTTAATAATATAGCGGAATATAGGAATAAAGGTTTAAAATTTACATTAAACTATAACTAAAAGAAAATTTCTGTAAGATGATATATTGCTGGTATTTAACTCCAGATAAGTTGTCAAGAACGTATAAAGGCATTTCAAATGAATGGAAAAGAAGGGACATTTTATCATTTATGGTGGATGCAGAGGTGGTATTCAGCAGGTTCTGATCACTTCTGGAGAACCGTGCGGAAATTTTGAGTAGTTGGAGAACCGGCAAATACCACCTCTGACTGGCCCTGCCCTCATCTATTCTCTGCCTCCCGATCCCAGCTGATTGGCTGGGTCTTCTTTGTTGCCCTGCATAGGAGAACTGAGCTGGAAAGCAGGTCAGTGGGGTGGGAGGGAATGGGATTTTGCAGTATCCTTCCCCTGCCACGCCTACCAAGCCATGCCTACCAAGCCATGCCCACAGAACTGGTAGTAAAAAAATTGAATTCCACCACTGATTAATAGTATCAGGGCACCAGATTGATATGCCCTGGAGACATTAATTTTAATCCTTTGTCTTGTGTATCATTTCATTAATTAAAATTGACCTTACCTCTAGAGAGCTGCTGCTTGCTTGCTGGGAGGTGAAGGTGATAGTAGTGGTAAACTTACCTATTTAATTAAAAGTAGATTTTTGGGAAATGATTTTTATTGCAATATCTACATGGATGAGGAGAGCATTTTGAAGCTATTCATTATAATTTTTTTCAAGAAAAGAAAGAAATTGCTGGATATTCTGATCATGGAATTCCTTATATCAAATCTAGTTATGCCAGGAGATGCTAGTAGAGCTTCTTACAAATCACTCTGGCTTGGTTTGGTCTTTGGTGGAGAATTAAGCATTTCCCTTCATTTAGGAAATAGCTCTCCTTATTTCAACAATAACCCAAACTTGGCAAATGTTCTCAGTGTCTGCCTTTGAAAATGGTTTCTATACAAACAAATGAGGTAATTCTTTCTATATATTTGCTTATGGATCCTTCCCTAAACTTGCCTGGAAAATTGCTACTGAGATTTAGTCAAGGGATAGAGCAACCATTTGGTAGGATAACCTAAATATTTGAGATTGGACTACAAGGCTCCATCAGAATTATATGACTACCGTAAGGAATATGTGAACAGACAATAAGTATAAAACATGTATATGTTCATCGTTTAACAAGGAATAATATACAAAACTGCTCATATGTATCAATAGATCAAAGATGTTAACCACCTTTGATCTATTAACCACTGGAATAACTTGCCTTCAGAGGTGAGGTGCTCTCTCATTGGAGGCTTTTAAGAAGAGACTGGACAGCCACTTGTCTCAAATTAACTAGGAGACCTCCAAAGTCCCTTCCAGCTCTATTCTGATTATTATTATTGTTAAGTTTGCATGAAGAGTCAGGCAGTGTTTCAGTGAAGAGTTTATTAGTGACTACAGCTCATAACAGACCGATTTGGCTGGGCTGAGGCTGCTACTTATAGCCAGCAGCCGCAGTTGCCAGCCAATCAGAGTGCAGGGTTTTCCCGCACTTTTTAAACCAATCATTTCTGACATTTTACAAGAACAGTTCAAACTTAACCAATAACATTCAAACCTGCATATATAACACCCTCCCACTAGGTTCAGTCCATACTCAAACCCCAACCTATGTAATGTATTCTTTTAAATAGGTGGGGCTCTTACGTGTACGTTGAGGCCTTCGTGGTTCAGAAGTTTTAATGTTCTCACCCAGTGAGAGAAGAAATGTGTCTGTTGACATTTCCCTAGTTGGACTTCCTGTGAAAGAAGACCCTGTTTGATTGTTAGAATCTGGTCTCTCCTCCCAACCCATCTCCAGCCCAATGTCAGCACCCAAGTCAGGTAATGATATGCAATCTTCCACTTGTAAGGATGGATTTTGGCATTGTGGCAGGTTTTGGGATGGTTCCTGTCGTAATGGCTCGTTACACATGGGGTTGATTCTTGCTTGCTGATTATCCTCATGTTCCTCCCCTCCCCTAGAAAAGGCATTAGGTATGGGAACTAGAGAGGAACAATTGATGTTCCAGAGGTAACCTGGATCTAAGCTGATCAATGTGCCTGCTCCAGAGGACTCCATCCTCTGTTTGTACCCTGTAAGAATGAGGGCCTGTGATTTGAGTTATTTCAGCAGGAATCCATGAAGGTTCACCCATAAGGTTCTTAGCATAAACAGAATCACCCACACTGAACGCTGAACTTTGCTAGTGGAATCTAGTGGTGTGTTGGGTGCGTGAAGTGGGATGAAGGTCAAGGGAGACCTAAGTTTCCTACCCATCAACAACTCTGCTGGGGATAAGTTAGTTGATGGGTTAGGAGTGATGTGCTGAACACTAAGAAGTTTTTCAACTTTCTCTGTGTTGTCCCCAGGACCCAATTGCTGAAGCTTTTCCTTGGTAAAACATACCATGCGTTCAGCCCAGCCGTTAGCTGAAGGGTGCCCAGGGGCAGTCAGGACATGTCTGATACCCTGGCTTCCGGGTTGAGCCTTCTCGAGAATGGGCGGCAGTTTGTGATCATCCATGACCGCAGCCTGGCTCTTGCATCGGAGAGCCCCGATCCTGCAAGGTTTGGGGCTGAAGCTGCCTGTAGGGTGGTGGAGAAAGGGAAATCTGCCAGCCAGAGTGAGGAGAGCCGCATCTCCCCCCCTTTGGGTCTGGTCTTTTCCCTCCAAAGACGTCAAGAAGTGGTGGTCAAAATGGCCACCTCGAGAAGGTCTCAAGGGATTAAGATTGGTGCAGGAGGAAAGAGAGAAGTCGACAGCAGAGGACCAGGAGTATCGGATGGTAAGATCAAGGCACCCGGGATTAAGATAAAGATGAGTTTTTTTAAAAAAGAAACAGAAGCAAGCAGTTCCAAGTGAAGGAAAAATAAGTAAAATATTTTTGACAGCTATAAGGGGCTTCGAACCGGGAAAGGAAGAAGCCAGCATAAGAACTTAAGTTTGGGGCTTGGAAAATGTTGAATATCAAAATAAAAGGAAAGGGTTAAGACTCTGTGCAGAAAGTGCCACTTTGTGGAGAAAAATTGGAAGTTAAAGAAGAAAGAAACTATCTTGTTCCTTTGTGGATTGAGTTGTTACATTTTAAAGAGACGCTGAAATAAAAAATAAAGCAAGACTCATAGAAAGTGAAAGCTTGAATACACAAAGACGGACTACTGGACTAATTGGTGATATTGATATAGACTCTGGACCTGGGTTAGGATTATAGAAAATTTAAAGAAGGAGAAATAAGGAAAATAAAATTCTGGTGGCCATCCAAAGAATTAAAATGGAGTTTAAAAGCATGAAAGAACTGTTACAGGAAGTGACTGAACTAACTTGGCTCGTTGCAGAAAACATGGGCTTTGAAATATTGAACAAAGAAGAAGAAGGAACCTTGGAAAGGAGGAGTCAGCACAAGAGAAAGCCATCTTAAAAAGACAATTAATACAAAGATTAATACAAATAAAAGGGAAAGGAAGGGTGGCTAAAAAAACGGAACCTAAGAAAGTATCTAAAAGGGGAACATTTATGTAATTAAGCATGTTAGAAAGGTTCAGAAGGAAAGGGAACAGAAAGGTAAAGAGAGAGAGAGGGATTCAAACTGGATAGAGAAGGGGAGAGCAGGATAAAAGGGAGGAGAAGGGAGAGCACAAGCGAAAGCCATTTTAAGAAGACAACTAACACAAAGATTAATACAAATAAAAGGGAAAGGGAGGATGGTCAAAAAATGAAACTTAAGAAGGTAATTAAAAAGGGGAACATTTATGAAATTAGGCATGTTAGAAAGGTCCAGAAGGATAGAGAGCAGAAAGGTAAAGAGAGAGAGAGGGATTTAAACTGGATAGAGAAGGGGGAATGGATAAAAAGAGAGGAGAAGGAACAAGAAACAAGAACAAAAGATAGAGAGACATGGGAATTACATAATGAAGAAAGAAACTTGTTTGCATAGAGATAATGGCTAATGTATTAAAAAGGGGGTTCTGCATGAAGAAATGGTAATAAGAATATATTGTAATTATAAAAGTAAAACAATAGGGGTTACTGACAACTACTGGTAAAGGTCACATTTTTATTTTATTTACAAAAGAAAGGTAAATGATGATTAGATAAATTGAATTAATTGAAATGATTTTAGAAAATGTCTAAAATGAGATTTGTCAATAACCAAGATTAGTTATTTTTATTATTATCTTGGAACCATAAATAAACTTAGGGGATATGTTGCAGAACCCGATCGATTAGAGATATATTGTAAGGTAGCTTTTCTTCTTTTTCTTTCTTTTTTCTATCTTTCTATTTAAGGAATGATTATGATTATGCTACTATATTAACCACTGAGGTGTCACTTTCAAAGTAGTAAAAGGGGGGCAAGTCTAGGTTTTTTTTCTCATTCTTTTTAGTGTCAAAATCTGTAATGGATTTAGAATTATGGAGAGAATATGTGATGAAAGGGCAAATCTGATGGACAAAAGAATTCTGTAAATGATAAAAGAGTATTAACAATGTGAAGATAATTAAAGGATAGATATGGATGAACTTTATCTTTAATATGCATAAAATATATT
>CM019150.1:56066388-56082525 GCA_009733165.1 Naja naja | reverse complement strand
TCTATTTGCTCGCAATGGGTTGTTGTGGACTTTTCCACATCAGGATGGCTTGAGGCCTTGTTAATTTTCTTCATGGCTGCTGCTGCTGACTTGGTGGCTTCTGCTGAGGAGGCCCCTTCCATGGCTTCCTTCAACGTGGATCTTAGGTTTTAACAATAATTTGTTGAAGCACCTTGTCTTTGAGGCCTAGAACAAATCGATCGTGCATGGCCTCTTCCAAGTTGTTAAACTCACATGCACCCCAATGTCTCTTAAACTTGCACAGTTGTCGTTAACGTTTTATTTCTTGATCCCGATGGTAAAACTCTGTTTCTTAATGAGGCACTACTTTTGGGCATAATGGGCTCTTAAAAGCTTTTCTAAGTCAGGCCAGTCCATTACCTTCATGTCTGCAGCCGCCAATGCCCTTCGCCATCTTGAAGACTGCTGGACTGCAGTGTGTAAGAAAGACCACCCTCTTCCATTTCTCGGAAATGTCGGCGAGATCGTTTCCATCCAAATACATTTGGAAGCGATCCGCATACGAGTCCCAGTCTTCTGCTGTCGGATTGAATGGGGCTGGGGGTGTTCAGCGCAGCCATCTCTCTCAGCTTGTTTTCCGTGTCGGTTTCTCTTCGGAATGATCCCACTCATCGCCCAGTGTTAAGTTTGCATGAAGAGTCAGACACGGAGTGCTTCAGTGAAGAGTTTATTAGTGACTACAGCTCATAACAGACCTGATTTGGCTGGGCCGTGGTTGCTACTTATAGCCAGCAGCCGCTGTTGCCAGCCAATCAGAGTGCAGGATTTTCCCGCACTTTTTAAACCAATCATTTCTGACATTTTACAAGAGCAGTTCAAACTAAACCAACGACATTGAAACTTGCATACATAAATATTATTATTTAATAATCCAAGAAAGATCCCCCCTATGCAAAATTTATTGCTGTGTTTCAAATGGGAAGTGAGAAAGACTGTTCAGCTTTCAAAGGAAAAGCTGCTTT
This sequence comes from Naja naja, assembly GCA_009733165.1. NCBI lineage: Eukaryota > Metazoa > Chordata > Lepidosauria > Squamata > Elapidae > Naja > Naja naja. The sequence continues at coordinate 56,081,542 of CM019150.1, read as the reverse complement.
CCCATTATGAAGCCTTCTCTATTATTATTATTATTTATTTATTTATTTATTTATTTATTTATTTATTTATTTATTTATTAGACTTATGCGCCTTCTCCCCAAGGACTCAGGGTGGCGAACATATAAAAAGAGTACATTTACAATAAAAAATATTAAACAAATACAAGTCTATAAATTACTAAAAATGAATTAAAACAATTAAAATTGCAACAGTAAACAATACAATTAAAACAACCCACCCCCAGGTCAATCCAGGCCGGCCTCACTTGATAATCGCATGCTTTTGATTTATAACACAGCCTTATTTTTACACAATCCCCTGCATTTTTATGACTTTTAATAAAGAGAGTAATATACCCAGTCAGAACCACATTAAAGTACTGTACATGTAGCATGGCCATTTCATCAATGTTATGAATGGCAAAGTGTTTAGATCATCTTTCCATGTTATGAGTATCAGTTTGGAAATTTTTAAAGGAAAGCAACAAACCTTTTGTCTCAGTGCTGGGTTGTAAAAGAATATTTATTACTTGAGGCACCATGCTAGAAACTAGGAGATTGTAAATTGTAGTCCTGCCTTAGAGATTAGCTTATTGATTTAGACTGGTAGTTGATATGATAGAGCAGATAAGAAAGCAGAATGGAGTCTGGAATGATTGAATTTGTAAATATAAATGCAGTTTCCAAAATTTTCATAATAATGAATAAATGCACTGTTACTTTTACTTCTAGGAGAGATGGTCAGTATTCAAATCTAATTAAATAAATAAAATATTTTTGTAAAAAAATGGTCATATAGAACTGGGGACATTCTGATATGGTGAGTACATTTATTGCATTATCCAACATTCAAATGACTCCATGTAGTTTCACTTCTAGAGAACAATGGAGGCATATGAATTTCAGGTTAAAATGCCTTTTTCAGTGACATCATTATCCTAGCTGTATCAATTTAAAATTAAGTCACTGGGTACCATATCTGATTACAAGTCAATTCATTTTTAAAATATGAGTTGAGCAGATCATTGTAAAATTTGGCATACAAAGTTGGTGTAGGGATTCTTCACGACCCACAGTCACCCAGATCCTCTCATATCAAGGTGAAAAAAGAGAGAGGGAAGATGAAATGTATTGTACAAAACTGTGAATTAAGTGGAAGCATTGGCTTATAATGCAATTGTCTAATGCCTTGTTCCACCTGCTGTGCTCCATTTAACAGCTGCTTTCTCCTCTGAGAGCCTGAGGCACACTTATGTTTGCCTGAACACATCCATGAGTACACAAACCAGTGTCTATTTTGAGCACACAAACAATAATTCTGCTCCAGCAACCTCTACAAAGTAAGATAAGATTTAGCAATATTAAATATTTTTAAAATCTTTCAGTAGATTCCTGTGTTTATGTTTCTTCAAGCCTCTAGATTCACTGTATCAGTAAGAAAAATGAAGATCACCTGTGAAATGTATAGCCAATTGCATTTTTAAAAAATAGCAACTTAGGAAAGAACTAGGCAATAATCGTATTGGAACACAGAGCTGGGAAATTTGATTCCCCTAGTTTCTATTTGCATTTCTATGAAAAACTAGGCTTTTCTTTTTCAAAGAATTGACTTATCATATGCTATTTCTGGTCCTCCAGCACAGAATTATTCTTTCATGTACCCTATTTTGCTTGCAAATCTGAAGTCTCAGTCAGCAAAGAACTGTCTCATAGTTCAAAGGAGACTCTGCATAGAGTCTTTTTCTGACAGGGGCCAACATTGAACAACTTCCTTGCCCTTGGATATTCTCATATGGAGTTTTCATCTTTAGAAACATAAGTAGCTTTCATGTTGTTCAGAAGGCCAACAGTCCTTGTAAGGATGTGACAATAAGTGTATGGTTGTTTGGCTTTCCTCTATTAATTATTCTGGTGAACTGGAAATATAAAACAGGGGCCATTTCATCTGTAGTAAGTCTTATCAAACTCCTTGCATATTTATTTCAGTAATCCTTCACACAGTGCTCAATCCAATAGTCTTCACCTAAGCAGGCAAATTTGAAAACATATTTATCAAATCTTAATGATCTCATTACAGATGGTTATTTATTGCACACTGTGTTGCACACAACTCAGTGCTTCTCCGCTCTGCTTCCAACACATGGTTTATAAGACTCCTTACAATTACATGCCTATCGTTGTTACGCTCACTGAAAGAAAGCTCTATGGCTTTTTTGTTTTCTCCTGATGTGAACATGTGTTTAGGGAAAGCTACAGACTAAACTGGTAAAATCAATCCAGCTGAGGATTAGATAGTGACACTGTTTAAACAAGAATCGTTGTCGTGCTTCTACTGGCACAATGAAAGGTATTTGAAAGATATTTGCTCTCTGAACCTCCAGAGAACCCTGACATTTTATGTGAAAGCTTAAAAAAATGCTTGCACAATATGAATATGAAATGCTAGCCTCATTTTCTACCTTTCCCAAACCAAAAACATTATATTTTTAAAAAATGGAAAGTGTGTTAATATAGGGCTGAGGAGAAGCCTTGATGCCTGCTATTTTTTGATCCAGATTATGTTTTTTATGTTTGGAGAAGGTAAGTTAGGAAGGAACACTGGGTAAAAATAGAGATATAATTCATTTTTAGTTATATTTCATGTGAAAAAAAATAATGGACATGAATGGAAAGTGTCAAAGGTTTCAAACTATGAAAGTCATTCTATTACCAATGTCATCTTAATTGCACCAAATGTTCAGTAGGCACCTAGGTTCTAGAGACATTCAAAGTTGTCCTTAGTTATTCTTGGAATATTCTTGGGAATATACAAATACCTTTGCAGTATTTTTGCTCTCCTGTTTTGATAACTGTATTAGAAGGGCTAAGCTTGTAGAGTTTGAAGGTCTGAAATTGTCTTTCCCAGAAACCCTCTTGGTCTTTATACCCTGGCCTGCCTCCTGCCTTAGCTAGAATTTCCTGGTGTCACCATCTATCTTCTGTGGGGTATTTCACATGGCATCTTCCTCCCTAATCTTAGTATATAATATATGTAATAAATATAAGGGCCTTTGAACCTGTATCCCAATGGCGCTTTTCAAGAGGCAACTGGAATTTCTGTTTTCTTTGAAAACATTTTGTTCTCATCCAAAAGCTTCTTCAGAGAGCTGAAGAAGCTTCTTGGATGAGAAAGGAAACATCTTCAAAGAAAAACCAGAAAGTCCAGTTGCCTCTTGAAAAGCACCTTTGGGACAACCATGACCTGGATGGCTGAGAATCTCCATAGACTCTGAACCTGTACTTTCTTTTCATTGATTAAAACATGCAATTCATGTAGACATTTCCTGACAGTATTGCATTCTTCTGCTTCACTTTTCCTGGAATAACTGAAGTTTTCAAAATTACTAACTCAGAGGGAGGAGACCTGAATCCACACTATTTTCCAGCTTCAGCCCACTAATCTAGTTTTGTTTTAAAAGGACCAAGCCTTATTCCTATTTCCCTCCAGAAGAGATAGAGGGGCTGTATCAGCTTCTGAACTCTCTGTAGGTAACAGGGAACTTTTCTTCCTCCTCAGGATTTCTTTGCCATGGATTTTTTTGTCCACTGTTTTATGGTCTAATTAAACTTGCAAAAATACCTCCTTCCTTATCCTAATTCCTTCAGAAGAAGCAAACATTTGACTTCATAGACATTCCAAATTTCCTAAAAGATCCATGTCATCTCTGCTACCTTAGTGAACCTACTTACTTTAAGATCAGCCAGTTCCTGACCAGCTTAGCCAAATGTTCTAAGCTGTGCAAAGATTAAAACAAATTGCTAGCTCCCCATAGAAGACAAAGTGTCAGCATAACAGATGTTAAACATTCAACACAACCTGCCAGTTCAGAGCAAATAGCAAACATATTTGGCCTATTTGCTACTCCCTCCCCCCCAAGAATGAATTCTGATGTTGGCAGGGGACATTGGCATTGCGCCACAATAGATCACTGGAGAAGGAAATTCAGCATTCCCTTGTCTGACTATTTTATTGTTAACCATGACAAATAATCTCTCTCTGCCCAATTAAAAACATGCTAATTAATTAACTATGACTTTCTGTTGATTAGTTATTTAATCTAATTTTGCATTTGTTTTAAATTATATTTTTAAAGACTTTTTGTTATATTTTTTAATTACTGTGAGTATCAACTGAATAGAAAGGCAGACATAAATCAGAGGCAAATAGTCCTATTTAAGTATTTCTGAAGCAAGAAACAAGTTTCCTTTGTATTTAGATTATGTCTGCATAAGTCACAGCAGGCAGAACTGTGCCTTCTGTTGTTCTGCTAAGTATTCAGATAAAATATATAATTCTTTAAAACAAAGTCTGCTGCATATTTGGAAATTAGTCTTTGAAGTCAACTAACCAGTACACATAATTACTTAATAGATTTAGTAAGTACAGTTATTATCTAGTCAGTCAATGAATATCAAAGACTTTAGTCTGGATATTGTCTGATTAATTTGGGTCTATTGAAATGTCTGGGAATTATGGAGGTATCATTGTAGTACATTAGAAATTCCAAGCAAGTTATTTGTTTGTAAAGTAAGTGGTATCAAGAATGGTAAATTTAATACTTTCAAATGTTTGATGAAGTTCTTTGATATGGTTCCAGGAACTCCAATTATTATTGGTATTACACTTTTTTCCCAAAGTCTTTCAACTTCTCTTTGCAAAACACTTTAGTGAATTGTTTTTTTCATTTGATTTGTTTTGGTCAATTCAGCTGTCTCCTGTTATTGCTACATTGATAAAACAACTTTTTATTTTTAATAACTATATTGTATTTCATGCGTTCCAACTTGTCTCCATGATTTTATTTGTTAATGTTTTTATCTGCTATCTTTTTACAAGGTATGTTTTTAGTGTTTTTATGTTGTAAGCCATCCAGGGTCATTGATGTGGGATGGGCACAATTCTTGTGCTGCCAGATAATTTAGATAATTTAGAATTTTCAGGACAAAGCAGGAGTATATTAAAGGAGGTGCCAGGAATGTAATAAAATCATGTTTATTAAATTTTTTGAAGTTATTAAAAATCATCCCCATTAATTACTTACAGCATCAGGGCTCTTTCCTGGGGTTAGTCTCTGAATTTAACTCATAGAGGAACAGTTTTCATTAGTCAAATTTTATAGCCAGACAATCTATCTTCCCCTCTACCTCCAAGTTGATTAGGTTGGGTGTCAGCAAGGGAAGGTCACATATTGATGAGGATTAAATGTTTAGTAAGTATTGAGTGCCTGCTAAGACAAAAAGAAGAAAATAACTATATAATTGGACTTAGAGTAGAAAATTTGTTATATCAGAGTTAGCTGTCTAAACAGTCTGTCTTCCATGTGTTGATTGAAAAATGTAGGTCAATTACAGGGCATTGTGTCAATCACATGTCTGTTTTATGAAATCACACCAGGTCCTCATTTTCTAAGATGATTTCTGGTGTGTGGTCCCAGCAGATCTGGTTAGCCATAAAGCCAACATTTTAAAATAAATTCTAATGCATGATTTTTGCAACTCTTAATGACATTCCTTATATAAGGTTTGGCTATTTTGCTGCAGCGTGATCTACAGTTTCATCTTTGAATTTATATAAATCAGCATTTGCTATCCTTTGAAATATATTAAGTTTTGGCTTTGAATAATTGTGGTATTGTAAATTTTTATTTGATTTCCTTTTTTAAACAATATAAACAAGATCCAAACTGTGAAGATGATGATAAAGCATATGCCCAATACATTAGAAGCAGAAAATCTACCAGGAAGACCACTGGTACCCTGGATGAAGGAGTCAAATATGTGCTAAGACAGGGATCTCCAACCCCTGGTCCAGGGACCAGCACCAGTCTGCAGCACACTAGCAACTGGTCTGTGGAAACAAGCAAAGCCCCATCTACAGAATGCAGGCAAAATCATGATCCCTCTGGGGGATCCTTTCTCCATGGAACTGGTCCCTGGTGCCCAAAAGGCTGGGGGCTGCTGTGCTAAGAAGAAAAAAGGAGATTGAAGAGAATTATTTGTTTCACAGGATATTGGGCAGAGCTCTTGTGTCTGAGCACTTGTTCTCAGGAAGGGAATCAGATAAACTGAACCATAAAAGCAGTGACAAAGAGAAGTACTAGGCTTTACAAATAAACTGAACATCAACAGATCACTAGGCACTGATGTCATCCACCCAAGGATTATTAAGGAGTTTAAATTTGATATCATGGATATGCAACCTGGCTCTACATTTGGTCTTTGTAGTTGAGGACTGTAAGATGGGCAATGTAACTCCAATTTTTAAGAAGTGCTCATGAGGGGATCCAGAGTATATAGGCCAGGTAGCCTGACATATGTTCTGAGAAAGATTGTGGAAAACTAGTAAAGATAAAATTGCTAAACATTTGGAGGCACAATCTTGCTCAAACACGCAACAGCTTCACTATGGGAAGATTCTGTCTAACTAATTTCACAGAGCTTTTTTGAGGGTGTTAATAAACATGTGGATAAGAGTGAGCCAGTAGACATCATCTACTTTTGACAGTCGCTCATCAAAGACTTCTCAGCATGCTTAACAACCAATGAAGAGATTTAACTAGTGGTATCCCTGCAGTTATGTCTCAGGATCAATGCTTTTTAACGTATGAACTGGACAGGTTTTAACAAATGATCTAGAATAGAGTGTGACTAGTGAAATAGCCAAGTTTGCTGATGATTCTAAATTGTTTGGAAAGGTAACCAAAGAATAAGGGACTATAAAAAGCTCCAAAGGGATCTCTGCACATTAGGGAAGTGGATATCAAAGTGCAACATGAATAACTGTGATGCGCATTGGTGCCAAAAATCATAACTACACTTGCAAACTAATGGGAATGGAGCTAGCAATGACCAATCAAGAAAAAAGTCTTGGAATAATGGTAAAAAGCTAAATGAAGGTGTTGAAACAGTATGCATTTACTTTAAAAAGGCCAAGAGCATGTTAGGCATAATAAACTGTATTGAAAATAGAGGTGCCAATTTTATGATGAAATTATATCATGTATAAATCAGGGTGCAAACACATTGGAATATTAGGTGCAGTTCTGGTTGCCGCATCTGAGAAAGTATAGTGGAGCTGTAGTGGAATTAGAGAAGGCTCAGAGGAGGGCAACTAAGATTATCAAAGGGTTGGAACAACTTCCCCTTAAGAAAAGGTTGCTCGGGGTTGTTTTTTTTGTCTAGAAAGTGAGTGAGAGGAGACATGATTGAGCTGTTTGGGAAAGACTGAAGGTGAAAGAAGGGGACAACACAGGATGAGATAGTTAGATAGTGTCACTGATACAGTAGGCATGAGTTTTGGCAGATCTGGGGAGACAGTGGAGAATGGGCAGTCTGCCATGCTATAGTCCATGGGGTTGTGAGAAGTCAGACAAAACTTAGCAACTGAACATCAACAAATGATTGAGGAGGCTAGGAGACTAGTGGTTTTCCTTATAGAATTGTTGGTTGCTGTGACAACAGGTTGCTGGACTAGATGGGCTGTGGTCTGAACCAACAAAGTATTGCTTACGTCCTCATGTTTTTTTAAAATAAACTTTTGATTTTGTAGTCTTTCTTTACAAACCGGTAATGGTTTCTTATTGTGGTTGATATGTAAGCTGGGTTTCTCTTCTTCATTGTTTGCTTTACAATCTCCTTCTTCCTGTCAACATCATTTCTATTAGGTATGTAGGTTTGAAGTCATTGGTTTAGTTTGAACTGTTCTTGTAAAATGTTGGAAATGATTGGTTTAAAAAGTGCAGGAAAACCCTGCACTCTGATTGGCTGGCAACTGTGGCTGCTGGCTATAAGTAGCAGCCACAGCCCAGCCAAATTCTGAGCTGTAGTCACTAATAAACTAAGAGCTTGAAGCACTCCGTGTCTGTCTCTTCATGCAAACTTAACAATTTCTCAGCTAGAAACCATGATTCATGCTCATGAATTGTCTTGTTTTCTGTATGCAATAAATCTATTTCGGCTTCTGTCCAATCAATTATACCTGCAGTGTATTGATTGAGCCAAGTGTTTATGGCTTTAATTATGTTTCATGCATTTAATTTTGTTTTTAAAAAATTAGATTTGTTTATATAATTAGAGTCAGTATTCTTTTAAGAAGAAGCTTTCGTTAATTCTCTGGTGCCAATTGCCATTCATGTGTAATCCATATTCTTCACAATTTTGTCTGCTTTAATCACCAAAGTTGCACATTTGTCTAGACGTAATTACATTCCTATATTCTCACTGAATGTGATCAAATAGAAGTTCAAGTTCTGCTTTCAGTTTTCTAAGCTTTTAAAGATCATCCACAAATAGCAAATCAGTTATGTGGATCTGGTTTCTGTCAATGTTTACTTGTAAATGTATAGTAAATATGCACATAATTCCATTTCTAAATATTTTTGACTTTTTTATTTTTATTTCAATGCTGTTGTTTCAATAGAAACAGTGATATATTTGTGACATTTTCTGGTGAACTTGTTCAACCATTATACTGATATCATGCAACGTAGAAGCCAAAACTATTATTTTAAATGTGGTAATTCTTAAAGCAGTTTCATTTGAATTTTTATTTAAACAATTAATAATATTTAGTTTCTTTTTTTCTTGTCAAATTCCTTTGGCTGATCAGTTATGTGTAATCCTAATTGTTCATTTTTGTGATTATTGTTCTCTGGTCAGTTTTCTTCAGGTGATTTTTTTTATTATTCCATCAGACAATAAATTTGCCACAGTTTAGGGTTCATACAGATTCCACAAAATGTTTGTTACTATCTGCTCAATAGCTTTAGGGTCTATATCTGAGAAGAATTTGTTTTTAATTTAATGTTAATTTTCCAAATTTCAAATGTTTGTTTTTGGAATTCATGTTTTTGGATTTTTTTCTGTTTGTTTCCCAGTGATAAAAACGTTTTATGATTGATTGATATTCCAGTTTATTGACCTGAGTGATGACTGATCCAGTATGGAAACCAACATTTTTCACCATTTCAATGAGTTTTGGAGGTGGTTATTATTACTTCAAGACTAAAGTTTTAATATTCCAGAGAAACAGAATAAAAAAAGCTTTTGATATTTTGGAGAAATAGCTGTTCCAAGACATAGCTCTGAAGTGACCAAACCTCTACAAAGATCCATGCGCTTTCATATTTAAGACATCACTCTTTTTTTCCAGAACTAATTCCAGCAACAAATTAGTTTTTTTCCTATTCCCACAAGTTTCAAGTTTCTTTAGAAGCTGGAATAAGGTAGGAGGACTGCCTAGATTGCTAGTAGTGGAAAAGTAGATGTTTTGAATATTTCATCCCTTCCCCATATGTTCAGAAAGCAGATGGATACCAGAATTAATTCCTAAGCAATACTTCCCCTAGTGTTCATCAAGAGAATCTAGCAGATTGTTTCTGTTGAAGATCTTGACAAGTGAAAACTTTGGTGGAGATGGAAAAACAAAAGAGTAGTCCCAGCTTTGTCTTTTCTGTAGAATGAAAGGTCAGTGATGAAGGAAGCTTGTAGGTGATATCTCTCTTAGCTCATGGAAGAAGCAATCCACGGTCTTTGAGTTGTAAAAATATATATTGGTGGCAGGAGTTTAGTTCTGCATAAGATAATGATAAGATCATTACCCAGAAATTCTTTGGTTTGAAAAACTTTTGTTGTTGTTGTCAACCTATGTATTATTTTGACATAATGCAGATGCCACTGCTATGAACCCTTCTTTATCAGCATTCCTAATTGCTCAGAGATATTCTACAGTATCTCATATGAACTTCCCAAAGCAAAGGCTATCTATATGCCTCACTGAGTTATCAATTATAGAAATATTATATTTCAGTACAAAAATAAGGACCTGTCCTAAGAGCAGATTAATGGCTAGTATGACAAAGAAAGTAACTCTAAATAAAAGGTTAGGGTAAACTCTCATAACAAATTGGACTTTGAATGTGGCTAGCAATGACTGTGCTGGCTGATGAGAATTATCAGAATAATCATACTGACATGCCAAATAGACTTGGCAGGAAGTTGCAAATGAGGATTTGGGTAACATCCAGGAGAAAGATGGATTTTCATAAATAAAATTGCTTGCATACTCTAAACTTGTTTGTATACCCTAGGAAAGAATATAAACATGTGTAATTAGGTGAAAAGTGCACACAAATAAATACACATTCATGCAAACATTCTTGCCAAATTTATGAATGGTGGGACAATAACAGGCACAAATAATAGAAAAAAAAGAATAAATATGACCACCCAGCCAAAGTTTGATTGATAATCCAAGTAGAAAATATGTAAAAAATAAGATTAAATATTTACTTTGGAATTTACTGTGATAGATTCTGCTCTTCAGCCTCTTCTACTTAACAATTGGTGTACACTGCAAACATGACAATACTGCCTATAAGTCTGATGAACATAGTGGAAGTTTAGTAGTGGAAAAGCTAAACCCAAATGGAACAATTTAAATCTAAACTAGTGTTTCTCAACCTTAACAACTTTAACATGAGTGAACTGGGGAATTCATGGCGGCTGGGGAATTCTGGGAGATGAAGTCAACACATCCTAAAAGCACTACGATTAAGAAACACTGACATGAACTTTCAAACCTAGAGACTATTTCTTCCCTTTTCCATGTATTGAAGCCTAGGAATTGACTGATTTGAGTTCTTTTGAAGCATAAAAATTATAACCATCAACAGATGTAACATTTTGTATTTCAAGTAAATCTCATTCCTGAATTCTCCCAGAAAAGTAGTCCAATTATGGTAACAGTTTGTTTTATGAATTACATTTCCTTTGCTGGAAATTGTTGTTAGATTATAAATGAAAACAACAAAACATCTTATACCAGACTATAAATTCAGCTGCATTTTTGTCCTCCATCCATGACTAGCTATGCTTAATTTGTTACTCTTTGTTTGAGTCATTGGATCTTGTGAGAAGAAAGTGACCTTCCAACAATATTACTTCTAGAATTTGCGTGGGAACAGAATGGACTTTATATTCTATAGGAACAGATGTGATTTTTGAATCCATGTATACTCAACAACACCTGGTTAAGGTTCTGTTAATCCTAAAGTTTATTCAAGGTACACATTGCATCCAAATTATGAAACCATTAATGAATTATTTTAGATCGATCCTTTCTTCCTTCCTTCCTTCCTTCCTTCCTTCCTTCCTTCCTTCCTTCCTTCCTTCCTTCCTTCCTTTCTTCCCAGCTGATTACAATATAGACTGTCATTATCTATCCTGACTCCTCTGAGTCAGAGGCACAAAGCCTTCATCAGATGTACAGTCAACATCAGGAGCTGCCAGGGATTCAATCAGCCAGAGTAGGTTAGGGAAACAATGAGCAGGATCAAGTGAGATTAGACTCAAATAATGAGGTGCCAAATCCTGGCAGGGTGCCTAGTCCTAGAACATGCCAGCAGTTTTGAAGGACAGAGCAAAAACTATCAGTGTGAGTTCTTAAGAGGCCAGGGTGACATTGCTCCTAACTGAGCTGTGTTCACAGCTGAGACTACTTAAGAGTAGGTTCCACTGTTGGAAGCAACAATGAAACACTGAATCTGTACTATTGTTTTGCAGACTGTGCTTTGGTCTTGGACTCAAGGCTTGTTGACTCAGTGTAGCTGTGACTCAGTGTAGCTGTGACTCAGTGTAGCTGTTGGCTCAGTATAGCTGTGGAATTTACTGGTATTCTCTTGACTTACCTGGACCAATCTTGTTACTTTGCCTCATTTCCCCCAGAATTACATGCTGTTGACTTCCCGCCTTCTACCTTGCTCTTATTATCTGTTATGTATGTAGGTTTAAATGTTATTGGTTTATTTGAACTGTTCTTGTAAAATGTCAAATGGGATTGGTTTAAATAGTGTGGGAAAAACCCTGCACTCCCATTGGCTGGCAGCTACGGCTGCTGGCTATAAGAAGCAGCCGTAGCCCAGCCAAGTTGTGTCCATTTGAGCTATAGTCACTTAATAAACTCTTCACTGAAGCTCTTCACGTCTGACTCTTCATGCAAACTTAACATTATCCATCTTAGATCCACAGCTTTTATATCCATGGCCTTGAATTGGCCTCTGTGGACCTCTAGCTCTGGATTCCTGAACTGTTTGCTTCAAAATGAATTGGCACTGGCTGTGCTGCTGCTTAACTATAAAGCTGGATGCCACCTTCCTTGTTTTACTCCTGGAACTTGCATGTGACTGCTGTCATGGTTCCGAGTAATGCTCCCAACCCATTCAAGACTCTGAGAACTCGTTTCAACAGTTGACAACTGCTCGGATAAACATTCAGAATTAAGATGTGTGTCTTGTGAAACAACCTGACCAAAGTGATTATAATGGAGATGGCCTGTAGATTTTTAAAATTACCGATAAAAATAAACATGCTAATAAATGCACATAAAACCACAATAAGAAATAATAGATATGTTCTAGGTCTGCTGGTGAGTTATAAACACTATTTTAGTGGGGCTGCCATTAATGGATCAAAGGCTACAAAAAGAAATGCACAGCATAGCTTTGTTAGCGTTGAGTAGCCTTTGAATAATTCTTGGCACAATTTGTTCTGCATTCCTGCAGAACAAATTGTGTCCAGATCTATTAACCTTCCAGCAAGTAGACACTGTAACTCTTAACATGCATCGATATCTCCAAATGGTTAAGTTGGAAACAATTTGAATTGTTCACTAAGATGAAGGCTTACTCATGGTCTGCATTGGACGTTAGGAAAATTTCTCCAATATTCACCAAGTTTACCAATTCTCAGAACTATTTGTTCTGATGTGCAAATATCATTATTTGGCTCACTTGAGAGTAATAGGCCTTTTATTTTGCCTTACTGCAAGTCATTGTATTGATAAACTTTATATCTTCAGCAAGAAAACCTTGTATTTTGAATAGGAAATTGACTTGCTGAAATCCAAATCTGAAGTCACATTGTGCTATTGCTGTACTGTCAAAAGAAGATCACCCCAGGATCCCATTTTTTGCCAAACTCACACACAGGATATTTATGAAAGTAATTATAAACAACCCATTTGAGTATTCTATTGTGAATAATATCTAGAAGAGTTTTAACTTTATCTCTCCATGAAATGGAATCACCATGGTGTTTCCTATGATCTTGTTCAATTTATCTTGCAGAAGGGGAAATGCTTCAAGATGTTGTCACACTATATATTTGAACAATTAAATTACCTTTGACAAAACATGATCAAAATGTGTAATATTATTCAGTATTCAAGACTTTTAATCTTTTTGTGACAGTATTTAAAAATTGGTTCATTACTTTTATCTTGCAGAAAACATTTTAAAACAGGATTCTGGTTATGAATCTTGAAATGCAAAATGATTACATAACGCACTTCATTGAGAGGTCTGAAAGCTCATGAGTCACCTTTAGAAGCATTCATTCACCCATGAAATTTGTATTTTTGTGGCATATCACCAAAACACTATGTAAATAGTTTTATTAAAATTTCAGGACCTCTTATCAGCTTGACTTCTTTCTGTGCTATGGAATCCTTGGACATTTCAGCACCCAACTAGGTAACATTATCAGTGTTCTTTCTGTGCTTCAGAAATCTACAAATTTTGGTGGTGTGCATCACAGTGCTGCTGGATTAAATCTGAAACCTCAGATTTCAGCTGCATTGCTACACCATGGAGTCTGTCCAACATCATGAACATCCCCATTTTCATTAATGCATTTTAATAATCTCTTTGACTGCAAATATTATTGCAACCTCATCATAGTTGTGAACTGGAATATTTACCAAATGGAATGTTATATTCTGTAAAAGTCATGGTCTAAATTTAAAATAGAGTATTAAATCATTGTTGATATGTCTGTATTTTCATTAACTGCTAAAATATAAAATATTGCCAACACTTTCATCCATGATATTATGTTATACAATGCTGCTGATAATTTCAAGAAATTAAGACTTATAATTCTCCAACTGTCTAGTATGTGTAGATATTTTTCCATGTGCTTATTAATATTCTGAACAGAAAGCATCAAACTATTCAATTTCATTGCAAACAAGGCATTGTTGATAAGAATTTGAATTCTTCTGCATTTGAATGCATGTATTTAAGACTAATTGTCTTTTTCTAATTCTCAACTGGACTATCAAACAGCATGTTTCCTGCTTGTAAAGGAAGGTTTGTTTCTAAGTTGTAGCACACTTGTTACACTAGCGAGACACCTCCTGACTCTACCAGCAAGATCAGGTCATTTAAAATAGGGGATGGGCTGTATGCACAAAACTATACGGGAGGGTCTCTATGGATTCTGGGACAAATTATAGCCATCACAAGCCCCTGATCTTACAGGGTAGAATTAGATGATGGCAGGATATGGAGGAGGCATATATACAGTTAAGAGGGAGGATAAGTAACCCCCTCATGATCAAAACAAACAAAAAACTGTGTTCCACTAGAAAATAATAAAAACCTTGATTTCCCCATTGCAGCTAGCTCAAACCTGGAGATTCCGCAAACCACATGTACCGGGGAATCAGGAGACCAGCAGGGAGGCATCTGCAATCCGATTTGAAGAAGAACCATGCCCCATGGGGAGTTCCAGCAAATTCTAGTGGCTGGACAAGGAGCAGCAGCAGACCCCCATCGGTCTGATCGCCACCTCAAACCCGAATGATCTGCGCAGGTCAGAACGAGTGCGTAAACACCCCATCTATTTGCGTGATTATGTAGAATAACTCATTTTTCCATTGGTTGTTGTTCAAAGTAAGGGGGGAGGGGTATTGTTATTAATTTTTATTTATTTTATTGGACTTGTATGCTACCCCCTCTCCATGAGGACTCAGAGCGGCTCACAATAAAAACACCACAACAATAAATATATAAAAAACAATTAAATTTGACAAGCCCAATCGATAAAATAGTTAAAAATACGTTTAATCCCCCCCAGGAGGTCAGTCCAGCCCAGCCTGTTCAAACAGCCAAATCTTCAGACCGCGGTGGAAGGAGCAAAGATCAGGGGCCAAACGGGTTTTCCAAAGGCAGTTGATTCCACAAGGTGGGGGCCGCAACAGGCCCTCCCCCAACGCACCGCCAGCCGACATTGTCTAGCCGACGGTACCCTGAGGAGTCCCTGTCTGTGTGCACAC
>CM019150.1:55785259-56065388 GCA_009733165.1 Naja naja | reverse complement strand
CAGCTTCAAAATCCTGTTGCATTCTTAATTAAAGTTCTTTCAGACACAGATTGAAAATCAAAGGCTGAATATTATCAATAACCACAGATGAGGGGTTCTCTTTTATAAAATTATTACTATATTCAAGGAAGCAACATTTCTATAAAAGAGGTATTTTTGAGGTATCTCTGTCCTATGAAGGAAGATAAGTTGCATGACATTTGCAGGATTATACAGAATGCTCTCATAATGCATATATTTTTGAAATAAAAATAAACATGAAATGCCTAAGCCACAATACTATATCTTATTTTAACTAGACTATCAAATAAATAATGATAGTAATAAATGTCCAACGTGAATTTCATGTTTGAGAACTTTCATCTGTTTGAAATTGGTGTTATTTATTTATTTATCTTACTTTTGGCCAATGAAAAGCTGCCTGTGTTTATATGAACAGATTTGTCTCTTCTAAGTATCTATCCTGCTTAGTTTCCCAAAAATAAATCTAGCTATGTAACGCATACATAATAATCTACTAGAGATTTAAAAAGCAAGGTATATATTAAAGCGTATATAAATATCCAGCAGTACAATAGAACAGGAATCAAATCATTTACTTTCTAAAGCTTGAAAAATGCTTTCTAGGATTTGATAATAAATATAGAAATATAACTAGCTCTTAAAACTAGTTTCAGTGGATAAAACAGCTCTAAAAATCTGCTGTGAAGTATTCAGTTTAATGAATTAATAAATATAAATTATGTCATATCAAAACTAATTGGGTGTTTTTAAGAAGCTGTTTTTTTTTATTTGATAGTGGAATGGAATAATTAGTTTGCATTTGTAGTAGACACTAAAATTTTAAATATCTATAGATATCATTAATTCTGTCCTTTGAAAACTATGTGTCCAACTGTGGAAATGACCAATGATTTTTGCAGCTGATAAAACAATTTCTCTGCCAAAGTAATAGATGTGAAGTAGTCACTTTAATTTCTTGCACATATGAGAATTCTTCAGGATAGTATTTGGTCTCAAAATTGAAGGTTTCCATTTTGAAATTGTCCTTTCATTAAGAAAAATCATTATTTATTTATTTATTTATTTATTTATTTATTTATTTATTATTTATTTATTACTACCCATCTTGCCACAAGGTTAAATAGCATACAGTAGTTACATAATTAAGCAAAGCCTAAAAAAAATTGCATAGACTCATTTCCTTACTGAATGTAGACTACAAGCTTTTTATAGGATTACTTGGAAAGAGAATTCTTTTAAACAGAATTAAAACATTAGACTTGTTTTGTTTGAAGAGATATCTGAGATATCAAATACATTGCATGTTATTGACAGCATAAAATAAAAATAAGTAGGTAAAAATAATCTTCCTTGATACAAAGAAAGCTTTTAATAGTTTAGGATGGTCTTTCATGGTTATAGTTCTGAAATGATGAACTGTAGTTCAAGCTTTCTCACATGGATCAGAGAATGTATAAGAAGCTAAGATAATAGTGAAACTTTTTTTGCACAGTATCATAATGAAGGGGACAAGACAAAGTTGTAAGCTATCTCCTTCCTTATTCTTATTCTCATTAGAACCATTGGCAAAAGACAGATTTTCAGGAATTAAGATGGCACATCAATAATTTAAGTGGAAATTATGTGCTGATAATGCTGTACTTGCAGTTATTCAATCAAATGATTATTTTTATTGTAGTATCCCAGGAACATCAGAGCTGTCTGTTCTGAAAACTGCTGTGTTAGAAACAGCTAAGATTCTGCACAGAACCCTCATACCCTCAAATTCTAATCTTGGACCCGAGATTGAGGAAGACACATATCACCCATAAAGGTGAGAAGCCTATCTCACTGAAGGTGACTTTGTAGTGCACAACACATGCACAATAGTTCACTTTCTAAAAATGGTTGGAAATGTAACAATTGGGTCAGTTCGGTTTTTTTATTTAGTGCAACGTTGTAAAACTCAGCCATTTTAGAAAATTATTTATAGTAGAATTTTAAATTTCCTTTTCAACTTTAGTTTTTTTAAATAAATAAACAAATAAATATTACCTTATATTAAACCTTATTTTTTCCACAAATACGGAACTACTTTTATACATGGTAACTGCTTCATGGATACTTTGTATTTCTTACTGGAAAGTGTGTACAGTTATCTCCTTCTGGAGAAAAATGGCTAAAATAAATTGCTGGAGTAGTCCTCAGTGTCCAAAATTACATATTTTAGAAACAAATTTAACTTAACTTGGGAACCATTTTTGAATCAGAATTCTATGCAAGGGCCTGATGCTGATCTGAAATTTGGTATCTTCTTAAAATAAAGTCTTCATAATCTTCATTTAGGATGATATTACTCTACTAAAATCTCTTTCTATCATTATTGAGACATTTTGGGGGCAACCTAGTTTTTCCTTAGTGCCAAGTCAGTACCTATTTCCCAAACTGGCAGTGGTGGTATTGGGGGTACTGGGGAGTAGGAAGAGTTTACAGAATCTGTAGAATAAGACAATAAAACAGGACATATGCCACAGCTTGGAAGGAGAGCACTAACTAAAAATATTTTGATCCATTTTATGAAGGCAAGCAGAGGAAAAAAGTAGATTAGAGACAAAGCCAGCAGACATGAGATGAATTTGGAATTGGAACTCAGTATGGTTTATAGAGCTATCTGGGCTCTAAGTCAACTGTTTAGAAATTGCTCTCTCCTTGGTAGGAATGCTCAGATACAAGCTGCCAATTGAAGGAGGAAGGGAAGAGACATACAAGGTGTTTTAGATGGGTCCCAAGGCGAAAGAGAGGCAGGACAGCAAGCTAGTGATCAGCATCTTTTATTAAAGTATCAGTAAAGAACTGCCGCTTACGTGGCTGGAGCCAGCTTTATTGCCAGCGCTGTCCAAAGCTTCAGCCACTGGCGGGACTTTATTTTCCCACTGGTGGCTGAGCCAATGAGTGGAGTCTCTTAGTCGACTCCACTCCTTGGCCATATATGGTCATATACAACACAAGGGTGCTTTAAAAAAAATACATTTATATGCTGCCCTTCTCCAAAGACTCAGGGCAGCTTACAATTTTGGGGATACAACCCAATGCGCGCAGCAATAGCCTTCATTCCATTGTATATGCCTGCTTATTACTAAGCAGCATTTTTACAAAGCCAGCTTATTGCCCCCAACAATCTTGGGTCCCCAATTTACCTACCCGAGAGGATGGAAGGCTGAGTCAACCTTGAGCCTGGTGGGATTCAAGCCTGCAATAATTGCAGGCAGCTGAAACTTAAGTGCTAGGCATTTAGCAGCCTGCACCACCAAGTCCCTTCTTGTACAAAGCAGCAGAGTGGAATCCCACAAGGGTTTCTCTTGATTCCTCAGCTACAATGGAAGTATCCCTTTCCAGGCTGATGACATGAGAAAGGGAAGGATGGTCTTGTTTTAGCTTAATTCCATCCATTTCTCTGTTATATTTCCTGTTGGGGCCCCATGTGACCGGTCTTTATGTGTTCTAAGATTAGAACAGAATAAATCGAGGTTCACCTGTGCCTGAAGACCTCAGTCAGCTTTTATATTTATAGACCTTTGGTCTAGTCTTGTATCTTCGATGAGTGATGTGGAGAGAAGGAGGCTTTGGGGCTTTGCAGACTCACACATCTATGCATTATAGAGGGCAGAAAAAGGAGGATTGGAAAAAGAACAAAGGGAGGAGCAAGAGTGGTGCAACAGAGAAGAAAAGCGTGGGAGAGACTGGTTAGTATTCATTCTGCAGTTGGAGTGATTACTAATTTACTACAAAAAGTACATGATGGATAAGTTAATTTACTGCTACAAGCACAAGATGAATGAGACTGCAAATGTATCCAGGAAAAGTCCCACTGAATCAAATGAGACTTGCTTTTGAATAAACATGTATGCCTTTTTGATTTGGGTTTTACACTTGGATGGTTCAAAGCATTACGTTATTCAAAATAACTCTAAACTTAAATATAACACATTTCTGAATGTCTCTCTTCTACAGTAAAGAGTCCTCATACCGCTTTTCTTAATATTAATTGCTAGTAAATCATTAGTCCTATTTTGTTTCTACCTCTTTTGTTGCTTTTATTGTTGTAACTTTTGCTGCTTGCTAGAATTGACATTTTGGGGACAGTTTTTCTTCTTTTTAATAGCTCTTTAAAAGGTTTAGTTTAGATACCTGGTAGAACCTGCTCTTAGGAGAATGGGAGGGAGTGATTGGGAAGATAGAAAGAATAATGGGGGTGGTGGTGGTGGAATATCAGAGAATCAGCCTCCCCACTTTGAAAATCGTATTTTCCCAGAAGAATCTTGGAAACCGTACTTTGTTAAGATGCCAATAATTTTCTGTTAGAGATTCTGACAAAGGTTCTGACAGGATTCCTTTTTCAGATACTAGCTTCCTAATCTTGAAAAACCATGATTATCTAAAATGCATGTCCTCTTCACGCATCCATCTGAAATAAAAGCCTCCATCTTTAATTTATTTCTTATGTTTATTTCAATAGTTCAATAAACCTAAAGGGATCTTTTATTATCTGCATTTGTATATGCTTTATGTGTATTTCTTGATAAAGATGATTTATTGAAGCATAATATTTAAACTATAAACATACCATACCAATCTGGTAATGCTTAATTTTCCATAGTTCAGATTGCACCTTTCTATTCTTCACATGTAAGTAAAATTGCAACCCCCACTCTAATTTTGTTATACAACTCCAAAATTACTCTCTGTGATCCCTTATTGTTGTTTTCAATTTGAGTTTTAAACTGAGACTGCTTCTGAGTGAAATCAGTTTACCAGTATATGCACAGTGATGTAAAATAAATTTGTGATGGATTTTTTCCTGTGGCAATTGCTTCAGTGTGCAAAAATGAAGTCTATTGTGATGGCATAAGTTTGAACCTGGACACATTCCATTGGAATCTATTTCCCCCCCCCCCGTTACACATTCTTAACTTCTGATTCTAGGAGCTTCATTAGGTAATTGTAATTATCATCCTTCTTTTTTCTAGAGGGCTGAGAAGAAAAGGCTCTGGGATGCTATGAAATATCTAGCAATTCCTAGGATGGAAATAGCGTGACTGAGGATCCCAGATTCAACATTGGATGAGGGAGGGAGGGAGAGAGAACAACAGAGGAAAGAGCTTATAGTCCCAAATGCTGCTGCTATTTAATATAGGCCTAAAAGCTGTTGGTTACCTTTACAGCTTTTACAGCTTCTATCCCAGGGCAGTAGCTCTTTTGAATTCTGCTGTATGGTGCAGTGTTGATGCAGTGTTGGGGGTTTTCGGTTCAATGTGTGAAGGGTGAAGGATGTGTGTTTGTGTTTATTTTCATGGTCATGGTCATGATGTGCACTGAAGATGGTGTTTGATTTCTTTGTACGAGGTGCAATGACAATAATGTAAAGTAAAGTAAAGCTCTTCATAACTAGCTCCTGGCTATCTAATAAATCACTATCTTCAACTGTCTCTGCTCATCAAACTTAGTCCAGTGGCTGGGTGTACCTAAATCCCACCAGTTAAATAATATCATCTTGTAGGATGCATGCCTACTCTATTGCAACCTGGAAGGATATACTCTTGAGCTTCTTGTTGCTCTCACCTTTATGTCATTCAGAAAATGGCTGAAGACCTGGTTGAAACCAACCAGTTTCCTTGTTGAAGGAATTGGGGAGTTATGAAGCCCTGTGTTTTGTATTGTTTTTTGATTTTGTGCGTTTCATTGTATTTGTTGTATTTTTCCTTTTAATAAATTGTAGGATACCCAATGTCATTTGGGAGTAGCCATTGAAGTAAAATTGTTAATTATTCAAGTAATTAATTGTCCAAGTGGGACTAGTTCACCTTTTCATGTTCAGGTTCAAAGTTCAAGAAATTAGAGCTGCTTATAGAAGTAGAACTTAAATGGAAGATTATCACCAAGTATGTGGGTAGAAACTCATAGGTGTTGCTAGCTGCACCTGCACTAAGCCAGGGGGGGCATCTTTATGATTTGTGGATTTCAACTCCCAGAATTCCAGAGCCAGCCATACTAGCTTAGGATTTCTGGGAATTGAATTCTGCAAGTTGTAATGTTGCCATAGTTGCCCATTCCTACACTAAGCCATGGTTGCCCACTCCTACACTTGCTCTTCTCTCCCATCTTCTCCCTTTCCCCAGAATGATTCTGGAGAACTTATGGTGAATGTTGAACACCCAGGATTGCTTGATTTTATGATTTTAGATGTTTATTTTAGCATCCCCAAGGATGTTTTCATTTTTAAGTCTTTACTGTTTATTGTAAGCCATGAAGAGTCTTATTGTGGTAGGCATGTTTTTATACAGGAGGTAAATAAAAATAAATGGAATCTTAGCATTAAACTTGTTGCAATGATAGATCTAGAAGTATTTACCAGAAATGCACTTTTTACTTCAAGGAAGAGTACAAGCCACCTAATCTGGTAATTCCTTTGACAATTAATATTTCAGTCCTGTTTGGATTAAGTTTCATCTTGCCATCAGACATCAATGTACCTGGAGCCTGCAATAACAGATCAGAGCAGTCACTATGGAAATCAAATTGGAAAGTGATGCTGACCTGTCTCTGTGTTGCAAATCCTCACAACTTCTCACAGTAGTTCCATGAAAGTATTAAAAAGCAGAAAAAGGACAAGAACAACCTCAGTATGATATTTCCTGCCAAAGTTGTAAATAAAATGGCTCCTCGGCCATCCCTTCTAGAATTTCTTCTCTGAGAAGACTTAGTTTCATATTTCTCAGCCTTCAGAGAGAATGCACTGGGGCATTCAAACATCTTTCAAGTGCTTTACAATATTTGAAGCTGTCACCAGAGTTATATCCAATTGCTGAAAGCTGTATTACTACATTTCTTCCCCTAGGGGAAGAGGTTTTATTGTGAATTAGAGTCGTGTGAATACCTAGTTTGGTATATTAGGTAGTCATGTGTTGAAGTTTGTCAACATTTGATTTCCTTGTTATGTATTCAATAGGCATCTACCAAATGGATTTAAGAAATATCTATGAAGAATAGCAGAAGGTGCACCATTTCCAGAAAAATCTAATGATCTTCTCTGTGTACCTTTTTAGTCACTATGCTTGGAATCTGGGAAGTGTTCTTCCAGAGATCTGTATGACTCTCCTTCTGATGATATTCTGAAAAGCTTTGAAAATCTGGCTATTTTCCCATGCCTTGAATGAGGGTGATGAATAAATCCCTATAAGATTTTGTCTGGTAAGATTTTGTTTTATGATTTTTCTGGATGGATATTATTTGTTTATTGTTCTGGCTTTTTATAATGTAAAGTGACCAGAGCTGGTTGGAGTTGGGCATTAAAAAAATCTACACACACACACACACACACACACACACTTCCAAAGAGATGGCCAAAACTCTGGAAAGTGCTCTGTGAGCTTTGGAACAGAGCAATCTTTCTGGTTGTAAGACAAACCCATTCTGCAATTCATGACATTTCCTCAGTATTCCATCATGGGTACAAAATAGGAGTTCTGAAACTTAGTTCCAGGAATTGATTGCTTGAATCCTTCCTGGGAAGAGATTTACATTTTCTACATAAGTATAGCCATGATTCCTATTTTACAAGGACAGTTCCTCTGTTTCAGACTTTCCTCATTATGTTTATGCTGAATCTATTTCACAGTTTGCTTGTCTCTCCACAAATAAATCAGGATGTGTAATTTATATGAAGTTCAATGTCCTTGTTTGCATTTTCTAAATGATGAATTAATGGCAAACCTATATATTATAGAATATCAGAGCTCACCCAAAAGAAGTTCCTCTATTCAACTTGGTGACTAAGACCAGGAGCAAATAATAAGCAACAATTGGTGATATTCTCCTTGCACTTTCATTTTTGGGGAATGAAAAAGGCATTTGCACAGTGAGGCTTAAATGGATTTAACCAGCAGTCAGTTTAGAAATTTCAAAGACAAAAGATTGGGGTTTTCTACCATTAAGCCACAAGGATATAATTGTAATGGTAGATAGCTTGCTTCTTGCTTTAAGGAAGGATTATGTATAATATTGAACATCTCTCATATTTCCTGTAATCTTCTATCAGAGATTCGACTCTGCTAAATTATGCTAAAGTATTATCCTAAACTGCAGGTTTTAAGATTGCAAAGTGCAAAACCGATCTCCAGTAAAGAAAACTGCTGACCCTTGCCAGCAGTGCTTTATGAAATGCTGAAGTAGGTTATAACAAAAGCTCATTTCCAAAGGTGAACAATGCACTATTATCACCCAGCTGGGTGAAGAAATAAATCAGCCTGTTTTGCTACAAGCTAGGTGGAAATAATAGTATTTATGAGAAACGGGACTAGAGGTACCAACTTGTTCTTGTTTTCTAATTTCTACTGAAACGTATTCTTTCAAAGGGAAACAAGATTTATTTTTAGAGTTAAGAAGTTACATTTGCTCAAAAATCAATGTGTGTTGCCATTTCCTCTCCCAAAGCACTTCCTATCATGTAGTTTATTTCTAATTGCTTTGTTTACAAGTAGGGGATTATAGTCTCTCAGGACCTGAATACTCTAAGAATCAAATATTTCTCTGTATACTGTTCAAAGAGAGACCTATTTCTGAAGTTTTGCTTCCGAATGGCTGTGTGTACCTTTGGTGTTGGGGAGTAGTAGGATATTAGGATGTCTCTGCCAAAAGTTTGGGCTCCCCTCCCACCCCTCATGTGTTCTGAAACAAAAAATAAATGCCTTAAAGGCATTCGAAGTACTTTAAATGGAGGATTAAAAAAATGAGAAGAAGAAAGCCTTTCTCTCTGCCTCTTTTTAAAAATGTTATAGGAAAGCAGGAGTGATGTTTCTATCTGAGCCATCCCATAGGAGACCTGAGAAAAGACACTAATGTATCATGCATTTACTTATAAAGCAACAAAAAAGAAGTGTAAATATAATGACATATTTTTTTCCTACTGACATATAGGACCTGAAAAAATGCTGCATTGATATATCTTTCCTTAGATACCAGTGGGAAAAGATGCTCCATAGCGGTATAATGTTCTCCAACAGGATAAAAATGTGTATTATAGAAGAAGTCTATGTTACTGTAAACTTCTGGCTATATAATCCTCATCTCTGAAAATATTTAGAATTTATCCAGAGCATCTTCAAGAGAATACGCAAAGATGAAGAGATTGCTTCTTGCTACTAGCTAATACCAATATAGGACCACTATCGCTATCACTACCACCACTGCTATTAACCTTTCTTCTTTGGATGCTGTACTGTACATGGTAATTTGCCTAGTGTGAAGTGCCATTGCCAATCTCCTTCAAGTGGTTAAAAGATCTTGGATTGATCTTGTTTTCTATGAGGTCATAGAACAAGCAGAGGTGGGACATCTGCCTGGTTTCATAGTTGCTTTTGTCATTAGGAGTTTATAGGTTGATTATGTGCCATCAAGTTATTATTGACACCAACCACATAGATTATTCTCCATGATGATCTGTTTTATTTTATTTATTTATTTATTTTGTCAAGCGATTATAAAATAACAGGTATAAGTATAACATAGTTATGAATACATGAAATTGATACATATAAGAAAAATAAAAAGAAACAATAGGACAGGGACGGTAGGCATGTTGGTGCGCTTATGCATGCCCCCTACAGACCTCTTAGGAAAGGGGTGAGGTCAATAGTAGACAGTCTGAGGTTAAAGTTTTGGGGGTTTGGGGAAGAAACCACAGAGTCAGGTAGAGTATTCCAGACATTGACCACTCTGTTGCTGAAGTCGTATTTCCTGAAATCAAGTTTGGTGTGGTTTACCTTGAGTTTGTATCTATTGTGTGCTCTTGTATTGTTATGATTGAAACTGAAGTATTCATTGACAGGTAGGACATTGCAATATATAATTTTATATACTATACTTAAATCGGACCAAAGGCAACGTAGTTCTAGGTTTTCTAGGTCTAGAATTTCAAGTCTGGTGGCATAAGGTATTCTGCAATGAGTAGAGGAGTAGAGAACTCTTCTTGTGAAATATTTCTGGACTTTCTCAACTGTGTTAATATCAGATACATAATGCGGGTTCCAGACTGATGAGCTGTATTCAAGTATTGATCTAGCAAATGTTTTGTATGCTCTAGTTAGTAGTGTGATATTACCAGGAAAAAGCTACGTAGGATTAGGTTAACAACTCTTAATGCCTTTTTGGCTATGTAGTTACAGTGGGCTCTAGCACTTAGATCATTAGAGATGAGTATTCCAAGGTCCTTGACAGAGTTTGGATCATCAACAACGTCTTGACTATTCAGCTTGTATTTTATTTTCTGATTTTTTTTTTGCCAATATGTAAGACAGAGCATTTGTTGAGATTTGAAGTTGCCATTTGTTTGACCATTCTGATACATAGTCGAGGTCTTTTGAAGGGTAGCAGTATTGTCGGTGGTGTTGAATAGCTTTATCATCAGCGAAGAGAATGCAGTTGCTCTTAATATGATCACAGAGGTCATTTATGTAAAGTATGAAGAGAGTTGGTCCTAGCACGCTGCCTTGGGGATACTGCTGTTGATAGGTACAGAATTTGATAGGACGATCCCAATTTTGACCATTTGTTGTCTGTTTGACAGGAATGCTTCTAGTATCCATGTTTATAAATATTTATCTGTCCCTAGTCAGGCCTTTCAACTCTCCTACATCAGCATGCTGAATATATCCACCTTGTTCCTGGCTGTCCTCTTTTCTTTCTATCCACTGTTTCCAGATTAGATCTTCTCCAGGAGCTAGGTCTTTGCATTGGGAGTTAGAAAGACAGTAATGCTTTATATCAAGTGATGCATTTTAGTGTCTGTTTGATTTCAGTGGAAATTCAGTGGAAATGATCTTGCTGTAGTTCAAAATAGGCAGCAAAAAGAGATGATTTTAATCTATGGTGGTAGATAGATTGCACAATTTAATCTATGGCACAAAACAGTTTAAAACTAGCTTGTTTTAAACACTATGTCTAAAATTAATTCCATCATTTGGTCACTCGGCAAATTAAAAATATATATTAACTACATTTTTATTACAGAACATTCTGAAAATATTTTCATTTTATTTGAAACGTTCTCTTACATGAACACCTTTGTACAAAACCTCCAATAGATTCATTTTTGTACATACATGTGTTAAAATTGTGTCATAATTTAGAAATGTAGAATCTGATAATAATTGAATTTTCATCCTGTTTTCATGAAGTTTTTGTCCACTTTTGAACTCAGGTACGGGGTACAGAAAGTACACAATGAACATAAACTTTTGAAAGGTAAAATATGGAAGTTAACCTTGCAAATAAAAGCAAAATAATTAAATAATTATTTTTTTTAAGATTCTATAATTTAAAATTTGTTAAATTAGATTATTATTATCATATTAAATTAGATCCAATGAAGAATTTGTTTATTGTTTTTTATTGTTTTATTGGTGGTATTGGCTGTTGCCACTTTTAATTAGAACTATTGGGATTTTGATTTAATAATTTTTTAATTTTAAATTTTGTACTTGCCGTTTATTGATGTAAGCTGCCCTGAGTCCTTCGGGAGATAGGGCAGCATATAAATCCCATGAAATAAATAAATAAATAAATATATTACTACTTATCCTATATCAGATACAGGATTGCAATATGGATGATAAAGAGTTTTTAGCTTTTCATCCCAGCAGTTCTTATAATCATATAAAGCAGGATGATGCTTTTGTCAAGAGATCCAAATGAGGCAGGGGCTGTAGAAAACCAAAATACAATTTAGCTTGAGACAGGATATCCCAGCCCTTGCAAAACCTTCTGCCTAGCCACTGCATCCTCTCTATTCCCAGACACCCTGCTATATTGGAATCACTGTGGTATGGTTTCCTTGGGCTCACCACACATAAAAATAAGGAATTGGCATTTCTCCACCCCCTGAGCTGCCCACGTGTGCATACAAGCTCAGAGAAATTGTAACAGATAATTTGCCAGCTTGTTGACATTAAGAAAGCAAATGCCTATACTTTCATATATGAGGACCCAAGATTGTTGGGGGCAATTAGCTGACCTTGTAAAAATGCCGCTTAGTAATAAGCAGGCATATACAATGGAATGAAGGCTATTGCTGAGCACACTGGGTTGTATCCCAAAAATTGTAAGCTGCCCTGAGTCTCCGGAGAAGGGCGGCATATAAATGTAATTAAAAAAATTGCAGAGCTTCCACTTTACCTTTTCTTTACATCCTTAGGTATCATCAAACTCAGTTCCTCATTTCTGAATAAACCAAAGGGCTTATATTAAACTCTTAACAAACAATATTGTAGAAGCTTCTTTAAACACCTGGAGTCACCATGAGTAAGTTGGGTGACCATATAATTTTTCTTAATAAATAAATATTAGGGCAGGTTCAGGGGCCAACCACCTGATCATAGAACATCAGAACTCCCAGTTCCATTGATTAGCTTGCTTTTTCTCAACAGAATTGGGCAAAGGCCCAATCTCCCCCCCAAGAAAGCACTTCTTAGATCCTGGCTTCTCTACCTGCAGGAGATGCATAAAGGGCCAGCATTGCATCACATGAAGGAGTTTACTATTTTGTTTTAAAGAGAGGGTTTTTTTAAAGAAAAAAGATCATTGTTTAGATCAGAGGTGTCAAACTCGTGGTGTCACATTGTCATCATGTGGGCTGCAAGTTTTTAAACAGCAAAAATTATGTCATACTTGAAGCCATTTCCCCAAACCTTGGGAATGTGGTGATATTTTTAATATAATACCCTAAGTAAGTGACGCAATTCTATCTGCAGTAAGACAAACATAATGTCAAAGAGCAAGTATAAAAAGCTTAGATATAGAAAGGAATTAGAACGTTCCTGCTAGAAAGGAACACACTGCTTAAATAGAGGTTTATTGCATCATATGTATAAAGAACCCAGGAGGCAAATTTTGACATCCAGTTCCTAAGACAGGATATTGCCATATGCTGATGACAGACTTCAGACCACAAACATCCAGCAGCATAAAATTGAATTGCGCATCTCAAACTCTATCCTTTGGCAAATTCACTAGACATTATTTATGAAATAAGATCTCACATTGCAAGTTTGAAAACATTACCATAAACAGCATGTCTCCATAAAGCTGCATATTGCATTACCACTCTATCCTTAGGAGATGATGCCAATTGAACAAGTCTGAATCTTCATCCTCCTCCTTCCAAAATACCTAAAAAAATTTTTTGCTTCAAGTACAAAGCAACTCTTGTTGACATACATAGAAAAATCAATTTCCAGCACAATCACAGCAAAACAGCACTAGAGTCACTCCCCGTATACAGAGAGCTGTAAATATTTGCAGTTCTCGGTACTCAAAGAAACAGGTGGACAATGGGGACCAACTTAATTGAAGGCAAATTTATCACTGATAAATTAAAGCCTCTTTATCTCTGCCCTAACTTATTAGGAGTCAGGTCTGGGTTATTATTTCTGCTGCTTCAGGAAGATCCGTGTACTGATATTCTCCCCACATCTGCCTAATGTTCACATAGATGAAAAGTGTCACTTCTCATTCTGCTGGACACATTTCCAGATGGAGCTCTGAATGAACATTGTTAGTGCAGTGTTATCTTACTGCATCAGGAAATTCTGATACCATACTTCTTATGGAACTGGAAGCAATAATGAAATACCCTGACCATTGACATGGTTTGAAGATGGGGGGTTTCACTTGCATTAGATTTCTTCTCTTAATATGGCTTAAATAGGCAAATGCAAGAACCAAGTATGTTGTGCTAAGATTATGGCTTCTTACACACTTCTGCAAGGAATTTTTCCCCCTTTTCCAGAATGACTTCCAAGTCATTTCAGTTGTGTGTTCTTATGCTTGCATTGCAAGAATAAAAGCTACTGTGCAATCTGACCACATCTAATAATGTATCACCTTTTCTGAATATTAAACAGATGGCTTTCATTCAGGATATGTCCATTCAGCCTCATTTTGGGACTCCAGACTCTCAGAATTGCACTTACATTGAAGGAATCCTCTCAATGGACTGTTGAGGCCTGTCAAGAGTTGATCAGTGCACTCTCCAAATATCCTAGAGCAGAAGCTCCAAAATGGTGTTCTAGCCAATGTTTCATTTGCACCCTCCTCTTTCCCTCACTGCATTTGCTTTGCAGCAAAGAGAAATCAGGCTATTGAGAGGGAAAAGAATAACCCAACCCCGCCTATTCCCAGATGTCCTGGAGAGGAAGGAGAAAGACTTCAGGAAGAGAAGAATTTAAAATCTAACAGGTAGTTATCAGAGGGATTATTACCTGCAGAGTCCTTGGTTCTCTCTGAGCTTTGGTTGCTTGTTTGCTTGCAAATGTTTCATACCTAACCTACCCTGGAGTTCCAGATAGAAAATATTGTAGAACTGACATCAGTGAAGCAGCAGCTAAACTGGAAGTTGATTGGTTCAATTGTGGAATATTTCCACAAAAGTTATGGCAATAGTAGATGGAGGGAAATGACATAAAATTCTTTGCGTGCAGAAGGGGCTTCTCAATCTTCCCCAGGGTTGCTATTCAACAAACATATGGATGTGCTCCAAGAGATACGATATATAGCAATTACTATTACACAAGTTGTTAATTTATGTTTCTTAGCAGAACATGGACTAAACAACATAAGGTAATAGAAGAAGGGTCAATTTCAACTTTTAAAACAATATGGAAAAGAGATTGAGTCTTTGGGCATCTGGGATACAAGCAGCAAAGTTAATGGCAATATATCAGGATGATGGAGTTGAGAGAAAGATAAGTTTGCCAACACCCTTTTGCTGCTCTTTTCTAGTGTTGTTGCTGTGAAGCTGACACCACAGGGAAGCTCAAATACTTTTGAGTGAACTTTCATTCAGAGTCAGGGCAAGGATGGAGCATGCTTACAAACAGTGCATAACATAGTAGACACACAAGTAGGATAGCCAACAGAGTTGTGTGCATGTGTTAATAACAATTAACACTTTAATAATATAGCGGAATATAGGAATAAAGGTTTAAAATTTACATTAAACTATAACTAAAAAAGAAAATTTCTGTAAGATGATATATTGCTGGTATTTAACTCCAGATAAGTTGTCAAGAACGTATAAAGGCATTTCAAATGAATGGAAAAGAAGGGACATTTTATCATTTATGGTGGATGCAGAGGTGGTATTCAGCAGGTTCTGATCACTTCTGGAGAACCGGTAGCGGAAATTTTGAGTAGTTCGGAGAACCGGCAAATACCACCTCTGACTGGCCCTGCCCTCATCTATTCTCTGCCTCCCGAGTCCCAGCTGATTGGCTGGGTCTTCTTTTGTTGCCCTGCATAGGAGAACTGAGCTGGAAAGCAGGTCAGTGGGGTGGGGAGGGAATGGGATTTTGCAGTATCCTTCCCCTGCCACGCCTACCAAGCCATGCCTACCAAGCCATGCCCACAGAACTGGTAGTAAAAAAAATTGAATTCCACCACTGATTAATAGTATCAGGGCACCAGATTGATATGCCCTGGAGACATTAATTTTAATCCTTTGTCTTGTGTATCATTTCATTAATTAAAATTGACCTTACCTCTAGAGAGCTGCTGCTTGCTTGCTGGGAGGTGAAGGTGATAGTAGTGGTAAACTTACCTATTTAATTAAAAGTAGATTTTTGGGAAATGATTTTTATTGCAATATCTACATGGATGAGGAGAGCATTTTGAAGCTATTCATTATAATTTTTTTTTCAAGAAAAGAAAGAAATTGCTGGATATTCTGATCATGGAATTCCTTATATCAAATCTAGTTATGCCAGGAGATGCTAGTAGAGCTTCTTACAAATCACTCTGGCTTGGTTTGGTCTTTGGTGGAGAATTAAGCATTTCCCTTCATTTAGGAAATAGCTCTCCTTATTTCAACAATAACCCAAACTTGGCAACTGTTCTCAGTGTCTGCCTTTGAAAATGGTTTCTATACAAACAAATGAGGTAATTCTTTCTATATATTTGCTTATGGATCCTTCCCTAAACTTGCCTGGAAAATTGCTACTGAGATTTAGTCAAGGGACAGAGCAACCATTTGGTAGGATAACCTAAATATTTGAGATTGGACTACAAGACTCCATCAGAATTATATGACTACCGCAAGAAATATGTGAACAGACAATAAGTATAAAACATGTATATGTTCATCGTTTAACAAGGAATAATATACAAAACTGCTCATATGTATCAATAGATCAAAGATGTTAACCACCTTTGATCTATTAACCACTGGAATAACTTGCCTTCAGAGGTGAGGTGCTCTCTCATTGGAGGCTTTTAAGAAGAGACTGGACAGCCACTTGTCTCAAATTAACTAGGAGACCTCCAAAGTCCCTTCCAGCTCTATTCTGATTATTATTATTGTTAAGTTTGCATGAAGAGTCAGACGCGGAGTGCTTCAGTGAAGAGTTTATTAGTGACTACAGCTCATAACAGACCTGATTTGGCTGGGCTGAGGCTGCTACTTATAGCCAGCAGCCGCAGTTGCCAGCCAATCAGAGTGCAGGGTTTTCCCGCACTTTTTAAACCAATCATTTCTGACATTTTACAAGAACAGTTCAAACTTAACCAATAACATTCAAACCTGCATATATAACACCCCTCCCCACTAGGTTCAGTCCATACTCAAACCCCAACCTATGTAATGTATTCTTTTAAATAGGTGGGGCTCTTACGTGTACATTGAGACCTTCGTGGTTCAGAAGTTTTAATGTTCTCACCCAGTGAGAGAGGAAATGTGTCTGTTGACATTTCCCTACTTGGCTTCCTGTGAAAGAAGACCCTGTTTGATTGTTACAATCTGGTCTCTCCTCCCAACCCATCTCCAACCCAATGTCAGCACCCAAGTCAGGTAGTGATGTGCAATCTTCCACTTGTAAGGATGGATTTTGGCATTGTGGCAGGTTTTGGGATGGTTCCTGTCGTAATGGCTCGTTACACATGGGGTTGATTCTTGCTTGCTGATTATCCTCATGTTCCTCCCCTCCCCTAGAAAAGGCATTAGGTATGGGAACTAGAGAGGAACAATTGCAATGTTCCAGAGGTAACCTGGATCTAAGCTGATCAATGTGCCTGCTCCAGAGGACTCCATCCTCTGTTTGTACCCTGTAAGAATGAGGGCCTGTGATTTGAGTTATTTCAGCAGGAATCCATGAAGGTTCACCCATAAGGTTCTTAGCATAAACAGAATCACCCACACTGAACGTGCGAACTTTGCTAGTGGAATCTAGTGGTGTGTTGGGTGCGTAAGTGGGATGAAGGCGGTCAAGGGGAGACCTAAGTTTCCTACCCATCAACAACTCTGCTGGGGATAAGTTAGTTGATGGGTTAGGAGTGATGTGCTGAACACTAAGAAGTTTTTCAACTTTCTCAGTGTTGTCCCCAGGACCCAATTGCTGAAGCTTTTCCTTGGTAAAACATACCATGCGTTCAGCCCAGCCGTTAGCTGAAGGGTGCCCAGGGGCAGTCAGGACATGTCTGATACCCTGGCTTCCGGGTTGAGCCTTCTCGAGAACGGGCGGCAGTTTGTGATCGTCCACGACCGCAGCCTGGCTCTTGCATCGGAGAGCCCCGATCCTGCAAGGTTTGGGGCTGAAGCTGCCTCGTAGGGGTGGCGGAGAAAGGGAAATCTGCCAGCCAGAGTGAGGAGAGCGCATCTCCCCTTTGGGTCTGGTCTTTTCCCTCCGAAGACGTCAAGAAGTGGTGGTCAAAAATGGCCACCTCGAAGAGAAGGTCTCAACGGGATTAAGATTGGTGCAGGAGGAAAGAGAGAAGTCGACAGCAGAGGAACCAGGAGTATCGGATGGTAAGATCAAGGCACCCCGGG
Organism: Naja naja; assembly: GCA_009733165.1. NCBI lineage: Eukaryota > Metazoa > Chordata > Lepidosauria > Squamata > Elapidae > Naja > Naja naja. The sequence goes on along the minus strand of CM019150.1, from coordinate 56,047,516 downwards.
ATTAAGATAAAGATGAGTTTTTTTTAAAAAAAGAAACAGAAGCAGCGCAGTTCCAAGTGAAGGAAAATAAGTAAAATATTTTTGACAGCTATAAGGGGCTTCGAACCGGGAAAGGAAGAAGCCAGCATAAGAACTTAAGTTTGGGGCTTGGAAAATGTTGAATATCAAAATAAAAGGAAAGGGTTAAGACTCTGTGCAGAAAGTGCCACTTTGTGGAGAAAAATTGGAAGTTAAAGAAGAAAGAAACTATCTTGTTCCTTTGTGGATTGGAGTTGTTACATTTTAAAGAGACGCTGAAATAAAAAATAAAGCAAGACTCATAGAAAGTGAAAGCTTGAATACACAAAGACGGACTACTGGACTAATTGGTGATATTGATATAGACTCTGGACCTGGGTTAGGATTATAGAAAATTTAAAGAAGGAGAAATAAGGAAAATAAAAATTCTGGTGGCCATCCAAAGAATTAAAATGGAGTTTAAAAGCATGAAAGAACTGTTACAGGAAGTGAACTGAAACTAACTTGGCTCGTTGCAGAAAACATGGGCTTTGAAATATTGAACAAAGAAGAAGAAGGAACCTTGGAAGGGAGGAGTCAGCACAAGAGAAAGCCATCTTAAAAGACAATTAATACAAAGATTAATACAAATAAAAGGGAAAGGAAGGGTGGCTAAAAAACGGAACCTAAGAAAGTATCTAAAAAGGGGAACATTTATGTAATTAAGCATGTTAGAAAGGTTCAGAAGGAAAGGGAACAGAAAGGTAAAGAGAGAGAGGGGATTCAAACTGGATAGAGAAGGGGAGAGCAGGATAAAAGGGAGGAGAAGGGAGCCAGCACAAGCAAAGCCATTCTAAGAAGACAACTAGCACAAAGATTAATACAAATAAAAGGGAAAGGGAGGATGGTCAAAAAAATGAAACTTAAGAAGGTAATTAAAAAGGGGAACATTTATGAAATTAGACATGTTAGAAAGGTCCAGAAGGATAGAGAGCAGAAAGGTAAAGAGAGAGAGGGATTTAAACTGGATAGAGAAGGGGGACAGCGGGATAAAAGAGAGGAGAAGGAACAAGAAACAAGAACAAAAGATAGAGAGACATGGGAATTACATAATGAAGAAAGAAACTTGTTTGCATAGAGATAATGGCTAATGTATTAAAAAGGGGGTTCTGCATGAAGAAATGGTAATAAGAATATATTGTAATTATAAAAGTGTAAAACAATAGGGGTTACTGACAATCTTTACTGGTAAAGGTCACATTTTATTTCTTATTTACAAAAGAAAGGTAAATGATGATTGGATAAATTGAATTAATTGAAATGATTTTAGAAAATGTCTAAAAATGAGATTTGTCAATAACCAAGATTAGTTATTTTTATTATTATCTTGGAACCATAAATAAACCTTAGGGGGATATGTGTTGCAGAACCCGATCGATTAGAGATATATTGTAAGGTAGCTTTTCTTTTCTCTTTTTTCTTTTTCTTTTTTCTCTATCTTTCGTTTTAAAGGGAATGATTATGATTATGCTACTATATTAACCACTGAGGTGTCACTTTCAAAGTAGTAAAAGGGGGGCAAGTCTAGGTTTTTTTTTCTCATTCTCTTTAGTGTCAAAATCTGTACGGATTTAGAATTATGGAGAGAATATGTGATGAAAGGGCAAATCTGACGGACAAAAGAATTCTGTAAATGATAAAAGAGTATTAACAATGTGAAGATAATTAAAGGATAGATATGGATGAACTTTATCTTTAATATGATGGGCAAATATATTGTTATTTGTAAGATTTATAAATGATGTTTTAAAATATATATATATGTTTGCAATTAACTTGAAATGAACTGGGGGGTTATATAGATTGAGATTAAGATTTGAGATTAGGATTAACTTCTTTGACCCTTTGTCTGTTAAAATGGAATAGAAGTGAAGTTAAATGCTTAAAATGGATATAGACCTACTGTCATATTTGCATGTAAAAGTGATGACCCGGGAACATGCTGTCTACTGAAAAGAGCTGTTTTAAAAAATTGTTAAAAATTGAATAAAATTTGTTTAAAAAAAAAAGGACATGTCTGATACCCTGTTGTGCTAGATAGGATTCAAAAGGTTGGATGTAAATTGAGGGCCATTGTCAGAGACAAGAACATCAGGTAACCCGTGGGTTACAAAAAGCTTTTTAAGCTGCTTGATGACAGCATCAGTTGTGGTGGATGCCATAGGGATGACCTCTAGCCATTTGGAATATGCATCTACTATAATAAGGAAGGTGTGCCCTCTGGTAGGGCCAGCGAAATCAATGTGAATCCTAGACCATGGGCCCCTAGGACATTTCCATTTCTGTGTGGGGGTGAGAGGTGGGGCAGGCCTGACTACCTGACAGTTGGGACAAGATGCAACCCAGTTTTCAACCATTTTGTCAATACCTGGCCACCATACATAACTCCTGGCCAATCCCTTCATCCTTACAATACCCGGATGACCCTCATGTAACATTTCCAAAACCTCTCTTTGCAGTTTTGCAGGAATAACCACCCTGTTACCCCACAAAATACATCCTCCTAATACAGATAATTCAGTTTGCCTGGATTTAAAAGGTTGAGCAAGGTGAGGTAGATCTTGAAGAGGCCAACCTTTCTTAATCCAGCCTATAACAGGAGCCAATAAAGTGTCTTTGGCAGTCTCTGGCAATTTCAGCAGCGTGTACGGGAAGCTTGGCAACAGTTTCTAGAAAAGGTGTGCCTCAGGTTCACAGTCCTCAGTGTGAAACAGAAGTGGGCAGCAACTCAAAGCATCAGCATGGCCAATGTCTTTGCCAGGCTTGTGGATGAGCTTGTATGAATAAGCAGCAAGAAATTCAGTCCACCTCAGCATTCTTGGTGACAGGATAGTGGGCGTAGGTTTGTCTCTGGCCACAATGCCTAACAAAGGTTTGTGATCTGTGACAATGGTAAATGTTCTCCCATATAGATACTCATGGAATTTCTTGATAGCTGCAACAAGTGCCAATGCTTCCTTGTCCAATTGGCTGTAATTCCTCTCTGCTTTGGTCAAAGTGCGAGAGTAAAATGCAATAGGGGCTTCCCTCCGCTGGGAAGCCTGTGGCTCAAACCCCCCACTCCAAAAGGGGATGCATCACAAGTAAGTACAACAGGCAAATTCTCAGAGAACTGTATCAGTACAGCATCAGACGTGATTAGTCTTTTAATATTGTTGAATGCTGATTGTTCCTTCCTGCTCCAGACCCAAACAGATTTTTGTCCAATAATCTGTGTAATGGTTCTGCAATGGTTGCCTTCTGAGGTAGGAACATGTGATAAAAGTTAATAAGTCCAAGGAAGGCTTGCAAATCTGTTTTGCATTTTGGTCTAGGGGCTTCTTTGATTGCTTGAACCTTGGCATCTGTAGGGTGGATGCCATGCTTGTCAATCATATAACCCAAGAACTCAACCTTGTCAGTTCTAAGAGTGCATTTTTCTTCCTTGACTTTTAACCCTGCTTTCTTGAATCTGGTAAGGACTTCTCTGAGTCTCTCTTGTAATTGAGTGTCATTTTCAGCAGAGATTAACACATCATCAAAGTAAGGCACTACCCCTGGCAGTCCTTGGAGCATCCTTTCCATAAGGCTTTGGAAGATGCCTGGTGCTACGCTTACTCCAAACTGTAACCTTTTACATTTGAAGGCACCTCTATGAGTCACAATGGTTTGGGCCTCTGCAGTGGCATCATCAACTGTTAGTTGTTTTTTTTTTAATTTTATTTAATAATTACACACAACCAAGCAAAAACGTAAACAAAACATAATCAGACACAAAACATACATTAAAATCGAACCAAGTACAGCTAAGCTCGTATCATTCATTGTCCATCATTTGTTAAGTCCAGTTCAAAAAGTCTATTGAGTCCTTTTCTTGTCTAACCATCCATAGAAGTTGTTCCATGTTTTATAATAGTCCGTTTCTTCCTTGTTTTTAATTTCCATTGTCAATTTGTCCATCTCTGCGCACTCAATAATTTTCTTTGTTAATTCCGCTTCCGTTGGAGTTTCAGTATTTTTCCAGTTTTGTGCAAAGGCCATCCTCGCTGCTGTGATAATATGGATCATTAGGTAAAGAATTTCCTTTGGATAAGTCTTATCGGTAATTCCCAGTAAAAAAAATTCTGGTTTAAAATTTATCTCTACTTCACAAATTTCTCTTAACCATTTATGTATTTCTTTCCAATATTCCTGGGCCTTTCCTCAGCTCCACCATATGTGATAATATGTACCTCTTTCCTTATTACACTTCCAACAAAAGGGAGAAAGCTTATTATTCATTTTAGTTAATCTTGTTGGTGTTATATGCCATCTATAGAATAGTTTATACAGATTTTCTTTAAATGGAATTGCGAAAGTTATTTTTTTATTTCTAGTCCAGATAGTTTGCCAATCATCCAAAACTATGTTATAACCAAAATCTCTCATCCAGCGTATCATTGTTTCTTTTACAGTTTCTTCTTCTAATTTAGTTTGTAGTAATACTTGATATGTTTTTTTAATCATTTTTACGTCTGGTCCTAACAAAATTTCATCTAATTCCGTCCTACTTTTGCTGATGCCCAATTCCTTTTTGTCTTTTGCATGTTTAGCTTGGAGTTGTAGATAGGCCCACCATTCTAGTTCTATTCCCTGTTCACTCAACCGCTGTCTAGTTTGTAAATCTCCTTTTTCATCTAACAATTCTTCGTAAGTAATAATTTTATCATGACGCAGTAAATGTGGATGCATCAAGGCTTCTAGTGTTGATATCCAGATTGGTGTTTGAATATACATTTGTTTCTTAATTTTAAACCAAGTGTGTAAAAGTGTCTGTCTAACTTTGTGTTTTAGAACGTAGCTGTATCCCTTTAAACTATCCTGTCCAAGAAAAAAGTGCCATCCTGTCTGAAGGTTATAACCTTCTAATGTTAATATTCTAGTATTTGTATGATTTATCCAATCTTTTAGCCAGGTCATGATTGCAGCACTATGATACAACTCCCAATCTGGTAGGCCAAATCCCCCTCTCTTGGTTGCATCTTGTAATAGTTTTAGTTTTACCCTTGGTCTTTTTTTTTGCCAAATAAAATTTGATATTAATCTATTCAGTTCATCAAAGAAGGATTTTTTTAATTTTATGGGAGCGTTTTGAAAGAGAAATAAGATTTTTGGTAAAATATTCATTTTAATCGTGGCTATCCTACCCATAAAGGATAACTTTAAGTTATTCCATCTTGTTAGATCTTCCCTTATTTGTTTAATAAGCGGATCATAATTATCTTTCTTCAGCGTGCTATGTCTAGGGGATATAATAATTCCTAAATATTTTATTTTTTCAACAATTTCAATGCCCATAATTGAGGCCAGTAATTCTTTCTGTTTATTTGTCATATTCTTGGTAATCATTTTTGTTTTCTTTTTATTTATTTTTAATCCTGCTACAAAACCAAATTCTTCCAATTTTTCTAAGAGTTTGGGTCCTGAAGATTGAAGTTCTTCTCTATGAGTCACAATGGTTTGGGCCTCTGCAGTGGCATCATCAACTGTTAGTTGTTGATATGCCTGGGCCAGATCCAATTTGGCAAAGACTGTGTCCCTGCCAAGTGAATGTAATAAATGATGCACCACTGGAACTGGATATGTGCTCTGCTGAAGCGCATGGTTCAATGTCCTCTTATAGTCTCCACAGATTCTTACTGACCCATTAGTCTTGACTGGTGTGACTATGGGTGTCTCCCATCTGGAGTGGTCAGTGGGCTCTAAAACTCCTTGAGCTATTAGTTTATCTAATTGTGCATCAATTTTTTCCTTTAAGGCAAATGGGACCCTTCTGGGCTTTAAACGAATTGGGGGCACCTTGGGATCTAGGTTGAAAGTGATAGGGGTCCCCATATACTTGCCCAATCTGTCGCTGAAGACCTCTGGAAACTCAGACTTCAAGGCCTCCTCCCATTCAGTGTTGCTCACGTGATTGATGCCAGTCACCTCGATGCCTAGTGGATTGAACCACTCAAGTCCCAGCAAGCTTGGGTGGTCCTTGTCCACGATGGTCAGGGGCAAACATTTGGTGTGGCCTTTGAACTTCACGTTGAATTCTCTTGTTCCAACTACTGGAATCTTGTTCCCTTGGTAGTCTTTAAGAGTCAGTGCTTGCTTCTGGAAATGTTTCTTCTGAATGTTGGGAAGTAGCCTGTGAATAGTGTCCCATGACACCATAGATAAATAGGAGCCTGAGTCCACTTCCATTTGGCAAGGCCTTCCTTCAATTAGTACCTTCACATGTACTTTTCTGCTTCTTAAGGGTGAAGAATGACCAATGGTGACTGTTTGATGAGTTTCATTCTTCCCATTTGCTTCTGTGTTGTGCCCCATTTTCTCACTGAAGTTGTTAGGCTTGAATTCTTTGTCAGGAAACTTCCTTCTCTGTGGTGGAGTTCTGGATGATTTGCAGACTCTTGCTAGATGACCTCTTTTCACAACGGAGGCAGATGGCATCAAGAAACTTGCATTCAGTGCGGGGGTGGCTTCCCCCACAACCTCTGCAGTAAAAATCTTGCCTCTTTCTTCCCAGGTCTTTCTTTTTCCTCTCCATTCTGAGTCTATAAATTCCTTCCTCCACCTCACTACAGTCTGACTCAGAATCTATTTGCTCAATGAGTTGTTGTGGACTTTTCCACATCAGGATGGCTTGAGGCCTTGTTAATTTTCTTCATGGCTGCTGCTGCTGAGGAGGCCTCTTCCATGGCTTCCTTCAACGTGATCTTAGGTTTTAACAATAATTTGCTCTGAAGCACCTTGTCTTTGAGGCCTAGAACAAATCGATCGTGCATGGCCTCTTCCAAGTTGTTAAACTCACATGCACCCCCAATGTCTCTTAAACTTGCCACGAAGTCGTTAACGTTTTCGCTTTCCCCTTGATCCCGATGGTAAAACTCGTGTTTCTTAATGAGGCACGATACTTTTGGGGATAATGGGCTCTTAAAAGCTTTTCTAAGTCAGGCCAGTCCATTACCTTCATGTCTGCAGCTCCCGCCAATGCCTTCGCCATCTTGAAGACTGCTGGACTGCAGTGTGTAAGAAAGACCACCCTCTTCCATTTCTCGGAAATGTCGGCGAGATCGTTTCCATCCAAATACATTTGGAAGCGATCCGCATACGAGTCCCAGTCTTCTGCTGTCGGATTGAATGGGGCTGGGGGTGTTCAGCGCAGCCATCTCTCTCAGCTTGTTTTCCGTGTCGTCTTCTCTTCGGGAATGATCCCACCTTCATCGCCAGTGTTAAGTTTGCATGAAGAGTCAGACACGGAGTGCTTCAGAGAAGAGTTTATTAGTGACTACAGCTCATAACAGACCCGATTTGGCTGGGCTGCGGCTGCTACTTATAGCCAGCAGCGCGGTTGCCACCAATCAGAGTGCAGGATTTTCCCGCACTTTTTAAACCAATCATTTCTGACATTTTACAAGAACAGTTCAAACTAAACCAATGACATTGAAACTTGCATACATAACAATTATTATTTAATAATCCAAGAAAGATCCCCCCTATGCAAAATTTATTGCTGTGTTTCAAATGGGAAGTGAGAAAGACTGTTCAGCTTTCAAAGGAAAAGCTGCTTTCCCATTACGAAGCCTTCTCTATTATTATTATTTATTTATTTATTTATTTATTTAGACTTGTATGCCGCCCTTCTCCCCAAGGACTCAGGGTGGCGAACATATAAAAAGAATACATTTACAATAAAAAATATTAAACAAATACAAGTCTATAAATTACTAAAAATGAATTAAAACAATTAAAATTGCAACAGTAAACAATACAATTAAAACAACCCACCCCCGGGTCAATCCAGGCCGGCCTCACTTGATAATCGCATGCTTTGATTTAATAGATTTATAACACAGCCTTATTTTTACACAATCCCCTGCATTTTTATGACTTTTAATAAAGAGAGTAATATACCCAGTCAGAACCACATTAAAGTACTGTACATGTAGCATGGCCATTTCATCAATGTTATGAATGGCAAAGTGTTTAGATCATCTTTCCATGTTATGAGTATCAGTTTGGAAATTTTTAAAGAAAAGGAAAGCAACAAACCTTTTGTCTCAGTGCTGGGTTGTAAAAGAATATTTATTACTTGAGGCACCATGCTAGAAACTAGGAGATTGTAAATTGTAGTCCTGCCTTAGAGATTAGCTTATTGATTTAGACTGGTAGTTGATATGATAGAGCAGATAAGAAAGCAGAATGGAGTCTGGAATGATTGAATTTGTAAATATAAATGCAGTTTCCTCAAAATTTTCATAATAATGAATAAATGCACTGTTATCTTACTTTTACTTCTAGGAGAGATGGTCAGTATTCAAATCTAATTAAATAAATAAAATATTTTTGTAAAAAATGGTCATATAGAACTGGGGACATTCTGATATGGTGAGTACATTTATTGCATTATCCAACATTCAAATGACTCCATGTAGTTTCACTTCTAGAGAACAATGGAGGCATATGAATTTCAGGTTAAAATGCCTTTTTCAGTGACATCATTATCCTAGCTGTATCAATTTAAAATTAAGTCACTGGGTACCATATCTGATTACAAGTCAATTCATTTATTTAAAATATGAGTTGAGCAGATCATTGTAAAATTTGGCATACAAAGTTGGTGTAGGGATTCTTCACGACCCACAGTCACCCAGATCCTCTCATATCAAGGTGAAAAAAGAGAGGGAAGATGAAATGTATTGTACAAAACTGTGAATTAAGTGGAAGCATTGGCTGCTTATAATGCAATTGTCTAATGCCTTGTTCCACCTGCTGTGCTCCATTTAACAGCTGCTTTCTCCTCTGGAGAGCCTGAGGCACACTTATGTTTGCCTGAACACATCCATGAGTACACAAACCAGTGTCTATTTTGAGCACACAAACAATAATTCTGCTCCAGCAACCTCTACAAAGTAAGATAAGATTTAGCAATATTAAATATTTTTAAAATCTTTCAGTAGATTCCTGTGTTTATGTTTCTTCAAGCCTCTAGATTCACTCGTATCAGTAAGAAAAATGAAGATCACCTGTGAAGTGTATAGCCAATTGCATTTTTAAAAAATAGCAACTTAGGAAAGAACTAGGCAATAATCGGTATTGGAACACAGAGCTGGGAAATTTGATTCCCCTAGTTTCTATTTGCATTTCTATGAAAAAACTAGGCTTTTCTTTTTTCAAAGAATTGACTTATCATATGCTATTTCTGGTCCTCCAGCACAGAATTATTCTTTCATGTACCCTATTTTGCTTGCAAATCTGAAGTCTCAGTCAGCAAAGAACTGTCTCATAGTTCAAAGGAGACTCTGCATAGAGTCTTCTTTTCTGACAGGGGCCAACATTGAACAACTTCCTTGCCTTGGATATTCTCATATGGAGTTTTCATCTTTTAGAAACATAAGTAGCTTTCATGCTGTTCAGAAAGGCCAACAGTCCTTGTAAGGATGTGACAATAAGTGTATGGTTGTTTGGCTTTCCTCTATTAATTATTCTGGTGAACTGGAAATATAAAACCAGGGGCCATTTCATCTGTAGTAAGTCTTATCAAACTCCTTGCATATTTATTTCAGTAATCCTTACACACAGTGCTCAATCCAATAGTCTTCACCTAAGCAGGCAAATTTGAAAACATATTTATCAAATCTTAATGATCTCATTACAGATGGTTATTTATTGCACACTGTGTTGCACACAACTCAGTGCTTCTCCGCTCTGCTTCCAACACATGGTTTATAAGACTCCTTACAATTACATGCCTATCGTTGTTACGCTCACTGAAAGAAAGCTCTATGGCTTTTTTGTTTTCTCCTGATGTGAACATGTGTTTAGGGAAAGCTACAGACTAAACTGGTAAAATCAATCCAGCTGAGGATTAGATAGTGACACTGTTTAAACAAGAATCGTTGTCGTGCTTCTACTGGCACAATGAAAGGTATTTGAAAGATATTTGCTCTCTGAACCTCCAGAGAACCCTGACATTTTATGTGAAAGCTTAAAAAAATGCTTGCACAATATGAATATGAAATGCTAGCCTCATTTTCTACCTTTCCCAAACCAAAAACATTATATTTAAAAAAAATGGAAAGTGTGTTAATATAGGGCTGAGGAGAAGCCTTGATGCCTGCTATTTTTTGATCCAGATTATGTTTTTATGTTTGGAGAAGGTAAGTTAGGAAGGAACACTGGGTAAAAATAGAGATATAATTCATTTTTAGTTATATTTCATGTGAAAAAAAAATGGACATGAATGGAAAGTGTCAAAGGTTTCAAACTATGAAAGTCATTCTATTACCAATGTCATCTTAATTGCACCAAATGTTCAGTAGGCACCTAGGTTCTAGAGACATTCAAAGTTGTCCTTAGTTATTCTTGGAATATTCTTGGGAATATACAAATACCTTTGCAGTATTTTTGCTCTCCTGTTTTGATAACTGTATTAGAAGGCCTAAGCTTGTAGAGTTTGAAGGTCTGAAATTGTCTTTCCCAGAAACCCTCTTGGTCTTTATACCCTGGCCTGCCTCCTGCCTTAGCTAGAATTTCCTGGTGTCACCATCTATCTTCTGTGGGGTATTTCACATGGCATCTTCCTCCCTAATCTTAGTATATAATATATGTAATAAATATAAGGGCCTTTGAACCTGTATCCCAATGGTGCTTTTCAAGAGGCAACTGGAATTTCTGTTTTTTCTTTGAAAACATTTTGCTTCTCATCCAAAAAGCTTCTTCAGAGAGCTGAAGAAGCTTCTTGGATGAGAAAGGAAACATCTTCAAAGAAAACCAGAAAGTCCAGTTGCCTCTTGAAAAGCACCTTTGGGACAACCATGACCTGGATGGCTGAGAATCTCCATAGACTCTGAACCTGTACTTTCTTTTCATTGATTAAAACATGCAATTCATGTAGACATTTCCTGACAGTATTGCATTCTTCTGCTTCACTTTTCCTGGAATAACTGAAGTTTTCAAAATTACTAACTCAGAGGGAGGAGACCTGAATCCACACTATTTTCCAGCTTCAGCCCACTAATCTAGTTTTGTTTTAAAAGGACCAAGCCTTATTCCTATTTCCCTCCAGAAGAGATAGAGGGGCTGTATCAGCTTCTGAACTCTCTGTAGGTAACAGGGAACTTTTCTTCCTCCTCAGGATTTCTTTGCCATGGATTTTTTTGTCCACTGTTTTATGGTCTAATTAAACTTGCAAAAATACCTCCTTCCTTATCCTAATTCCTTCAGAAGAAGCAAACATTTGACTTCATAGACATTCCAAATTTCCTAAAAGATCCATGTCATCTCTGCTACCTTAGTGAACCTACTTACTTTAAGATCAGCCAGTTCCTGACCAGCTTAGCCAAATGTTCTAAGCTGTGCAAAGATTAAAACAAATTGCTAGCTCCCCATAGAAGACAAAGTGTCAGCATAACAGATGTTAAACATTCAACACAACCTGCCAGTTCAGAGCAAATAGCAAACATATTTGGCCTATTTGCTACTCCCTCCCCAAGAATGAATTCTGATGTTGGCAGGGGACATTGGCATTGCCACAATAGATCACTGGAGAAGGAAATTCAGCATTCCCTGTCTGACTATTTTATTGTTAACCATGACAAATAATCTCTCTCTGCCCAATTAAAAACATGCTAATTAATTAACTATGACTTTCTGTTGATTAGTTATTTAATCTAATTTTGCATTTGTTTTAAATTATATTTTTAAAGACTTTTTGTTATATTTTTTAATTACTGTGAGTATCAACTGAATAGAAAGGCAGACATAAATCAGAGGCAAATAGTCCTATTTAAGTATTTCTGAAGCAAGAAACAAGTTTCCTTTGTATTTAGATTATGTCTGCATAAGTCACAGCAGGCAGAACTGTGCCTTCTGTTGTTCTGCTAAGTATTCAGATAAAATATATAATTCTTTAAAACAAAGTCTGCTGCATATTTGGAAATTAGTCTTTGAAGTCAACTAACCAGTACACATAATTACTTAATAGATTTAGTAAGTACAGTTATTATCTAGTCAGTCAATGAATATCAAAGACTTTAGTCTGGATATTGTCTGATTAATTTGGGTCTATTGAAATGTCTGGGAATTATGGAGGTATCATTGTAGTACATTAGAAATTCCAAGCAAGTTATTTGTTTGTAAAGTAAGTGGTATCAAGAATGGTAAATTTAATACTTTCAAATGTTTGATGAAGTTCTTTGATATGGTTCCAGGAACTCCAATTATTATTGGTATTACACTTTTTTCCCAAAGTCTTTCAACTTCTCTTTGCAAAACACTTTAGTGAATTGTTTTTTTCATTTGATTTGTTTTGGTCAATTCAGCTGTCTCCTGTTATTGCTACATTGATAAAACAACTTTTTTATTTTTAATAACTATATTGTATTTCATGCGTTCCAACTTGTCTCCATGATTTTATTTGTTAATGTTTTTATCTGCTATCTTTTTACAAGGTATGTTTTTAGTGTTTTTATGTTGTAAGCCATCCAGGGTCATTGACTGTGGGATGGGCACAATTCTTGTGCTGCCAGATAATTTAGATAATTTAGAATTTTCAGGACAAAGCAGGAGTATATTAAAGGAGGTGCCAGGAATGTAATAAAATCATGTTTATTAAATTTTTTGAAGTTATTAAAAATCATCCCCATTAATTACTTACAGCATCAGGGCTCTTTCCTGGGGTTAGTCTCTGGAATTTAACTCATAGAGGAACAGTTTTCATTAGTCAAATTTTATAGCCAGACAATCTATCTTCCCCTCTACCTCCAAGTTGATTAGGTTGGGTGTCAGCAAGGGAAGGTCACATATTGATGAGGATTAAATGTTTAGTAAGTATTGAGTGCCTGCTAAGACAAAAAGAAGAAAATAACTATATAATTGGACTTAGAGTAGAAAATTTGTTATATCAGAGTTAGCTGTCTAAACAGTCTGTCTTCCATGTGTTGATTGAAAAATGTAGGTCAATTACAGGGCATTGTGTCAATCACATGTCTGTTTTATGAAATCACACCAGGTCCTCATTTTCTAAGATGTTTTCTGGTGTGTGGTCCCAGTAGATCTGGTTAGCCATAAAGCCAACATTTTAAAATAAATTCTAATGCATGATTTTTGCAACTCTTAATGACATTCCTTATATAAGATTTGGCTATTTTGCTGCAGAGTGATCTACAGTTTCATCTTTGAATTTATATAAATCAGCATTTGCTATCCTTTGAAATATATTAAGTTTTGGCTTTGAATAATTGTGGTATTGTAAATTTTTATTTGATTTCCTTTTTAAACAATATAAACAAGGTCCAAACTGTGAAGATGATGATAAAGCATATGCCCAATACATTAGAAGCAGAAAATCTACCAGGAAGACCACTGGTACCTTGGATGAAGGAGTCAAATATGTGCTAAGACAGGGATCTCCAACCCCTGGTCCAGGGACCAGCACCAGTCTGCAGCACACTAGCAACTGGTCTGTGCAAACAAGCAAAGCCCCATCTACAGAATGCAGGCAAAATCATGATCCCTCTGGTCCATGGAAAAAAACCTTTCTCCATGGAACTGGTCCCTGGTGCCCAAAAGGCTGGGGGCTGCTGTGCTAAGAAGAAAAAAGGAGATTGCAGAGAATCATTTGTTTCACAGGATATTGGGCAGAGCTCTTGTGTCTGAGCACTTGTTCTCAGGAAGGGAATCAGATAAACTGAACCATAAAAGCAGTGACAAAGAGAAGTACTAGGCTTTACAAATAAACTGAACATCAACAGAACACTAGGCACTGATGGCATCCACCCACGGATTATTAAGGAGTTTAAATTTGATATCATGGATATGCAACCTGGCTCTACATTTGGTCTTTGTAGTTGAGGACTGTAAGATGGCCAATGTAACTCCAATTTTTAAGAAGTGCTCATGAGGGGATCCAGAGTATATAGGCCAGGTAGCCTGACATATGTTCTGAGAAAGATTGTGGAAAACTAGTAAAGATAAAATTGCTAAATGTTTGGAGGCACAATCTTGCTCAAACACGCAACAGCTTCACTATGGAAAGATTCTGTCTAACTAATTTCACAGAGCTTTTTTGAGGGTGTTAATAAACATGTGGATAAGAGTGAGCCAGTAGACATCATCTACTTTTGACAGTCACTCATCAAAGACTTCTCAGCATGCTTAACAACCAATGAAGAGATTTAACTAGTGGTATCCCTGCAGTTATGTTTCAGGATCAATGCTTTTTAACATATGATCTGGACAGGTTTTAACAAATTTATTTATTTATTTATTTATTAATGGGACTTATATGTCCCCATCTCCAAGACTCAAGGCTTACAAATAAAACAACCACAACAATAAATAATTTAAAAGCAGATTAAACTAAATAAGCCCATTACAATTACAAGTACGACCCATAAAAATTATCCCTTAAAACTATCCCATAAAAACCATCCCGTCCCAGAAAATCACAACCCAGATTGGTTAAACAACCAGGTCTTCAAGTCATGGCGGAAGGTGCGGAGGTCAGGGCCAGACGGAACTCCAGGGAAGTTGGTTCCAGAGGTCTGGGGCTATAGAATAGGCTCATCATCGGGGACCGCCAGCTGGCATTGGCCAGCCGACGGGACCCCAAGGAGTCCTTGCCTATGTGTTCGCACAGGGCGGTTGGCATTCGATGTCGGCAGGAGCCGCCTCCCTTAAATATTGGGGACCCATGTCATGAAGGACTTTGTATGTTAACACTAAGACCTTGAATCTACCCGAGCACAACCGCAGCCAATGAAGGCAGCGCAGGAGGGGGTAACATGGGAGAACCGGAAACTCCCATCACCACCCGCCACCGCATTCTGCACCAGCTGCAATCTCCGGATGGTATGCAAGGGCAGTCCTAAATAGAGAGCATTGCAGTAGTCGAAGTCTGAGGTAACAAGGGCATGAGTAACCGTGCGAGGGCATCTCGGTCCAGAAAAGGCAGCTGGCGAACCAGATGAAGCTGGGCAAAGGCCCACCTGGTGACGGCCCTCCTCCAACCAGAGCCGAACGTCCAGGAGGACCCCCAGATTCCGCGCCCTATCCACAGGGGTAATACCACTCCCCCTATGGCCAAAGATGGACACTCCAAACTGGGCCGAGATGCCAGTATGCACCTCTTGGCCAGGTTGAGACGAAGCATGTTTCCGTTCAAATGATCTAGAATAGAGTGTGACTAGTGAAATAGCCAAGTTTGCTGATGATTCTAAATTGTTTAGAAAGGTAACCAAAGAATAAGGGACTATAAAAAGCTCCAAAGGGATCTCTGCACATTAGGGAAGTGGATATCAAATGGCAACATGAATAACTGTGATGCGCATTGGTGCCAAAAATCATAACTACACTTGCAAACTAATGGGATTGGAGCTAGCAATGACCAATCAAGAAAAAAGTCTTGGAATAATGGTAAAAAGCTAAATGAAGGTGTTGAAACAGTATGCATTTACTTTAAAAAGGCCAAGAGCATGTTAGGCATAATAAACTGTATTGAAAATAGAGATGCCAATTTTATGATGAAATTATATCATGTATAAATCAGGGTGCCAACACATTGGAATATTAGGTGCAGTTCTGGTTGCCGCATCTGAGAAAGTATAGTGGAGCTGTAGTGGAATTAGAGAAGGCTCAGAGGAGGGCAACTAAGATTATCAAAGGGTTGGAACAACTTCCCCTTAAGAAAAGGTTGCTCGGGTTGTTTTTTTGTCTAGAAAGTGAGTGAGAGGAGACATGATTGAGCTGTTTGGGAAAGACTGAAGGTGAAAGAAGGGGACAACACAGGATGAGATAGATAGTGTCACTGATACAGTAGGCATGAGTTTTGGCAGATCTGGGGAGACAGTGGAGAATGGGCGGTCTGCCATGCTATAGTCCATGGGGTTGTGAGAAGTCAGACAAAACTTAGCAACTGAACATCAACAAATGATTGAGGAGGCTAGGAGACTAGTGGTTTCCTTATAGAATTGTTGGTTGCTGTGACAACAGGTTGCTGGACTAGATGGGCTGTGGTCTGAACCAACAAAGTATTGCTTACGTCCTCATGTTTTTTTTAAATAAACTTTTGATTTTGTAGTCTTTCTTTACAAACCGGTAATGGTTTCTTATTGTGGTTGATATTTAAGCTGGGTTTCTCTTCTTCATTGTTTGCTTTACAATCTCCTTCTTCCTGTCAACATCATTTCTATTAGGTATGTAGGTTTAAAGTCATTGGTTTAGTTTGAACTGTTCTTGTAAAATGTTGGAAATGATTGGTTTAAAAGTGCAGGAAAACCCTGCACTCTGATTGGCTGGCAACTGTGGCTGCTGGCTATAAGTAGCAGCCGCAGCCCAGCCAAATTGGGTCCGTTCTGAGCTGTAGTCACTAATAAACTAAGAGCTTGAAGCACTCCGTGTCTGTCTCTTCATGCAAACTTAACAATTTCTCAGCTAGAAACCATGATTCATGCTCATGAATTGTCTTGTTTTCTGTATGCAATAAATCTATTTCGGCTTCTGTCCAATCAATTATACCTGCAGTGTATTGATTGAGCCAAGTGTTTATGGCTTTAATTATGTTTCATGCATTTAATTTTGTTTTTAAAAAATTAGATTTGTTTATATAATTAGAGTCAGTATTCTTTTTAAGAAGAAGCTTTCGTTAATTCTCTGGTGCCAATTGCCATTCATGTGTAATCCATATTCTTCACAATTTTGTCTGCTTTAATCACCAAAGTTGCACATTTGTCTAGACGTAATTACATTCCTATATTCTCACTGAATGTGATCAAATAGAAGTTCAAGTTCTGCTTTCAGTTTTCTAAGCTTTTAAAGATCATCCACAAATAGCAAATCAGTTATGTGGATCTGGTTTCTGTCAATGTTTACTTGTAAATGTATAGTAAATATGCACATAATTCCATTTCTAAATATTTTTGACTTTTTATTTTTATTTCAATGCTGTTGTTTCAATAGAAACAGTGATATATTTGTGACATTTTCTGGTGAACTTGTTCAACCATTATACTGATATCATGCAACGTAGAAGCCAAAACTATTATTTTAAATGTGGTAATTTTAAAGCAGTTTCATTTGAATTTTTATTTAAACAATTAATAATATTTAGTTTCTTTTTCTTGTCAAATTCCTTTGGCTGATCAGTTATGTGTAATCCTAATTGTTCATTTTGTGATTATTGTTCTCTGGTCAGTTTTCTTCAGGTGATTTTTTTATTATTCCATCAGACAATAAATTTGCCACAGTTTAGGGTTCATACAGATTCCACAAAATGTTTGTTACTATCTGCTCAATAGCTTTAGGGTCTATATCTGAGAAGAATTTGTTTTAATTTAATGTTAATTTTCCAAATTTCAAATGTTTGTTTTGGAATTCATGTTTTTGGATTTTTTCTGTTTGTTTCCCAGTGATAAAAACGTTTTATGATTGATTGATATTCCAGTTTATTGACCTGAGTGATGACTGATCCAGTATGGAAACCAACATTTTTCACCATTTCAATGAGTTTTGGAGGTGGTTATTATTACTTCAAGACTAAAGTTTTAATATTCCAGAGAAACAGAATAAAAAAGCTTTTGATATTTTGGAGAAATAGCTGTTCCAAGACATAGCTCTGAAGTGACCAAACCTCTACAAAGATCCATGCTTTCATATTTAAGACATCACTCTTTTTTCCAGAACTAATTCCAGCAACAAATTAGTTTTTTTCCTATTCCCACAAGTTTCAAGTTTCTTTAGAAGCTGGAATAAGGTAGGAGGACTGCCTAGATTGCTAGTAGTGGAAAAGTAGATGTTTTGAATATTTCATCCCTTCCCCATATGTTCAGAAAGCAGATGGATGCCAGAATTAATTCCTAAGCAATACTTCCCCTAGTGTTCATCAAGAGAATCTAGCAGATTGTTTCTGTTGAAGATCTTGACAAGTGAAAACTTTGGTGGAGATGGAAAAACAAAAGAGTAGTCCCAGCTTTGTCTTTTCTGTAGAATGAAAGGTCAGTGATGAAGGAAGCTTGTAGGTGATATCTCTCTTAGCTCGTGGAAGAAGCAATCCATGGTCTTTGAGTTGTAAAAATATATATTGGTGGCAGGAGTTTAGTTCTGTATAAGATAATGATAAGATCATTACCCAGAAATTCTTTGGTTTGAAAAACTTTTGTTGTTGTTGTCAACCGTATGTATTATTTTGACATAATGCAGATGCCACTGCTATGAACCCTTCTTTATCAGCATTCCTAATTGCTCAGAGATATTCTACAGTATCTCATATGAACTTCCCAAAGCAAAGGCTATCTATATGCCTCACTGAGTTATCAATTATAGAAATATTATATTTCAGTACAAAAATAAGGACCTGTCCTAAGAGCAGATTAATGGCTAGTATGACAAAGAAAGTAACTCTAAATAAAAGGTTAGGGTAAACTCTCATAACAAATTGGACTTTGAATGTGGCTAGCAATGACTGTGCTGGCTGATGAGAATTATCAGAATAATCATACTGACATGCCAAATAGACTTGGCAGGAAGTTGCAAATGAGGATTTGGGTAACATCCAGGAGAAAGATGGATTTTCATAAATAAAATTGCTTGCATACTCTAAACTTGTTTGTATACCCTAGGAAAGAATATAAACATGTGTAATTAGGTGAAAAGTGCACACAAATAAATACACATTCATGCAAACATTCTTGCCAAATTTATGAATGGTGGGACAATAACAGGCACAAATAATAGAAAAAAAAGAATAAATATGACCACCCAGCCAAAGTTTGATTGATAATCCAAGTAGAAAATATGTAAAAAATAAGATTAAATATTTACTTTGGAATTTACTGTGATAGATTCTGCTCTTCAGCCTCTTCTACTTAACAATTGGTGTACACTGCAAACATGACAATACTGCCTATAAGTCTGATGAACATAGCGGAAGTTTCTTAAGCTTTCCGCAAGCTAAACCCAAATGGAACAATTTAAATCTAAACTAGTGTTTCTCAACCTTAACAACTTTAACATGAGTGAGGAATTCATGGTGGCTGGGGAATTCTGGGAGATGAAGTCAACACATCCTAAAAGCACTACGATTAAGAAACACTGACATGAACTTTCAAACCTAGAGACTATTTCTTCCCTTTTCCGTGTATTGAAGCCTAGGAATTGACTGATTTGAGTTCTTTTGAAGCATAAAAATTATAACCATCAACAGATGTAACATTTTGTATTTCAAGTAAATCTCATTCCTGAATTCTCCCAGAAAAGTAGTCCAATTATGGTAACAGTTTGTTTTATGAATTACATTTCCTTTGCTGGAAATTGTTGTTAGATTATAAATGAAAACAACAAAACATCTTATACCAGACTATAAATTCAGCTGCATTTTTGTCCTCCATCCATGACTAGCTATGCTTAATTTGTTACTCTTTGTTTGAGTCATTGGATCTTGTGAGAAGAAAGTGACCTTCCAACAATATTACTTCTAGAATTTGCGTGGGAACAGAATGGACTTTATATTCTATAGGAACAGATGTGATTTTGAATCCATGTATACTCAACAACACCTGGTTAAGGTTCTGTTAATCCTAAAGTTTATTCAAGGTACACATTGCATCCAAATTATGAAACCATTAATGAATTATTTTAGATCCTTCCTTCCTTCCTTCCTTCCTTCCTTCCTTCCTTCCTTCCTTCCTTCCTTCCTTCCTTCCTTTCTTCCCAGCTGATTACAATATAGACTGTCATTATCTATCCTGACTCCTCTGAGTCAGAGGCACAAAGCCTTCATCAGATGTACAGTCAACATCAGGAGCTGCCAGGGATTCAATCAGCCAGAGTAGGTTAGGGAAACAATGAGCAGGATCAAGTGAGATTAGACTCAAATAATGAGGTGCCAAATCCTGGCAGGGTGCCTAGTCCTAGAACATGCCAGCAGTTTTGAAGGACAGAGCAAAACTATCAGTGTGAGTTCTTAAGAGGCCAGGGTGACATTGCTCCTAACTGAGCTGTGTTCACAGCTGAGACTACTTAAGAGTAGGTTCCACTGTTGGAAGCAACAATGAAACACTGAATCTGTACTATTGTTTTGCAGACTGTGCTTTGCTCTTGGACTCAAGGCTTGTTGACTCAGTGTAGCTGTGACTCAGTGTAGCTGTGACTCAGTGTAGCTGTTGGCTCAGTATAGCTGTGGAATTTACTGGTATTCTCTTGACTTACCTGGACCAATCTTGTTACTTTGCCTCATTTCCCCAGAATTACATGCTGTTGACTTCCCGCCTTCTACCTTGCTCTTATTATCTGTTATGTATGCAGGTTTAAATGTTATTGGTTTATTTGAACTGTTCTTGTAAAATGTCAAATGGGATTGGTTTAAATAGTGTGGGAAAAACCCTGCACTCCCATTGGCTGGCAGCTACGGCTGCTGGCTATAAGAAGCAGCCGTAGCCCAGCCAAGTTGTGTCCATTTGAGCTGTAGTCACTTAATAAACTCTTCACTGAAGCTCTTCACGTCTGACTCTTCATGCAAACTTAACATTATCCATCTTAGATCCACAGCTTTTATATCCATGGCCTTGAATTGGGCTCTGTGGACCTCTAGCTCTGGATTCCTGAACTGTTTGCTTCAAAATGAATTGGCACTGGCTGTGCTGCTGCTTAACTATAAAGCTGGATGCCACCTTCCTTGTTTTACTCCTGGAACTTGCATGTGACTGCTGTCATGGTTCCGAGTAATGCTCCCAACCAATTCAAGACTCTGACAACTCGTTTCAACAGTTGACAACTGCTCGGATAAACATTCAGAATTAAGATGTGTGTCTTGTGAAACAACCTGACCAAAGTGATTATAATGGAGATAGCCTGTAGATTTTTAAAATTACCGATAAAAATAAACATGCTAATAAATGCACATAAAGCCACAATAAGAAATAATAGATATGTTCTAGGTCTGCTGGTGAGTTATAAACACTATTTTAGTGGGGCTGCCATTAATGGATCAAAGGCTACAAAAAGAAATGCACAGCATAGCTTTGTTAGTGTTGAGTAGCCTTTGAATAATTCTTGGCACAATTTGTTCTGCATTCCTGCAGAACAAATTGTGTCCAGATCTATTAACCTTCCATCAAGTAGACACTGTAACTCTTAACATGCATCGATATCTCCAAATGGTTAAGTTGGAAACAATTTGAATTGTTCACTAAGATGAAGGCTTGCTCATGGTCTGCATTGGACGCTAGGAAAATTTCTCCAATATTCACCAAGTTTACCAATTCTCAGAACTATTTGTTCTGATGTGCAAATATCATTATTTGGCTCACTTGAGAGTAATAGGCCTTTTATTTTGCCTTACTGCAAGTCATTGTATTGATAAACTTTAACTATATCTTCAGCAAGAAAACCTTGAATTTTGAATAGGAAATTGACTTGCTGAAATCCAAATCTGAAGTCACATTGTGCTATTGCTGTACTGTCAAAAGAAGATCACCCCAGGATCCCATTTTTTGCCAAACTCACACACAGGATATTTATGAAAGTAATTATAAACAACCCATTTGAGTATTCTATTGTGAATAATATCTAGAAGAGTTTTAACTTTATCTCTCCATGAAATGGAAGCACCATGGTGTTTCCTATGATCTTGTTCAATTTATCTTGCAGAAGGGGAAATGCTTCAAGATGTTGTCACGCTATATATTTGAACAATTAAACTACCTTTGACAAAACATGATCAAAATGTGTAATATTATTCAGTATTCAAGACTTTTAATCTTTTTGTGACAGTATTTAAAAATTGGTTCATTACTTTTATCTTGCAGAAAACATTTTAAAACAGGATTCTGGTTATGAATCTTGAAATGCAAAATGATTACATAACACACTTCATTGAGAGGTCTGAAAGCTCATGAGTCACCTTTAGAAGCATTCATTCACCCATGAAATTTGTATTTTTGTGGCATATCACCAAAACACTATGCAAATAGTTTTATTAAAATTTCAGGACCTCTTATCAGCTTGACTTCTTTCTGTGCTATGGAATCCTTGGACATTTCAGCACCCAACTAGGTAACATTATCAGGGTTCTTTCTGTGCTTCAGAAATCTACACATTTTGGTGGTGTGCATCACAGTGCTGCTGGATTAAATCTGAAACCTCAGATTTCAGCTGCATTGCTACACCATGGAGTCTGTCCAA
The DNA here is from genome assembly GCA_009733165.1 of Naja naja. NCBI lineage: Eukaryota > Metazoa > Chordata > Lepidosauria > Squamata > Elapidae > Naja > Naja naja. The sequence continues at coordinate 56,025,274 of CM019150.1, read as the reverse complement.
CATCATGAACATCCCCATTTTCATTAATGCATTTTAATAATCTCTTTGACTGCAAATATTATTGCAACCTCATCATAGTTGTGAACTGGAATATTTACCAAATGGAATGTTATATTCTGTAAAAGTCATGGTCTAAATTTAAAATAGAGTATTAAATCATTGTTGATATGTCTGTATTTTCATTAACTGCTAAAATATAAAATATTGCCAACACTTTCATCCATGATATTATGTTGTACAATGCTGCTGATAATTTCAAGAAATTAAGACCTATAATTCTCCAACTGTCTAGTATGTGTAGATATTTTTCCATGTGCTTATTAATATTCTGAACAGAAAGCATCAAACTATTCAATTTCATTGCAAACAAGGCATTGTTGATAAGAATTTGAATTCTTCTGCATTTGAATGCATGTATTTAAGACTAATTTTCTTTTTCTAATTCTCAACTGGACTATCAAACAGCATGTTTCCTGCTTGTAAAGGAAGGTTTGTTTCTAAGTTGTAGCACACTTGTTGTGTTCTGTTAAAGAGAAAGTTTTCCCTCTGGTCCGGATTAGGCGGGAAAATACTAAGAGCTGATTGGTTGGCCCGTCTGACAGCTCCTATAAAAGAAGAACTGTCAGATGGGGCTTTTGCTGGTTGTTGCTGTTACTCGGATAAAGAAGTTGCTTCATTACCTTCGTAACCTTTCATCCACGATATAACACTGGTGAAAAAGGTGGGATTGTAGGAAGAAGACACAAAAAGAGCTGATCAAAATACAGAGGAATAGCGGAGCAACCAAAACGGTTATTGGACAACAAAATAGCCTCCGCGTTTGGCAAGATGGCCACGCACGCTCCACCTACACCGTTCAACCCAGCCATCGAACATAGGGACTCTTATCTAATCTGATTTTAGTGTTTCCTGGAAGCCAACGAGCTGCAAGCACTCTCGGACAATAGAAAGAAAGCCCTGTTCTTGAGTTACTGTGGCTCAGAAATTTTTGACATGGCCAAAACTCTGGTCGCTCTCGCAGCTGTTCAGACGGTGCCTTGGGATACAATCCAAGATGCACTCAGGACTCACTATGCACCCATGACCTCAAAGATTGTCAGGCGACATGAATTTTACCACCGGAACCAAAATGACAGTGAATCGATAAATGACTACATCGCAGCCCTGCAAAAAGCTGCTATGTATTGCAAGTTTAGGGACCTCAAAGAAATATTGCTAGACAGGTTCATTTGTGGGGCGAAAGACCTACAACTACAATGGTGACTACTCGCGAAACCCAACCTCACTCTGAAAATGGCAATAGATGAAGCCCGAGCCACCAAGACGTCAATTGAAGCAATGGCAGCAATTCAAAAAGAAAAAAGCCCAAACAACATGCACCACAGTAGCACAGCCTGCCAAGATTGCACTGAGCTGGAAGAGTCAACAGACAATGAGGAAGATGTCTGCAGACTCAAGGTTAACAAGAAACCAACAAAAACAGACGCAGGGCAGTCCGCATGTGCTGGTTGTGGTGGGAACCATTCAAGAGCAAATTGTAGATTTAAGGATGCTATCTGTCTGCGTTGCGACCACAAAGGACATCTAGCAAGAGTCTGCAGAGCCAGTCAGCCAGCAGCATGCAGAAACTACCCATCTACCATACAGAAGGGATTTAAAGCCAAATAAGCATGGAAACTGTGGAAGAAGGACAACCAATACTCCGAATCAACCATGACGTTCCAGACTACTATTGGAAAGGCCATTTCACCCAAAGCAAAGAAGATTAATATAACTGTCCACATCGAAGGAGCACCATGTAACATGGAAGTGGACACAGGTTACTCGTTGTCAATAATCTCATGGGCTACAATGAAGAAAATAAAGTCCAGCATCACCAAGAACACATTAAAGACCCAGAGAATTTTTAAAAAAGATTATCAAGGAAATCACATCCCTGTCATAGGGATGGGAACTTTCGAAGTGGTGTTTAAGCAGTTTCAAGGACCATTACAACTTGCAGTCGTCGAAGGCAAATTACCCAGCCTACTCGGACTAGACTGGTTTGATGCTTTGGGACTCGGAGTGACCAGCGTCAACGCAATGCCAGATGACAGCATCGAGGAACTGCCCCAGGCATTTGTGGACTTTTTGATGATGGATTGGGCAAGTATGTGGGGACCCCTATTTCATTTAACCTAGATGCCCAGGTTGCCCCAGTAAGGCTCAAGCCACGCAGGGTGCCATTCGTGTTACGACCAAAAATAGACAAACAGCTTGATAAGTTAATAGAGCAAGGCATACTGGAACCGATAGACCATGCTAAATGGGAAACCCCTATAGTCACCCCTGTAAAGCCAGATGGGTCAGTCCACATCTGTCCTGACTATAAGTGTACCCTGAATAAGGCCCTACAACAAAATGCCTACTCCGTCCCAGTAGTGCAACATTTGCTGCACTCACTCGGAAAAGGAATTTTTTTTTTGCTAAATTAGACCTAGTGCAGGCGTACCAACAACTCCCGATGGATGATGCCATGGCCGGGGCCCAGACCATTGTGACCCATAGGGGTGCGTTTAAATGCCGCCTCCTCCAATTCAGTGTGAGTGTTGCTCTGAGGCTTTTTCAAAGCCTCATGGAGTGCCTCCTACTGGGGATTCAGGGAGTTGACCCCTATTTTGATGATGTGTTAATCACCATTGAAAATAGGGATGAATTGCTAGACAGAATACGAGAAGTGTTAACTAGATTCAAGGAAGCTGGGTTAAAAGTAAAATGGGAAAATGTAAATTTGCAGAACCCAGAGTCAAATTTCTAGGATATCTGATAGATGGCTCTGGAATACGGCCAACCAAGGAAAAAATTAAGGCTATACAAAACACACCCACTTCCAAAAACCAAACAGAGCTACAAGCTTTCTTGAGCCTCCTCAATTTTTATAGTATATTCCTCCCTTAGCAGTGCTTTTGGATAAACCCCAAGGGAAACAGGTTAAATGGATATGGGGGAAAAAGGAAGCTGCTGCTTTCGTGGCTGTCAAACAACTCCTTTCTTCTGACAGCATACCAGTCCAATACTCTGAATCGCTGCTGGTCACCCTCACCTGTGACGCCTCACCTTTCGGAGTCAGGGCTGTCCTAAGCCATCAAATGCCTAATGGGACTGAGGCTCCTATAGCCTTCTATTCAAGAACTCTATCCAGGGCTGAAAGAAACTACAGCCAATTAGATAAGGAGGCACTGGCTGCAGTGGCTGGCATAAAATGTTTCCACGAATATTTATAACATTTCAACCTGACCACAGATCACAAACCGCTGTTAGGACTACTCGCGGGGGACCGTCCCATGCCAGCTATTTTATCTCCCTGCCTGATGCAATGAACAATCTTCCTAGTTGCTTATAACTATACACTGATCCATCGCCCAGGGAAATTCCTGGGAAATGCCGATGCTCTCAGTCTCTGCCTGTTACTAGAGACTATTCAAGACCCAGCCCCAGCAGCGACCGTCCTCCTCATTGAGGAACTACCCGGCCCACTCACTGCAATAGAAATTGCCTGACACTCAGCCAGGGACAAATCCTTGGGACAAATACTGAGTTGGGTGGGAAGGCGATGGCCTCAGGGGCCAGTATCTGAAGAATTGAAACAGTTTTACAACCGTCAACATGAAATATCGCAAATCAAGGGATGTTTGTTATGGGGGGAGCGTGTTATTGTTCCACCTAAACTACAGGAACAAGTCCTAGAATTATTACATACTGGTCACCCAGGGATCGTAAAAATGAATGCACTAGCAAGGAGCTATGTATGGTGGCCTAAAATAGATAAGGATATCCCGGAATGGATAGGAACCTATAAGAATTGTCAAGAATCCAGGCCAGCTCCACCAGCAGCCCATCCTCAGGAACGGGAATCCCCAAAATCCCTGTGGGCTCCAATACACATAAATTTTGGGGGACCATTCCATGGACAAACCTTTTTGGTGGTTGTGGATGCATACTCCAAATGGTTGAAAATCATATTAATGCAATCCACAACCGCTGAGGCAGTTATTAAGACCCTAAGAAAACTATTCACAACACATGGTCTACCGGACAATGGGCCCCAATTTACAGCCACCCAATTTGAATTGTTCCTAACGGAATTGGGTATTCGCCACACACTAATCATGCCCTTTCACCCCTCGGTGAATGGTCAATCTGAGAAAATGGTGAGAACTATCAAAGAGGCTCTAGCAAAAATGGGTCTGGGAAATTGGCAGAAGCAAATAGACACATTCCTACTTATTAGACATGTGACGTCAAACGCCACCACACATAGGAGCCCTTCTGAATTATTAATGGGATGGAAACTTAGAACCAAGTTGGACAGATTGCACCTCAGTTACACTAGCGAGACACCTCCTGACTCTACCAGCAAGATCAGGTCATTTAAAATAGGGGATGGGCTGTATGCACAAAACTATACGGGAGGGCCTCTATGGATTCTGGGACAAATTATAGCCATCACAAGCCCCTGAACTTACAGGATAGAATTAGATGATGGCAGGATATGGAGGAGGCATATAAATCAGTTAAGAGGGAGGATAAGTAACCTCCCTCACGATCAAAACAAACAAAAAACTGTGTTCCACTAGAAAATAATAAAAACCTTGATTTCCTCATTGCAGCTAGCTCAAACCTGGAGATTCCGCAACCACATGTACCTGGGGAATCAGGAGACCAGCAGGGAGGCATCTGCAATTCCGATCTTGAAGAAGTAACCATGCCCCATGGGGAGTTCCAGCAAATTCTAGTGGCTGGACAAGGAGCAGCAGCAGACCCCATCGGTCTGATCGCCACCTCAAACCCGAATGATCTGCACAGGTCAGAACGAGTGCGTAAACACCCCACCTATTTGCTTGATTATGTAGAATAACTCATTTTTTCTATTGGTTGTTGTTCAAAGTAAGGGGGGAGGGGTATTGTTATTTATTATTTTTATTTATTTTATTGGACTTGTATGCCGCCCCCTCTCCGTGAGGACTCGGAGCGGCTCACAATAAAAACACCACAACAATAAATATATAAAAAACAATTAAATTTGACAAGCCCAATCGATAAAATAGTTAAAAATAAGTTTAACGCCCCCCCAGGAGGTCAGTCCAGCCCAGCCTGTTCAAACAGCCAAATCTTCAGACCATGGAGGAAGGAGCAAAGATCAGGGGCCAAATGGAGTTCCAAAGGAAGTTGATTCCACAAGGCGGGGGCCGCAACAGAGTAGGCCCTCCCCTGACGCACCGCCAGCCAACATTGTCTAGCCGACGGTACCCTGAGGAGTCCCTGTCTGTGTGCACGCACAGGGCGATCAGTATTTAATGTTGGCAGGAGACGCTCCCGCAAGTTACCCAGACCCAAATCGTAAAGGACTTTGAATGTTAAAACCAACACCTTGAATCTCACCCGGAGGGCAACCGGCAACCAATGCAGCTTGCGCAGGAGGGGTGTAACATGGGAGCATCGGGAAGCTCCCATCACAACCCGCACAGCCGCATTCTGCACCAGCTGAAACCTCTGGATGGTATGCAAGGGCAGTCCTAGATAGAGAGCATTGCAGTAGTCAAGTCGGGATGTCACAAGTGCATGGGTGATCGTGCGAAGGGCATCTCGGTCCAGATATGGGCGCAACTGGTGAACCAGTCGGACCTGGGCAAAAGCCCCCCTGGTCACGGCCCTCACCTGCTCCTCCAAACTGAGCTGCAAATCCAGGAGGACCCCCAGGTTCCGAGCCCTGTCCACAAGGGGCAACACCTCTCCCCCTATGACCAAAGATAGAATCGATTGACTGGGCCAAGATACCTGTACGCACAACCACTCAGTCTTGGCCCAATTGAGCTAGTCCGTTCCTGCCCATCCAGGTCTGTACTGCATCCAGACACCAGGTCATCACGGAGAGGGCATCACTGATTTGGTTTGGGGTGCTGGGTATCATCAGCGTACTGGTGATTCCTCACCCCAAAACCACAGATGATCTTGCCCAGCAGCTTCATATAGATGTTGAACAGGAGGGAAGAGAGGACCGACCCCTGAGGAACCCCACAAGTGAGTGCCTCGGGGCCGACCTCTGCCCTCCTGCCAACACTGATTGCGAACGCCCCGAGAGGTAGGAGAACCACTGCAGAACAGTACCCCCCACTCCCAACCCCCCCAAGGTGCCGCAATAAGATACCATGGTTGATGGTATCGAAGGCCACTGAGAAATCTAATAGGACTAGGACAGAGGAAAATCCCCTGTCCCGTGCCCTCCAGAGATCATCCATCAGCGCGACCAATGCTGTTTCCATGCTGAACCCAGGCCGGAAGCCCGACTGATACGGATCTAGATAGTCCGCTTCCTCCAGGAAAAGCGGAAACTGCTGAGCCACCACACTCTCAACAACCTTTGCCAAAAAGCGAAGGTTGGAGACTGGACGGAAGTTGTTTAAAATGGCTGGGTCCAGAGCAGGCTTCTTCAGGAGGGCCTCACCACTCTTTCAAGGCAGTAGGAAAAGACCTCTCCTCAGCGAGGCATTAACAACTGCCCGAGCCAGACGTGGTCTCCCTGGAGGCATACACCATCCAGGAAGGACACGGGTCCAATAAACATGTGGTGGAACTCAGTTGTCGTATAATCCTGTCCACCTCATCCTCAGAAACAGGATCGAACTCAGCCCAGATGACATCAGCCAGACTCTCTGTAAACCCCTCCTCAGACCACTGCAAAGTAGAGTTCAACCCGTCTCGGATCCGAGCATTCTTATCCAACAGATATTGTCCAAATTCCTCAGCCCTACCCTGCAGAGGGTCCACCCACGGCTCCCGATGTAGAAGGGAGCGTGTTACCCTGAACAGGGCGGCTGGGCAGTTATCTGTGGACGCTATGAGGGTGGAGAGGTAAGCCCTCTTCACCGCCCCCAGAGCTCCCAGGTAAGTCCTAATATAGGCTCTTAGTTGGGTTCAGTCGGATTCAGAACGGGTCAACCTCCATCTGCTCTCTAAACCCCTCCTATGCCTCTTCATCTCCCGGAGCTCCTCTGTAAACCAGGGAGCTACCTGGGATCTGCGGCGAGTGAGGGGACATAAGGGGACAACCCGGTCGAGGGCCTCCGCGGCTGCATGTTGCCATGCAGCCACCAGCACCTCAGCCAAGCTGTGGACAAGGGAAGCGGGCAGAAACCCCAGCTCTGCCTGGAACCTCTCAGGGTCCATCAGGCATCTGAGATGGAACCATCTTGGCAGTTCCTCATCCCAGCAGGGCGGGGTGGCCTGTTGGAAGACCAGCCATAGGAGATAGTGATCTGACCATTCAACGGCATGGACATTAACACTGCCAGCCCCCAGATCACTACGCCACTGCTCCGAGAAAAAAATAAGGTCAAGCATGTTGCCCCCCTCATGTGTGGGACCCTGTATTATCTGGGTCAGGCCCATAGCCACCATGGAAGCCATGAACTCCTGGGTCAGACCCGACGCCCCCCCCCCAGGGAGGGCAGGTTGAAGTCACCCAAGACCAAAAGGCCCAGGAACTCCACCGCCACTCCCAAGAGGGCATCAAGGAACCCAGGTAGGGCCGCTGCTACACAGCTGGGGGAAAGGTATGCAAGCAGCAGGCCCAACTGACCTCCAGGCCCCAAACACAGGAGGAGGGCCTCACACCCGCCTGTCTGTGGAACAGAGACCTCCCTTGGAATCAAGGTCTCCCGAATAACAATGGCCACCCCACCACCCCTACCCTGGGCTCTAGGCTGGTGCAAAACCTGAAAACCTGGGGGGCATAAATCCACCAGAGGAACTCCACCCTCTGGCCCCAACCAGGTTTCAGTGATGCAAACCAGGTCCGTGGCCTCCTCCTCAATCACTTCCCGGAGGAGGGATGCCTTATTAGCCACAGACCTGGCATTAAAGTACACCAGTGGGAGCCCAGGGGCTCCGTATCCCATATCCCCAGGGGAGTGGGCAGAGGCATGGGGTCGGAGCGCGCCACAGCTCGCAAACAGTTGTGTTCTGTTAAAGAGAAAGTTTTCCCTCTGGTCTGCCGATTGGGTGGGAAATACTAAGAGCTGATTGGTTGGCCTGTCTGACAGCTCCTATAAAAGAGAACTATCAGATGGGGCTTTTGCTGGTTGTTGCTGTTACTCAAATAAAGAAGTTGCTTCGTTACCTTGGATCCGAGTCTTCCTTTCACCCACAATATAAAACACTGCTTATAGATCTTTCTATAACTTCATTTAAATGTTTAGATCAGTGGTGACTAACTTTTGGGCTCCTGTTCCAGCACCCAGAATGCAATGCGTGGCTCCCTTTCCATGCCCCCTGTGCATTCACACACAATCCCCACCCCTTACCTGCACTGCACCTCACAGCTGATTCTTCGGCTGGTTTGAGGCCTTTTTCAGCCTCCCAGAGCCTTGGAAAAAACCTCTGCAAGGTTTTTCAGGTTGAAATATAGGCCCATTTCGTCACTTCCAGTATTACAGGAAGTGACGAAACGGGCCTCTAATTCAGCCTGAAAAGCCTTGCAGAGGCTTTTTCCAAGCCTGTGGGAGGCCAACCTAAAAAAATCAGCTGTGAAGTGCGTGCATGCCCAGTGAGGTAAGTTTGCCTGCGGCTCGTGTGCCAGCACAAATGGCTCTGCGTGCCACTTGTGGCACACGTGCTATAGGTTCGCCATCATGGGTTTAAATTGAAATGAGGTTGCTGTTTGAGATTTAGATCCATTAAATTCTGAGATGGAGATGGGTTTTCAACATCCTCCTTTAAAATTACTTTTAGTTCTTTTACTGTAGTAAGAGGATCAGAATATTGTAGTTTACCTTCAACAAAATGCAGGCTTCAGTCTTCCACCTTTGTGACTAAACCTGCTTTGACTGGAGTGGCAGCTTTGCCAGCTATCTGATATTAGTCTCATTTCTACTGACCAATCCCATATAGGACAAGCCTGGTTCAGAAAAAATGGTGGTAGATTTTAGGAGAAATCCTCCTATATTACCACCTCTAACAATGCTAGACAACACAGTATCAACAGTAGAGACCTTCAAGTTTCTAGATTCTATCATATCTCAAGACTTAAAATGGACACCTAACATAAAAAATGTCATCAAAAAAGCACAGCAAAGAATGTTCTTTCTGAGCCAACTCAGAAAGCTCAATCTGCCCAAAGAGCTTCTGATTCAGTTCTACAGAGGAATTATTGAGTCTGTCTTCTGCACCTCTATAACTGTCTGATTTGGCTCTGCAATCAAACAAGACAAACACAGACTTCAATGGATAATTAGAACTGCAGAAGAAACCATTGCTACTAACCTGCCTTCAATCGAGGACCTGTATACTGCGCAAGTCAAAAAGAGGGCTGTGAAAATATCTAGAGATCCATCACATGCTGGACATAAATTGTTTCAACTTCTGCCCTCAAAACAACTCTATAGGGCAAACCAGAACAACTATACACAAGGACAGTTTTTTCCCAAATGACATCACACTGCTAAAAAACTAATTCCCACAACACTGTCAAATTATTTACTAAGTCTGTATTACTGTTACTGTCCTCATCCTTCCTAGTACCTATCTCTTTCCCACTTATGATTATAACCGTGTTGCTTGTATCTTTATAATTTATATTGTTTCATTTGTTTCCTAGTCTGATTTGAGTAACCTATTACTATCACTAAATATTGTATTTTACGATTCTTGATGAATATATTTTATTTTTTCTTATGTACATTGAGAGCATATGCTCTCAAAGACAAATTCCTTGTTTATTTTATTTTATTTTATTTTATTTTATTTTATTTTATTCTCATTGCACCTCATGCAACAACAAACCTCATACAACAACAAACACCATCTTCAGTGTACATCATGACCTTGAAAATAAACACAAACACACATCATTCACACTCCACACATTGAACTGAAACCCCCGACACCGCACCAACACTGCACTATACAGTAGAATTCAAAAGAGCTACTGCCCTGGGATGGAAGCTGTTTTTCAGCCTAGAAAGAAGGAGTGGCCAGCCGCAGCATCCATGTGCACAGCCATCTTGAAAACCGTATGTCAATCACACTTGTGTGTCCAATCACACTTGGCCAATAAAGAATTCTTATTCTATTCTATTCTATTCTATTCTATTCTATTCTATTCTATTCTATCCTATCCTACCCTACCCTACCCTACCCTACCCTATCTACTCTACTCTATCTACTCTACTCTACTCTACTCTACTCTACTCTACTCTATTCTATGATGGTTGCAGTGTCCTGGGGTCACATGGTCACCTTCTGTAACTTCTGACAAGGAAAGTCAGTGGAGAAGCCAGATTCACTAAACAAAGTGTTACTAACTGAACAACTTCAGTGTTTCTCTTAACACCTGTGGAAATAAAAGTCATAAATGGGGAAAAACTCACTTAACAACAGAAATGTTGGGCTCAATTGTGGTCGTAAGTTGAGGACTACCTGTAGTGGATAGATGGAACTGAACCCCTCATTGGTTCTCAAACACAGCATGGAGGAATGTATATCAGCATTTGTTACTCATTAAAAAAAGGAAAAGAAGGGAGCAAAATTCTAAGTAAATTGCATATGAGCAAGTAAATTGGAGTATTGTGTATGACTCAGATTTTAACTCTGTGATTTTTAAAAACAAGGTAGGGAAAACATGTCAAACATGGTTTATGAAATTCTTTCCAACTGTTTTACCCGCAGGAGCCATTGGAAGGGTTGCATTTTTGCTGGGTAACAAAGTAATGTGCTGTGTCTAAACATGCTTTGGTTCTCCTCCTCAAGTTATGTCTGTGTGGATTTGGGAAGCACAAAGCAGATTCCATATGGTCTGTGTTAAGTTATGTGAGGCAGAGAAAGGATGGGCTTAGAACAGAGTAGTCAGTAGCATTCCAAGTTACTGCCCAAAATTTCCTCTGGGGCCTCAGTCCAGCTTTGTCCCATTTTCAGACTTGATTTTTATTTTATTAGCTCTTTCCCAAGTGATTCCATTCTGTTCAATTTTTGAAGAGTTATCCCACTGATGGACTGAAAAAGTCTTTGATCTCCATTTATAATTTCATTCCAAGCATCTTTGGTTATGACAAGGTAACAGCACAGGCAGGATAGTGACACAGGTGTTGGGAAGATGTCCCACCTTTGTTTTGCACAGCTCAACAATGGCGTGTGTACATAATGCTCCCTCATTTTGTTGTAAGAAATCTGTGAGCTGGGCTGGCTAAACTGGGTGAGAGAGAGAATGATTGGTTTCAATGCCTATGGAAGAACATTAACCACTGCACCAAATCTGCTCTCAGTTTTCTCTCAGAGGTGATGGACGGAGAGTCTTGCAGCTGTTCCTTTTCTGCTGCATTGCCATGATTGGCAGATTCTTTAGTTTTGCACAAAGTAAGGAGGAAAGCAAAGCTGAATGATCAATCATTTTGCTGATCACATGCTGCATAAGCAAAATCAGGAAAGCACCATTTGGCTGGGAGTCAGAACAGATGCAATACAGGCGGGGTAGAGGATCACATCAATAGGAGCAGGAGATTTCATGATGACATATTTTTCTGCCAGCTCAAGGATGGACGACAAGGACTATAGTTCAACAGTAGGATCCATAGGTTTCTGTATTTTGGGGCCACTTTGAAGACAGCCTTTTATATTGATAAACAGTGGAGCAATAAATTGATGTCTTGAATAATCCCTGTGCCTTATTTGAATGCATGGATGAATTCTAGCAACTGTATAGTCCATTGAAGTCATTACACATGTCCCTTATGAATCTTTAAAATAGATGGAATCCTGAGGTATTTCCCCCCTGCTTATCAAGCTTCTATATTTTGAAAATTGCACAGATAACTTTTTGTCTTGAAACCTGTAAATATTTGCTTGAGCTCTGAAAGTTTTATATTCTGCATTAGGAAATTCCTCATCCATCCACCCCACCCAGTCCCCAAGGCAGAGTTAAGCATCTTTTGCAGCAACTTTTAGTTTATGAGCTTGACAGTCTATAAAAGGCAGAATGACTGCCAAGGCAATTTTAGGTAGATATTTTATAAATAACTTATTTGCTTGGTAAAGCTGAAAAGTGGAAAGAGGGAAAAGAAACCCCACAATCAGCACAATGAAGGCACTATTTTTTTTGACAGTTCGCTATGGTTTAAAATGTCTGAAATCGAACTGGTGATGTATTTTAGTGCAAAAGGTAGACATTCTTTTACAAGTTTTAACATTTATTGAGTTCTCAATATCTTATATTCATGCAAATACATATGTACATATCAGGATATATACATATAAATATGCATACATACACACATAAAGTACATACTTTACTCTTGATATTGGTCAAAATTTGAGCAGGATTTTTAAAAATTAGTATCTACAACTTTAAGGCTTTATGATTTTGAACGAAAGTATTATATGATAGGAAGCCTTTTAGAGATAAAGGGTGATTTTAACTGATCTGACCTAGCTGAACCTAAACATGCAATACATTTCCATATTCCATGTAAAAGCTAAGTAAGAATTTCAGTTTTGAACCTTCAATGAGTGGATTCAATGGCATCTACACTAAGCCCAATGATGCCAGTTGATATCTCCTGATGAGGCCATACAAGCATCACTATTATGTACTTGCAACTGGATATGTGACACAAATATGACAGTCATAGCACTGATGTGAAGACATCACATATTTTATTTTCTTCTCTTACTCCTTGGTGTGGATTTTTCTTCTTCTATTCAATCAAGTTCAATTCCTGGGAACTGTCTGGACAAGTCTCTGCAGTTTTCTTAGCAAAATTTTTCATAAGAGGTTTGCCATTGCTTCCTTTCTGGCTCAAGGTTGCCCAGCTAGCCAGCAGGACTAGAACTCAAGGTCTCCTGGTTTCAAGTTCAGCCACTACCCAAAACTGTTCTATCTATGTCAATACCCATGTTTTCAATGGTTGTATGTTTAAAAATATCAGCTCCTATCAATACCTCACACTTCAATACTGATAGCTGGTGGATATCAGCTTATGAAAGGTTGTTCTCTGTCAAAAGGTTGTTCTCTGTCAAAATGTGTTTCCAGTGCAGGTCTAGGTTAATGACAAAGAATCATAGAAAGGAGGAGCAAGAGATTTGAATTGTTCGTCAATAGCTTCTAGACAGGGGACTGAGCACACCTGCAGTTCATCTATGGACAATATTGTTCACAAGAGTAAGATGTATTTGATTTTTATTTAAGGCACTAGTTTTAGATTTATATCCTTTCATATGTATCTGTATCCACCTTTGTCATTTCTAAAGTATAATACCCTTTTGTGGAGGTGCAGCTTCTTTGTGCAACTGGGGTATCTGTTCTTTTTGGAAGGAACATTGATATAATAAGTCAGCAAGTGTGTTGTGGATGAGAAAGAACTTTAGGGGAAAGATAATACAATATATTGAAGTCTAAGAGTGAAATGATAACAAAGGCAACAGAAAGGCTGTACCCAGCCAATGTACAATGTGTTAACTAGAATTGCCCTTGATTTTCCAAGAAAAAGTAGGCAATTACAGCAAGTAAATAACTCAATTTAAAAATGTCTCATAAACTGGTCATTTGCCAATCTTTCTATCTGTTTGTGAACAAGGTTTCCTTGCTCTTGTCTCAACACAGAGATTCTATTACTGTTATTATTGCCACAGGAATAAAGGAGGATCTCCCAAAGGGTTTGAAGGCCACTTAGATTTGCTAAAAGGGCAACACTCTTCTATTATTTGTCCAGTTGATTTCCACCAACATCAAAGAAATTTCATTAAAAACTAACCGTTGCTTGAAGCCTTTATTACTCTTTATTTACAGTAATGGTGTTTTTTTTATTTATTCCAAGTATCTCAATGAGATTTGCAATGTACAACAGCTATTCAATGTTTATCAAAGGACATTACCGAACGTGCACATTACCAAATCAGGCTTGGCATCTAACTCATTGATCACTCCCTGGATGTAATATACTGCTCAGCGTTCAACAGCAGCCAGCACCAGGTCAGGTGTCATAAACAAATCCTGACTACAGCTGTTGTATGTAGGGCATTGGTTTGCTGCTTTGAAACTGAAAGCTTTATTGTATAGTAATCAGCAATAGTTATTTCTGTGCTGATTGACCAAAATTATTAATAGTGTTATGTTAGACATCCTATTTATGATTTATATTGTTTTTTCACCCTTGCAATTTCTCTCCCTAGAGGTGAATATTCCATTATGCTGTGCATGTGGCAGTTGGTGAAGGGCACAAGTTGAATAGATACTGTAGTTTTGTCAGGGTGAAATGGTTAAGACATTTACATTAAACTTGATCTTGGCCAAAAGGCCAAAAAGTGACAGGACATATTATTATTCCAACATTAACTACTTTATACCTCTCCTTTCCTCTAAAGAGCTCCAAGGGAGATCCCTGGTTCTTGTTTTCTTTCTTTTTGATCCTTATAGGATCATATGAGCGCTTATTTCATGATCTGCTCAGATCAATCTGCAGCCCACTTCTGCTCCATCTCCTGAAGCTCCTGCTTTCCCTGCCAGTTTATCCTTTCCTCCTCCCTCCCACATTTATCCTTACAAAAGGGGAAAGAATAGGTGATGAGCAGCAGTTCAGATTGTCTTCTTCCCTGCAGTAACTAGGTGTCAACCCTTCAAGGTAGACCACTCTAGGAAATCAAAATCATGTATACAACTTCTATTGTAAAGTTATAGTGATAGAATTTTATGAGTGTGAATGTGGTTTTCCTGTCTCTCTCTGTGTGTTTTGTATGAACTGAGGAGGGGCTTTTCTGAGAGGTTTAGGTATGTTATAATTCTGCCCTGGCTTCAGATTTCTTTTATCTGACTGTTGTCTGGGCAGCAGCTCTTCTCTCATTCAAGGATATTTCCTCTGTCCTCTATAGATAGTTCTTTGTCTCTCTCTTTTCCAAGACACCTACTGCAAGATCAATCTCTAGGAGGTGCATCACCTGGAAGAGGGTTGATGAGTCAGAGGGTTGCTCAAAACCAAGTACAAGTGTTGATGTAGATGACCAGGCTGAGTCTGAGGGAGAGGTCAAAAGCATCATCAGTCCTGAGTCCCTTTGTGCCCACAAGAGATTTAAGTCCAGCCCACCTTAAATTCCATTGTCTCTTATCCACTGCCAATTTGCTTGGACCGTTAGTAGTTCAGATTCTTGTAGACAGCATAAGCTTGCAATAAATCTGCATATCCATTTGAATTGCCTGGCTCCTCTGATTTCTTTGGACAGTTCATTTAGGAGATGGGCCCACATGTCATGCCACTAGCTCTGCCTGGAAAGAGCTGCAGAGTTTATCATTGTGCTGAGTTGGGAAAGAGAGAGAGAGTGGGTGGGGAGGTTTAATTCCCATCTTAATATGAATCTCCTCATTTGCATTTCTGAAGCAAATATAGAACCAACAGGCAGTTATCCTTCAGTTTTGTGCACCCATGTATTTCTCTGATAAAAAAAATGCACACATAGCACTTTCATGAGCTGAAATAGCTTACAAGAACATATCAGCCTTGGGAAAAGGGCTTGTAGAGAACAAACATATTAGACACATTATGCAAAATTGCACCCCAAAAAACATCTATTACTAAAAATGTACAGTGATATTTACATTGCCCTTTAAAGCAGTTATCAGATTGATGTAGAAATAGGACAGAATGAATTTAAGGTTGGAAAATAGAATATTGTGAGAAACCAAAATGGACTGATCTAACAGTCCCTAAACTTAGGCTTTGTAGCTCTTATAGGGCCTTCAGTATTAGAAGAAAATAGGAGGCTGGGACACATCAAAGCCCTTACAAAGGGCAAAGCTGACTGAAGAAGACAAGATATACCATGGAAGCTATCCAGCCATTCCTTCTGAGCCCTGCAATTTTTGCCCATTTCAAATCAAAGCAAATGGAAACCAAATCTGGAGGTCAAGCAAACCAAGCTTGGCTTTCTCAAAAAAGCTAAGCATTTATGCAGTTGGTTAATATTTGGATGGGAGGCTCTAAGTTAGACTGAAGAGTTCGGGGGGATGGGGGAGAAGGCACTGCAAAACACTACTATGGTGTTGGGAGATAACTAACATGGACAATCACAGAAGCTGAATTCATCTGAAAATCTTCTGCCCTCAAGCTCAGTGGAAAATATTATACCATCAGAACCTCAATAAGATTCAAGTGTCAATTTTGTTAGCTTCTGCAGGTGGAATCTTCCCCTTTTGCCTCAGGCAAGAAAATGCCTTGGGGTGGCAAATCTGCCAACATTTGCACTAGTTATTCTGAGCAGAGCAGGACTGACTTTGGAGAAGGAAATCTGTTGCCCTTTGCTTCACCCATAAGGACTGCAAAAATTGGATGATTTGATGGGGAAGTGCCTCTGGCCACTTGACCCCTTGGTACAAACAAGACGGTGCTTTTTGTGTTCTGTTGCAGGTATTCTTAAAAAGTTTTGAACTCTGTGGTTGAACAGAGGGGACTCATGCTTGCATGTAATTGATGATCATATTTTCACAATAATAGCTGCCCACAGTTAATTCAACCAACTGAGATGGACATTTCTTCTATATTTGCCCAGATTGTTGATCTGAGAGATTACCACACATCTAAGGTAATAATAGCAACATACATTTTAAGTAAACCATCACCCAATTTGGATTGGATAAATCCATGGAGGCTTATCAAATGTTATTAATTTGAAAACTCAGTGTTATAGAAGAACTGTAGGCCTTAACAATGCCTAAACCAAGTAACTGCATAACCCTTTCTGTCCACTGAATAGGTGCACATACCTAGTTAGGTACTTCACTTATGGTTTTTGCAGTGTTTTTGCTCATGTAATAAGGAAAAGGAAGTGATGAGGAAACTTCTGACTGGAATGTCTGGTTGAAAAATCTTCTTACCATTAACTTTGTGGAACTTGGTGCATAGTTCAGCTTTTCTTCTTATCCTCCAAGGAGACATCAGGTGAAAATTGAATCCTGATTATTCATTACTGAATTTTTATTAAAGTATTTTAGGGTACAGTGAAAATATAGGAAGAGGACTGTCTATATAATACAGTAGATATGCACTTGGGAAGAAAAAACCATTACACCGTTCATTGTTGAACTCCAAAATTTTAATTTAAGAAACCTTCTTAAAAAAGTAAATTAAAAGCAGAACAATTTACATTGTTCTCAACTCTTTATGAGTTTTAACATGCAAGGAAAGGAGTATGAAGAGGAGGAGGGAGGAGGGAGGTAGAGAGATAGAGATATGCAGTACATGTGGATTCTAGGAGATGGCTTCTTGCATCCAGTCTAAACTAACATCATCCATTATTTCTTAGCCTTTAATATTTAAAGATGCCAAACACAGCCTTAAATAAAATAATTCTGTTGCAGCAAAGCGATTTTTGCAGAGTCAAAGTTCCTCTCCCTCTGAGGCCCTTAGAGTTGACATCATTAAGGAATTGGCAGTGTCAGGAAAAAACAACCATTCCCTCTGTCAGTTAATTTGTTATCAAACCAGTTAGCCACAGTATTCCTCCCTGCTTTCTCTTTTGCTCTCTTTTCCTCCCTACCCATTTGCTGATTCTGTGCCATCTCATATTCCAGCTGGAAATATCTGATCAAGATGGTTGGAAAATTCTGGGAGTTCAAATCAACACATCTTAAAGATGCCAAGGTTGAGAAACATTATTATAATGTATCACCTAAAGCAAGAAGAAGGAAGCAAATGTTCTTCACTTCTTCTTAAAATGAAACCCAGCACTTTTCTGGAACCAGAGTTATGATCTCCTAGATCAGCAAACTATTTAGCTTTATCCAAAACAGTTAAAGGAGATGGTTATCCTATAAATGTTTTCCATGTGGGGGCATTCTTGCCTGATTTGTGCGTTTATGATCAGGCTGGCATTGCATCACCTATGCTCTTCTTTCCAGTACTTTTCCTTATCTCATCAGCCTTCCTTGGCCTCCTAAACACTTGGCTAAGCTGGCAGTGAATTTTCCTGAGAAAACATTTTTGTAATGGAGTAGTTAACCCAATTTCAGACCCTATAGCTTTGTTTCCCCTGGGAAGATGGATTTGATTTACTGGCATTTAACTTGCCCCTCACAAACCTCTGCACCAGGGAAAGGAAAATGTTTCCATGTAGCTGTTTTCCTGCATGATTTGAGGTTCACGTGCCTATTGCTGATGGGCAATGTCAAGATCTTCAGCTTTCAATCAGACACAGATTAGACAGCCTTTCAAATAAGCAGTAACTTCAGTTAGAGGACTGTTCTCATCTGATCCTCAAAAAATAGGCTCCAGTTAAAGAGCTTTTACTTAAATGCTTCTTTGTAAGGGCTATTTTTTTTTGGCCTCAAATGGTTTTCTATCAATGTGGTTGGGACTTTATCAATAGGTCTGCCCAGTTATTAATCAGTTTATACTCCACCCGGGAGGGCTTTAATGACTTTTTCCTCTCACTGTTTTTCTCTTTTCTCATTTCCCTCCAAAATAATTCTATTTGTAGAAAAGATGAGGAAAGAAAACGGATGAAAGGAAACCAATAATTAAAGCTCCCTGCAGAACATGAATCAATCAATGCAGGGACATTTGATCAGTAAAGTCATGGCTGTAGTGAGCAAGAAGCAATTAGAAGGAAAGGCCATAACTAGGAAAAAGCAAGGACATAGTGAAGCAGAAGCTGGAGGAGGGTTAAGCAAATTTCAGTTCACTGATTCTTGCCTATAAATTGTGCCTTTCCCCATATGTTGATTTATTACATTTTGGTTAAACTCTTCTTCCTAATCCCAGATCTGCAGCCCCAGTTTAATGGATTCTGATGGTGGTACCAAAATTGGAGCAAATGCATGAGTGCTTCAGATGCTATACTGGTCAGACACATATTGAACGCAGAAAGTGCTGGGATACCTGTACTCTCTCCCTCTTCTCTCTGGGCATTTTCTCATGCTACCTGGAGCTGTTTTTACTAAATGATTCTTACAATTCTCTGCTTCCCCTGCTTACACTCAATCCAACGAGGAACATAGGTGCTCTGATCTCCAGAATGTTTGCACATTAACAGAATGACATATTCATTACTAAGGTGAAACAAGTTGTTGGGTCCTTGCTTCCTTGTACAATGGCAGACTTAATTAATTGATTTTATTATCCATGCTATTAAACAAAAGAGAGAAGGAAAAAAAACTCAATAGGTTCCTTGAAAGACACTGTAGCTGGACTCATTAGTGGTTAATTAACCTTCGAATATATTGTTTGGCAGACTTTGGCATATCAGTCAGCTCAAGTGGTTCTTAGGTTGGAAGAAGGATTGATGAAGGTACATGGATTCCAGCTGTATGGTATGCATGGAGGGAGAGGTATTAAGAAGCTCAATTCTTCCCAGTGAAAATACTCTGGACTTTCCTTTAAAAGCAAATGTATTTGCATAATGGTATATTCCCTCCCCTGTCATTGTTGTGGCCTTATTTTCAGAAATGCAAAGTATTAAAGGCTTCTGAAAATGTGAGCTATCTAGTCCTACTTTAGTATGTATACTTAAAGCACTTTAAAGAGAACCCTCCCAACACATAACACCCTAAATGCATGTAATTAGTTCTAAATAGCTGCAATTTAAATAAGGGAGCAATAATAATGACAGAAAGCTATGTTTAACCCTTTCCATTTTAAACACTCTCCATTCCAATTATTATCTGGCTTTCTCTTATTTATTTATTTATATTTATTTATTTATTTATTTATTTATTTATTTATTTATTTTGTTTGTGAAGCATGTATGAGAAAACAAGTATGAACATAACATATAAACATATAAGTATAAACAGATATAAGTATATACATAATAAATGAGTACGAATAAATGGATAAATGGGAACAGTAGGACAGGGACGGTAGGCATGCTGGTGTGCTTATGCATGCCCCCTTACAGACCTCTTAGGAATGGAGTGAGGTCCATGGTAGACAGTTTATTTGCCTATGTGTTATTGTGGTTGATGCTGAAGTAGTCATTGACAGATAGGATGTTGCTGTAACTTTGGTCCCTTTAGGGCCGTGATGGCAAACCTATGGCACACGTGCCACAGGTGGCATGCAGAGCCCTTTGTGCGTGCATGCGAGCCCCAGCCAAACTTACCTGCACTGTGCATGTGCATGCCTCCCAGCTGATATTTGGCCTTTTTCGGCCTCCCAGAGGCACGAGGGAATCCTCTGCAACCTCGGGGAGGCCAAAAAATGGGCCTTCCAGAAATACCAGAAGTGATGAAGCGGGCCCATTTTTTGGCCTCCAAAGGCTACAGAGGCTTCCCTCGAGACTCTGGGAGGCCGAAAAAGGCCTCCAACAAGCTGAAAATCAGCTGGGAGGCATGCACATGTGCAGGAGGGGTGGGGCACATTGCATTGTGGGTGCTGGCACACCACAACAAAAAGGTTCGCCATCACTGCTTTAAGGGCTGCCGGTTCCTGAAGACTGAGTTGGATGTGAGTTTTTTTTCTTTTTCTATTTAGAGTAGCCTGTTGCAAAACTAGGGAGATGTGATTTTCTTGGACAGTGTCCAGTTTGTGGACAGTGAAAACTCTTGGATACAAAGAAAAGCACCAGTGGAAAGTGGGTTTCTTGTCCAGTAACACATGCCCCAAACTAGGACTTACCATCTGAGAGTGCTAAGATGGGCATATTGGTACTAAGAGACAGGAGACCATCTTTGGAGATCTCTTATCCAAAAGGATAAACAGGTAAAGAAAATAATTAAATATCACAATTGTTCCCAATGTTTCTCTACTAGGAACCATTGCAGCTGCATACATATTATTATACATGTGTTTCAATCACTGCATGAAAACAAAACAAAACAAAACAAAATAAAAAACCCTCCACACAATTTTCCTTCGCTAGTTCAGGAAGAGAAGACCACTTTAAAAATGGTTTGTCTGGAATACTTCCCATGGAGCAACTTTTTTTTGTCTAATACAAAAATTAAGGAAAGGGAGAAAAAGCCTGAACTCTTCTTTTTAAATTCTGACATGGCTCCTATTTATATGAAAAACTGCATTTTGTGTAGAATTTCAATAGATGTGTTAGAGTGATGTATGATAATTCCACATGGCAACTTCTATGAAATCAATCTCATGCTGCCCAGTTATACTTGAAGATGACTTTAGAAATTTCAATCTGGGCTGCAGACATTTAATAATATGGTTATAATACAATCAGTAAGTATTGAGGGCCCAACTGGCAAAAACTCAAGACCATATTGGTTGGAAACATGTGGAAGGACCTTCATCCTGATGAAGACAATGGCTAAAATGATGATGATGATGATGATGATGATGAAAGAGAAGAAGAAGAAGAAGAAGAAGAAGAAGAAGAAGAAGAAGAAGAAGAAGAACAACAACAACAACAACAACAACAACAACAACAACAATAACATAGCCATCTTGGCATTTCCCAGTTCTAGTGTGTCTGAAGCTTTGTGGTGTTCCAATGTGCCTTACATATTATCTTTATGTGATGACATACTTAATGACTGACTTGCCTATATTGTGCACTGTCAATAAGCATGGTTCATTTCTGGCCTATCAAGTATAAGTGTTCATCAGAGATCCATATGCCAATAAGGGGTCATAAGATTGGGAGCATGCTTTTGGCACATTCAGAGATAACTTCAGAGCCTTGTTCTTCCATGTCCACATTATCAGGCAGTATCAGGATGCAAAGTGGTTTTGGGATTCTTCTTTATGACCCACTTCAACCAGCTTTGACCAGTTCTGCTTTATTGAGGGAACCCTCTCTCATTTTACATGTTGGAGCTTAAGTTGATTAACTGTACAAAGAAATGATTGCTGCCACAATCAGTACCTCATTTCGGATATATATGTTTGATGAATGATCAAGTGGGATTTCAAGGAAGTATTATAACTATAGCACACTGAAAGCCTGCTTTAAGATTGGCTACCTGAAATAAGTAGCATATACCCCTGTATCAAAGCAAAATGTTCAATCTTATAGTTGCTAAAATTATTTTGGTACCAGAGGAAAACGTTCCATAAGTACTTCTCTCTCAAAATAAAACTGCAATAATAACAGATCAAGTAACCACTGCCTGCTTTTTCATCCCACTTAAAACCAGTTGTCCACTGTGGAGTCCTTATTTGGCCTAAATGTAGGAACAACTCTTCCACAACTCTTCTTCTGAGTTTACGGTACTGTGTGCTTTCAAGTTCCATCAACTCCTTTAAACATTCTTTCAGGTGCATCTAGAAGTACTTATCTCACATTTGGGTCAACTTGATGTTGCTACTGCTAGTAGGTAAGAATAAGTGGTGCAGGGTCTTGCATTCTGTTGAACATGTTCATTCCAACTGACATTCTTCTGAATATGAAACAGCACCGTAGATTTTTGTCCCCAAAAGTCAGGTATTTGAGTAAATAAGCTCCTTATTTGAAGAGATTCTATAAATTAGTAGCACTAAAAGTAAGCAAAGAATGGCAATCTATGGGAAATGGAATGACTCAGTAGATTGTGGATTTTTTAAAAAAAATACAAGATAAGGAGATTGTAGCCCTGAATAAAGGAGAGAAAAATGAAGTTGTAACCATTTCTTCCAATTAGTTATTATTCTGCTTATATCTATCACAGTGCTGTTTTACCTTCTGTGGTGTGCTAACTCTGCATTTACCCTTGTAGATTTGTGCCTTGAACCATAAAAGGGCAATTGGTAATGTGGATGGAATTTCTATTGGTTCTCCCTCTGGACCTATTGTTTGAATATCATTCAACCCTTCTTCTCCCTCTTTCTTGGCTAAAAAAAAAACTTTTAACTTTGTCTACAAAGGAAAAAAAATGTATTTTCTCCTGGTCTTTGAAGGGAGGGGTAAGTAAAGCAATGGAGATGCTACTAGGCTGTTTTATGCCTTGGGACTGAAAATACAGCCTTCAAAGGAGACCTTGTCAGTATTGTTTATCTTGTCCTTTAGACTTTGTGTAACAATAAATAATCTGCATTCAGCTTTCCTAACCTTCATATTTCTGGGTTGCTGACAGGCAGGATGCTTTCTTTTCAATGTCTTTATTTAAACCCTGCTTCTGTTGCAGGTAAGAGGTGCTCTTCGGCTTCCTGTTACACAAAATGTGCACAGAAATGATGGGCATTCCCCTTGGATGCAACATAGTTGCATTGTTCTTCTGTAGTTTTGCCAAATCTGAAAAAGGGAATCCTTTCCCCAGAAAGTAATTGCGAGCCATTCAAACAACCTCTGGCTGAGCCTCTCAGGAACCAAACAAATAGCTTCACTTGCTTTAACTCACCTGTTACCTGGAGGCCAAACATTCATTTTAAATGATTAGGATAAAGGATCACCCCAGCATTCTTTAGAAAGGCTAGCTATAAAGAAGTAGAGGTGTAGGAAGGAAATGTTCTTTTTAGGGAATATTGTTGCACCAGACATATGTCTACAAATTATGGTATGGTAATATATATTCAATCTCAGTAGTTAAATGCAAAAACAATACTGTAGTTTCTGAAAATGGAAGATAACTGTCTATGTTCCCCACTAAATGTTGCCCTGGAAACTTGTATTGCAAATATCAGGTTTGGGAACAAAATCACAGCATAGCATCTATCCTGAACCCTTTGGCTTTCCATTTCTTCTTTAAAAATGGTCAGAAGATGTCTATATGGCTATCCATTGCTGGATAGAGCTTGTAGTCATTCCCCAATTCCCCAATTTTCTGCTTAAATACCTGCTTTTAACCTTCCTAAGCATTTGTTCTATTCCATGCTTTCCGTCAATTCCATAACTTGTTCCTCAGATTAAGGCTGGAGCAGGCTTCTTCTGCAGCAAGTTTTCCTTTGTTGCATTCCCCAGGCATTAAACTTCAACTGCCATTTTATCTTGATGACAAAGCACCAGCGCAGATATACCTTTCTTCCTGCCTCACATCCCATCTGATTAGCTATTCTGAAGCCATCTTCACAGACTGCCCTGGGTCCCCAAGTTACATCATCAGCTGCCAGCAAGGTGCACATCAGAACTGCCCCCACTCTTTTGAAATGGACAGCTGCTAGCGTGATTTGCTTCTGTAAGTAGAGCATGGCAGGCGATGCTGTCGAAAAGCAGAGATAGAGCAATTAAGCATTCATTGGGCACTCTGAGGTTACATTTATCCTGTCCATTACCGTCATGATTCTAAATGATTCCGGCTGACCGGGGATGATTCATATTGGGCTGAAGAGACCCACCTTTCATAGGATTCCCCCAGAGAAGCCATATTCATTCTCTCCGATATGACAGGCCAACCTGTTAAGTTTGCATGAAGAGTCAGACGCGAAGAGCTTCAGTGAAGAGTTTATTAAGTGACTACAGCTCGAATGGACCCCACTTGGCTGGGCTACAGCTGCTTCTTATAGCCAGCAGCCGTAGTTGCCAGCCAATAAGAGTGCAGGGTTTTCCCGCACTATTTAAACCAATCCTATTTGACATTTTACAAGAACAATTCAAACTAAACCAATAACATTCAAACCTACATACATAACACCCCTCCCCACTAGGTTCAGTCCATACCAAACCCCAACTATCTAATGTATTCTTTTAAATAGGTGGGGCTCTTGTGTGTACGTTGAGACCTTCGTGGTTCAGAAGTTTTAACATTCTCAACCAGTGAGAGAGGAAATGTGTCTGCTGACATTTCCCCACTGGGACTTCCTGTGAAAGAAGACCCTGTTTGATTGTTAGAATCTGGTCTCTCCTCCCAACCCATCTCCAGCCCAATGTCAGCACCCAAGTCAGGTAGTGATGTACAATCTTCCACTTCTAAGGATGGATTTTGGCATTGTGACAGGTTTTGGAATGGTTCCTGTCGTAATGGCTCGTTACACATGGGGTTGATTCTTGCTTGCTGATTTTCCTCCTGTTCCCCCTTCCCCTAGAATTAACATCAGGTGAGGGAACTAGAGAGGAACAAGTGCAATGTTCCTGAGAGAACCTGGATCTAAGTTGATCAATGTGCCTGCTCCAGAGGAGTCCATCCTCTGTTTGCACCCTGTAAGAACGAGGGCCTGTGATCTGAGTTATCTCAGCAGGAATCCACAAAGGTTCACCCATAAGGTTCTTAGCATAAACAGAATCACCCACACTGAATGTGCGAACTTTGGAAGTGGAATCTAGTGGTGCTGGGTGCATAAGTGGGATGAAGGCCAAGGGAAGACCTAAGTTTCCTACCCATCAACAACTCTGCTGGGGATAAGTTATTAGATGGGTTAGGAGTGATGTGCTGAACACTAAGAAGTTTTTCAACTTTCTCAGTGATGTCCCCAGGACCCAGTTGCTGAAGCTTCTCCTTGGTAAAACATACCATGCGTTCAGCCCGGCCATTAGCGAAGGGTGCCCAGGGGCAGTAAGGGCATGTCTGATACCCTGTTGTGCTAAATAGGATTCAAAGAGGTTGGATGTAAATTGAGGGCCATTGTCAGAGACAAGAACATCAGGTAACCTGTGGGTTACAAAAAGTTTTCTGAGCTGCTTGATGACAGCATCAGTTGTGGTGGATGCCATGGAGATTACCTCTAGCCATTTGGAATATGCATCTACTATAATAAGAAAGGTGTGCCCTCTGGTAGGGCCAGCAAAATCAATGTGAATCCTGGACCATGGGCCCCTAGGACATTCCCATTCTTGTGTGGGGGCAAGAGGTGGGGCAGGCCTGACTACCTGACAGTTGGGACAAGATGCAACCCAGTTTTCAACCATTTTGTCAATACCTGGCCACCATACATAACTCCTGGCCAATCCCTTCATCCTTACAATACCAGGATGACCCTCATGTAACATTTCCAAAACCTCTCTTTGCAGTTTTGCAGGAATAACCACCCTGTTACCCCACAAAATACATCCTCTTAATACAGATAATTCAGTTTGCCTGGACTTAAAAGGTTGGGCAAGGTGAGGTAGATCTTGAAGAGGCCAACCTTTCTTAATCCAGCCTATAACAGAAGCCAACACAGTGTCTTTGGCAGTCTCTCTGGCAATTTCAGCAGCATGCACTGGAAGCTTGGCAACATTTTCTAGGAAAAAGGTGTGTGTTTCAGGTTCAAAGTCCTCCTTGTGGTAAGGAAGTGGGCAACGACTCAGTGCATCAGCATGTCCAATGTCCTTGCCAGGCTTGTGGATAAGTTTGTATGAATAAGCAGCAAGAAATTCAGTCCACCTCAGCATTCTTGGTGACAGGATAATAGGTGTAGGCTTGTTTCCTGCCACAATGCTTAACAAAAGTTTGTGATCTGTAACAATGGTAAATGTTCTCCCATACAGATATTCATGAAATTTCTTAACAGCTGCAACAATTGCCAATGCTTCCTTGTCCAATTGGCTGTAATTCCTCTCTGCTTTGGTCAAAGTGTGAGAGTAAAATGCAATAGGGGCTTCTTTCCCACTGGGAAGCCTGTGGCTCAAAACACCCCCCACTCCAAAAGGGGATGCATCACAAGTCAGTACAACAGGCAAATTCTCAGAGAACTGTATCAGTACAGCATCAGACGTGATTAGTCTTTTAATACTGTTAAATGCTGATTGTTCCTTCCTGCCCCAGACCCAAACAGACTTTTTATCAAGTAATCTGTGCAATGGTTCAGCAATGGTTGCCTTTTGAGGTAGGAACATGTGATAAAAGTTAATAAGTCCAAGGAAAGCTTGCAAATCTGTTTTGCATTTAGGTCTAGGGGCTTCTTTGATTGCTTTAACCTTGGCATCTGTAGGGTGGATGCCATGCTTGTCAATCATGTAGCCCAGGAACTCAACCCTGTCTGTCTTAAGTGTGCATTTGTCTTCCTTGACTTTTAACCCCGCTTTCCTGAATCTGGTAAGGACTTCTCTGAGTCTTTCTTGTAACTGAGTGTCATTTTCAGCAGAGATTAACACATCATCAAAGTAAGGCACTACCCCTGGCAGTCCTTGGAGCATTCTTTCCATAAGGCTTTGAAAGATGCCTGGTGCCACGCTTACTCCAAACTGTAACCTTTTACATTTGAAAGCACCTCTATGAGTCACAATGGTTTGGGCCTCTGCAGTGGCATCATCAACTGTTAGTTGTTGATATGCCTGGGCCAAATCCAATTTGGCAAAGACTGTACCCCTGCCAAGTGAATGTAACAGATGATGCACCACTGGAACTGGATATGCGCTCTGCTGCAGCGCATGGTTCAGTGTCCCCTTATAGTCCCCACAGATTCTTACTGACCCATCAGTCTTGACTGGTGTGACTATGGGTGTCTCCCATCTGGAGTGGTCAGTGGGCTCTAAAACCCCTTGAGCTATTAATTTGTCTAATTGTGCATCAATTTTTTCCTTTAAAGCAAATGGAACCCTTCTGGGCTTTAAACCAATTGGGGGCACCTTTGGATCTAGGTTGAAAGTGATAGGGGTCCCCATATACTTGCCCAATCCTTCGCTGAAGACCTCTGGAAACTCAGACTTCAAGGCCTCCTCCCATTCAGAGTTTTGATGCCAGTCACCTTGATGCCTAGTGGCTTGAACCACTCAAGTCCCAGCAAGCTTGGGCGATCCTTGTCCACGATGGTCAGGGGCAAACGTTTGGTGTAGCCTTTAAACTTCACGTTGAATTCTCTTGTTCCAACTACTGGAATCTTGTTCCCTTGGTAGTCTTTAAGAGTCAGTGCTTGCTTCTGGAAATGTTTCTTCTGAATGTTGGGAAGTAGCCTGTGAATAGTGTCCCATGACACCATAGATAAATAGGAGCCTGAGTCCACTTCCATTTGGCAAGGCCTTCCTTCAATGAATACCTTCACATGTACTTTTCTGCTTCTCAAGGGTGAAGAATGACCAATGGTGATTGTTTGATGAGTTTCATTCTTTCCATTTGCTTCTGAGTTGCGCCTCATTTTCTCACTGAAATTGTTGGGCTTGAATTCTTTCTCAGGAAATTTCTTCCTACTAGGTAGAGTTCTGGATGATTTGCAGACTCTTGCTAGGTGACCTCTTTTCTCACAACGTAGGCAGATGGTGTCTAAAACTTGCATTCAGTGGGGGTGGCCCCCACAGCCTCTGCAATAAAATTCTTGCCTCTTTCTTCCAAGGTCTTTCCTTTTCTTCTCCATTCTGAGTCTATAAATTCCTTCCTCCACCTCACTACAGTCTGAATCAGAGTCTATTTGCTCACAATGGGTTGTTGTGGACTTTTCCACATCAGAATGGCTTGAGGCCTTGTTAATTTTCTTCATGGCTGCTGCTGAGGACTTGGTTGCTTCCACTGAAACAGCTTCCTCTATGGCCTCCTTAAACGTGATCTTAGGTTTCATTAGTAATTTGCTCTGTAAGACCTTATCTTTAAGGCCTAGAACAAACCGATCATGCATGGCCTCTTCTAAGTTGGTAAACTCACAAGCACCCCCAATGTCCCTTAAACTTGCCACAAAGTCATTAACATTTTCGCTTTCCCCTTGATCCCGACAATAAAACTCATGTCTCTTAATGAGGCACGATACTTGTGGGGCATAATGGGCTCTTAAAAGCTTTTCTAAATCAGGCCATTCCATTACCTTCAAGTCTGCAGCTCCCGCCAATGCCTTCACCATCTTGAAGACTGCCGGACCACAGTGCATGAGAAATACCGCCTCTTCCGATATCGGCGAGGTCGTTTCCTTCCAAATACATTTGGAAGCGATCCGCATACGATTCCCAGTCTTCTGCCGCCGGATCGAATGGGGCTGGGGGGGTGTTCAGCGCAGCCATCTCGCTCTTCTCCTTGTCTTCCGTGTCGTCTCTTCTTCAGGGGAATCCCACCCTCGTCGCCAGTGTTAAGTTTGCATGAAGAGTCAGACGTGAAGAGCTTCAGTGAAGAGTTTATTAAGTGACTACAGCTCGAATGGACCCGACTTGGCTGGGCTACGGCTGCTTCTTATAGCCAGCAGCCGTAGTTGCCAGCCAATAAGAGTGCAGGGTTTTCCCGCACTATTTAAACCAATCCTATTTGACATTTTACAAGAACAATTCAAACTAAACCAATAACATTCAAACCTACATACATAACACAACCGACATTTTTCCTAACTTCTTCTGTATTCACTCTTGATGAATGGCTCACCAGGGGGCTATATTCTTCCCACCGATAACCACTCTGAATAGATAGGACTCTGCTGGGAATATTAACATACTGGCCTTCTATTCGAACACTTTACAGGCATAATTAGATACAGCTTCAAAAACTAACCACAAGGCAAAGATCCTGTGACACCGAAGACTGGACTGTGAATTCTAGATCTGATGATTCATTCAAGATCCTTTATTTCAGTTGTTGTGATGAGAAGAAGGAATATGGTTTCACAAGTGATGCTTAAACCAGCTTTTCATTTCTCTGCAGATAAAGTATCTGGACTAGGATTTATTTTCAATGCCATTTTCTCCTTAAGTGCAAGAGAATGTTTAATATGATAGTTTTGCTTTGTTTTTGTTTTTTTAAAAATCATTTTGGTGACTTGAACCCATAAATTTCCTGAACCCATCAGTAGGCTCTGCACGCCTCATTCTTCAAATCTAGGAGCTTTAAAAGATGTTCTTTATTGATCAGATATTTATTTATGTGCGAACAAAGGGAGAGGATTGTTGGTCCAGCTATTAAATTTAAGGAACTGACAAAAGCAATCAGAAGATAGATAGTGTAATAGGAGATTAAAAAACTGGCTGCAAGAGTTCAGATACCTGACCTGTCATCACAAAGGTTTGGTCTGTTTCTCTCTGTATAATATGTGTGCTTACTGAAGGATTTGATCATTAATTGATACTTCCCTTATCTTCCTATCTCTCAGCACAATTAATCTGGGAACCTTTAAATTTGGCAGGTGTCTGAAAGGAGAAAAGCACTTGCTTTTTCTCTCTGGACAGCATGACATTTTGTGATTTTAGTGTAGTTGTTTTCACACAAACTAAAGGAATTTTCTTCCTGAAGAAAATCTATCTATGCGATTGCTAGGAGTTGAAAACAGCTTGATGGCATCTAATCAATCAATTTGAGGTTTTCTTTACATCAAAAGATTGCACTAAATTAAAAATAGGGAGAATTGGGGTTTTAAACTAGTTTGTTAAGTAGTAGCTTAAACCAATTCTTGAATTAGACTGTTTCAAATCACAGATGTTTCTCAATATTACAATATGCAAACATTGGCTCATTCTTATATTCTGCTTCTATTTTTACATGTTTGCCATATCTTTGAACAAATGCACTTCTTTTAAAAAAAAGTCTGGGTCAATTCTTTTCTTGTTCAGTCTCAAAGTAGAAAGTTTATAAAGTAGAAACCTATAGTTTTCAGCTGAGGTCTTCCTTAAGCAGGTGGGATGAAAGAACTGAACCGATCTCACCCTCTATCTTGGCATTCTTTTTCATAATAGCCCTTCAGTTGTGAAAAGACAAGAGGCAAAATCAGGAAGCTTCTGAAAAACTTTTTAGCATCCAAATGTTCCCAGTCCTGGCTATGTAGAGTTGGCCATGGAAACATGGAATTGCTGATAAAAATGTATATACATTGTGGGTATACAGGAAAAAAAAAAGATATGTGAACAGCTTTTTCTAAGACGAATGCAAATTTAGGGGGAAACACTTACATGTGTCTGGTAGATTTTTTTCCCCCTGTCTGCTGTTCTCATCACTTTTTGATGCTTCCTAAAAATAACCCATAGCTGCTTGAGGCATTGTTAGAAACTGGAAAACCAACACAGCAATATATCAGAGCACCTGTCCTTAAATTGACTTAGCTTGTGCACAGGGCCATGTTTAATATTAGGTCACCTCAGGTAGTTGGTGGTGGATGTAAAGACAAGGAAAAATGACAAAGGGGACAGTTTGCCTTGCATCCACCAAGCTAGCTTGCTGCCAATGGGTACAAGGCAGGCTGTTAATTGAAATAGGATTCATTGGTTGGGGCAATCCATTTCTATTAATGGAATGGGAGGGGAAACATATTTTTGTTATCCCTAATAACAAAATGTTTGAATGGTCCTGCATGAGTTAATTTGCAACTTAACTCATGTACAGCTTATTATATAAACAAGTTCAAATCTGACTGGCTTAAAGTGGATTAAACTGGCTTCCATCCTTCTGCAGTTGGTAAAATGAGGTTCATTGGAACAATATGCTGATTCTGTAAACTGCTTAGAAATGACTGTAAAGCAAAAACTATAAAACAGTACATAAGTCTAAGCACTATTGCTATATAAAACTATAGAGAGAAGCAAGTCAAGAAAGATGTATTTTTATAAAAGGATTATAAAAGTTTATATAGAAGACTGGGCTTTTCTGTTTTGTCCCTATCACACAAACAACTCATCTGTTCATCCCACAAATATACCCCAACTCCTCAGGAGTACTCATGGCTGGAGATGAGCCAGATTTAGGTGGCCGGCTGAGCACAATCACAGTGGGTAGGAGAAGGCTTCCAAAGGCTGGCTGGAGTCCTTACTGATTGTTGGTGCAGGCTGTTAAATGCCTAGCACTTAAGTTCCAGCTGCCTGCAATTACTGCAGGCTCAAATCCCACCAGGCTCAAGGTTGACTCAGCCTTCCACCTTCTCGGGGTAGGTAAATTGAGGACCCAAGATTGTTGGGGGCAATAAGCTGACTTTGTAAAAATGCCGCTTAGTAATAAGCAGGCATATACAATGGAATGAAGGCTATTGCTGAGCGCATTGGGTTGTATCTCAAAAATTGTAAGCCACCTGAGTCTTCGGAGAAGGGTGGCATATAAATGTAATAAAAAATAAAAAATAAATGAAATTGTTTCAGGCCACTGAAGAGCTTGAAGAGCTTCAGCATCCCAGGGAGAAAGCTAAAGAATTCTATAAATGGGTGTAGGATCCATGATGGAGTTCAACTGGTGACATGGCCAGGAACAATCAATGATAGGGGTCCCTTAAAAGCTAGCATCACCTGAAAGGTTAGTTAGCAATGGAACCTGTACATTGGCAGCAGAAGGATCCAGTGATGAGGGTTGCATGAAGAGGAATTTGGAAGGGTGGCTGGCAGGGGTATCTGGAGACACTGGAGTCTGGTTGGTGATCCTGGTCAATGTTGGGGTGTGGGTTCTGAGTGGCAAACTAGCCAATGAAGAGGAGTCTGGAAAGGCTTCGGACAACAGGTTGTCTGGCAGTAAACAGCAAAGCAATTTTGAGAATCACTGGAGGAACCAAGGAGTCAATGGTAAGAAATTGCCCAGTAGGACTGACTGATAGAGTTCAACAGATTCAGCGGTGAGTGGAGCTAGTTCAAAGCTCAGCTGGGAGCCCTAAGTCATTCTGTTTGGGAGAAGGAAATGCCTCTGCCAGGATACTTAATAACTCCAACCAGAAGAGAAAAAAGTCAACTGAATCATTACAATTGATTAAGTTACTAATAGTTAAGGTTGTAAAGAGAATCTGGCTTCCCCATTGACTTTGCTTGTCAGAAGTTCACAAAAAGTGATCACAGGACCCTAAGACACTGCAACCATCATCAAAATGAGCCAGTTGCTGAGGGTCTGAATTTTGATCATGTGGCGATGGGGAGCTGCTATGGTGGTAAGTGTGAAAAATGGTCATAAGTCACTTTTTTCAGTTTTGTTGTATCTTCGAGTAGTCACTAAACAAATAGCTGTAAGTTGAGGACCACTTGTACTACTTAGTCACAGCTCCCAACACAACATTTACTACTGGGTATTGAACAGAGGGGAGTGTGCAAGAGCTGTGCATTATAGAGCAGAAGAGCTAAAGTACACTAGTATGGCACACTTAATGGAACTCCTTCCCATTCTCTGTAATTCCAAGAGGAAAGATGTTCAGTGAGTGACAGTGACAGCAGCTTCATAATAGCAGGATGAATTATTGTTGAACAAGGAGCTAGAGTTTTCTAATTTGCTGTCTATTTATAGTGCAATGTACCCACAATTCAAGCTGTCAGTGTCACAAATCACCAAAGGAGAGTCTGCAGAGCAGTCAATTTTCTACACCATGTCCAGAGTGCTAATCTAGATAAATATAACCTAAATCAGATTTAGGGGGATCTAAAATAATGCAAACCAGCTGATCCATGCTTCATACTTTCTGGAATGACCCTTTCTGGCCTTAATGCCAGTCTAGATTGAATGTGAGTGTGATTAAACATTTGTTTAAATGCATTGACATGCACTGGATTTTTTTGGTACCATTATAAAAAAAATGAAAAATTGTTTGCAGCAGCATGGCAAACAAAAATGTCTCCTTTAGGTGGAATACCAAAATACAAAATTATTATTGCAGATTTTATTCAAACCTGTGTTTTCAGTATATTAAAATATCTCCAAATATATTTAAAGTGTTTCCAAATTCTTTAGTGTTACCTCCTAACCTTGTCACATTTTGATGTGTGTCTAGAGAAAGCATAACTGTCTCCTTTGGCTAATAGCTCACTCTCCCAAATTATAATTAGAATCAAACTCCCCCCCCCCAAAAAAAGATAGTCCCTTTTCATAAGTAGTATCATGAAAACATTTACTGGTAACAGAGATGAAAATATAAACCACAGATGGCAATATAAAAAGATCTCCCATAGAATAAGATTAAGATAAAATTTTGAGCAGACAGAAGATAACACTAACCTATATCATATTTAAATAAGATAATCTGCTGTAAATTTATTTCAGGTTGCATAAATTTATTGATCATGTATAGAGGACTTCAATATTAGAGATCATAATCAATAAATTAATCAATAGAGAAGGATCATTCTCATGGGGTTGATAATGATACAACAATGGGTCAGATGAAATTCTGCCCCTTCTTAACATTGCACTTTTGGAAAAGGGATCAGGGGTTCAGTGGCCCTCTCATACCTGCTATTTGAAATTGTTGATCCATCCTGTTGATCCGTTTTGTGGTCACTCCTTTCACTTCTTTCCACTTAGACACAAACATCAACAGCAATTAAATTTAACACAGTTTTTCGATAACTTTTTTCTGTGCTTCTGTAACTGTGTTTCTCTACTTTGGCAACTTTAAGATATATGGACTTCAGCTCCCATCATTCCCCAGCCAGCATCTTGAAGTTGTCAAGGTTGAGAAACACTAGGTTAGAGAATTTTAGGAACTTTAGAACAGATGCTACCTCTGTGCCAAATCATTATACTGAAAACCCAACATCCTTCAAATTCCAGCTTGTTCTTTGAGCCTGAGTGGAGATGGTCAATCCCATTGGTTTCCAGCCTCTTGTTTACAACTTCTGTTTTGATGTTAAAAATAGTAAATCTTTTTCTAACTAGCAGAAAGGGAGGCATTTGGGGATTCCCTATCTGCAATTTTAAAGCCACAACTGTAAATTTAGCCACTCTGCAATCGAGTCTGTGTTGTGCTTCCCAAGTTTTGAAATTTCCTTAATTTGTGAAGTCCCATCTTAACTCCTTAAGAGTCCTTGAATATAAACTTGTACCCTGTGAGTGAGCCTACAACAACTTTGAAACAGTGAGAAGCTGAACCTATATCTCTAGGTTGTTGGTTTAGCTACCATTTAGTACATCCATCAAATGTGTCACCATTGCCGGTTGCCCTCCGGGTGAGATTCAAGGTTTTAACTTTAACATACAAAGTCCTACATGACATGGGTCCTTATTATTTAAGGGAGAGACTGCTGCCGACATCGAATACTAACCGCCCTGTAAGTCACAGACAGGGACTCCTTGGTCCCATCAGCCGGCAATGCCGGCTGGCGGTCCCGACGACGTCTACTCTGTCGGTCCCTGAACTCTGGAACCAACTTCCCTGGGGCTTGGCCCCTGACCTCCGCACCTTCCATGACTTGAAGACCTGGTTATTTGACCAAGCCGGGCTGTGACCCATGGGTGGGGTGTTTTAGATTTTGTGGTTTTTAAGTTTTGTATTAATTGGGACCATTAATTTAATTCCTTTTAAATATTTATTGTGTTTGTTTTATTGTAAGCCACCCCGGAGATGGGGCATATAAGTCCCATTAATAAATAAATAAATAAATAAATAAATAAATAAATAAATTCTTGGTTGACCTTATATGTTTGTATCATATTTCATCTCCGCAGAAACAGCCATAAAAATACACTTTTAAAAACATTCTGCATGCTTTTTTGCTTATCACAGAGCAATCAAAATCTTCCTTACTACTGCATATCATATTAATGTATCCAGCTCCAGGCAGTCCTGATTGTCTGTGCTTCTCCTTTTACAGTTTACACTTTAAATATAAAAGAAAATTTTAAATTAAAGCAACCATTGGATTCTACCATGAAACAGAAAATTCTCCTGGACACTTAGAAATAAATAAAAAAATAATGTAAATAGAAAGATTAAATGTATAAATTTAAAGGTTAAGAACTTTAAATGTATATATCAGATTCTGAATGATGGCTAATCATTTATCTGTCTTTATGGAAATGGACATGGAAATACCCATACTTGGTGATTTTTAAGTCCAATATTTTATTCCCATAGTGGCCAGCCTGATGTGTTCACAAACCACACAAGCTCTAGGCAAAAGTAAAAAAATTAAGTTCTACAGCAAATGGGCATTCTGTCTGTCTGTCTGTCTGTCTGTCTGTCTGTCTGTCTGTCTCTCTCTCTCTCTCTCTTTCTCTCATCTATCTATCTATCTATCTATCTATCTATCTATCTATCTATCATCATCTGGCTTTGTTGGCACTAAGAAAGAATCTGTTTAAGATTTAGAATTGTTTCAGAGATTCCAGTTACAATATCAGAGAATAGATTGTTAATGTTTTGATAATTTTTTTGGAGCTGGAGGAAGAAGAGTTGGACTTTTCAAGATCTATCTAAACATGATAAGGTATATAGAATAAGAAATGTCCCTAAGGGTATTTTGGTATAATTTGTGAAAAAGAAGACAAGAAATCAAGTCCTGCAGCAGCATTGTAAAATAGGATTGAAAATGGATAATAGTTCTAAAAAAGATTCTTATTATATAAGAGAAAAGAATATACCTTCTTAATTGAAAAATTAAAATAGAAAAAGATTTTGATGGGATAGAATAGAATAGAACAGAATAGAATTCTTTATTGGCCAAGTGTGGTTGGACACACAAGGAATTTGTCTTGGTGCAAATACTCTCAGAATACATAAAAGAAAAAATTAATAGTAATAGTAGTGCAGACTTCGTAATAGTTGGACATGTTGAGGGAATTATTTGTTTAGCAGAGTGATGGCATTCAGGAAAAAACTCCTTGTATCTAGTTGTTCTGGTGTGCAGTGCTCTATAGCGTTGTTTTGAGGGAAGGAGCAGAAACTGTTTATGTCTGGGATGTGAGGGGTAAATTGGAAGGTGTGATTTTTGCTTTAAACATTAGGCATTCTATTTAGAAGATGGAGATTTTTTAGAAAGATATAAAGAAGAAATGGAAGAGCTGGAAATGGAACTTACAGTGGGAACAATTTCATCAAATAACAACACATGCCATAGGAATTGGAAAAAGATGATATTGAATTAAGCACTGTAGGTATACTTTTCTAAATTTTTTGAATGAATATAGATTACAAATGTTTAACATGGAATATAAATGGAGCAAAATTCTAAAAAATATAAAAAGTTTATTTGAAAAAATTAAAGCAAGTCATTATTGGCCTATCATGGATTCACATAAAAAAGATATAAAATATTTGACCAATAAATCTTTGAGTCTTAAATTACATATAAAAACAGCAAATAAAGTGGTTTACTCGCCTGGAGAGAATGTCATGGAACTCTATACTATACAAAACATATACAAAAAGAAGAGAAGGTCAAAGAACACGAGGCAGACCCAGAAGAAGATGGAGAGACAACATCAAAGGCAACATCATCAAATAACAATGGTCGAGGTCACCAAAAAAGCAAGAATCAGAACTTTATATCTCCTTCAATGCATAAAACTGTAAAACAGGATATAAGGAAGAAGAATCCTGGAGTGACGAAAGAAAGAGAAATAGATTTCACAAATGAAAGCAAATATGTGTGTCCCAGGATAATCTTGTAGGATCCAATCTGGGTCAGTCACCAGAGGTTTAGTCTTCCAAGCTTTTGGACTGGAGCTCATCCTCAGGGAACATCTGTCTACAGGAATATAGAGAATGATCAACCCAGACTGGATCCTGCAGAAATGGATTTGTTTGTATATTAACTCTCACATATGCAGTAACTGATGAACATGGCAGATTTGTTAATTTATAGCAATAGCACTTAGACTTATATATCACTCCATAGTGCTTTAAAGCCCTCTCTGAGCCTGGTGAGACTTGAACTGTCAAACTGCAGGCAGCCAGCAGGCAGCAAAAGTAGCTTGCAGTACCGTGTTCTAACCACTGTGCCACCACAGCTCTTAATTTGGAGGGTTAAAATTATAGTAAAACTACCCACGATAGAGGAATGGTTGGTGAAGATGATGGAAGACGACTGAATTGACTTTCTTGATTAGAGAAAAGACAATATTTATATGGATGGCTGATTGGAAATACCTTACAGACTTTTTTGCATGAAAAAAAACAAAACTTGGTTTATGATGCCTGCTCTCTGCAATCACATCTCCCCAGAGATTTGTACAGTTCCTGTCTTAATGAGTGTGATGGTAAAAGGTGCCCCCCCCCCCACACCAATACATGTGAACTGTTTAAAGTTCCCTTGTAACAAAACATTCACTGGAAGCTGAATTAATACTGACTGGGGACAGGGGGGGAATCAGACAGGGATCCATTGCTCAGTAAACCAAATGGTTTATACTCCCTGACTGTTTCTCAAAGATAGTAAAACTATCATGCTGACCTAGTTGGAAAGGTCACATGAATAGGTTTATCAAAAACACTCCAATGTCATGCTGTGCTTTACACTGTGTCTGCTTTTTTCTTTGCGTTGTCTTTGTAATGTAGCAGGCCAAAGGCATATAAGCTATTCCTCTGCTTTGTTTGGAGCAGCTCAGCAAGTTGCCAATGCTTTCCAGGGAACACAATGCACACTGTAGGTATTTGCATGCTTAATAAATTTATGTTGTACCTTCAAAGTGATTTGGTTGCTTTATGTTTCGAAAATCATTAAAAATTTGGTTGTTCTGTCAGACCCTGGGATATAGTAGGGGTAAAGTCCCCATATATTTCCTTTTGTATTGCTTTTTTAATTGGTCTTTCAGCTGCCTATGATTTTCATATATATATGAAAATATATATATGCTTTCTTCTTTATTTGTAAGCTGCATAGAGACATTAAGAGGTTGGATGGCCTTGAAATGGGCTTAAATAAATACATAGTCCAAAGACCCTCCCTTCTTAGCCTCATGCCACTTTTCATCTAACTGTTAATTTACTACCGTTTGGGGACAGAGGTGCCTATATTAGTGCCAGCAATATAAAGATCCCTCACTGTCCTTGGCCAGATGATGAATACTTCAGGATAGGGATGTTATTTTCTCAAATTGCTCACAAAGTCCTAGTATTTGTCTTCTTTGAAGGCAGGAAAAGGTTCATCTCTATGATGCTGGAAGGTTAGCAATGTGTCTGATACAGTCCTATTTATCTTTCTCTGCTTGGTAATTCACCTCTCAGAAGGCCAATCTGGCAATACCTTCAAGGCAGCGTGAAGACAATGATGAAATCCTCCTGGGATGACAGTTTGTATATCAACAGCTGGTAGCTGCAGGGAATCCACTGTCCCCACTGATCCTCAGACAGCTTCCTGCCTGTCACACAAGAAGATGGGGACAAGTCACTCTGCCTGTTCATTATATACTTTGCTTCATCCCACCTGGAAGCACTGGAGGCTCAACTTAGTTGATGCTCCGGGAAAGTTGTACACCATTTAGCTTATCCATAAAACTACTTCTTAATAGTGGTGGAAATAGTATACTTTATTGGCAGTGATAAAGATCCTGAATTGATTGTTTCCTTCGAGCATGTTCTCTACTGAATTTGATGGTGCAGTGGTGATAAGAAATGCAAGATAACCAAGTAAGTTGTATGGTCACTACATAGACAAAGAAGGTTACCTGGCTTTAATCCAATTTGCCTGGTGTAAATGAAAACTCTAGGAAATTGTGTTTTAAAGGCAGAAATAACTGAGAGCTTCTTAGTAACTTACTTTTCAGAAATATAAACAATTTTGAAGCTGACTGAATATTTTAAATATTTTCAGTGTTCATTTAAACATACCAATGAAAGGGAGGTAAGTGATTGAACCTCCCCCCCCTCAAATAATAGCTCAGGGTTTTGGAAACTTTCTGGTTAATTCTCTCCATATTCAATTTCACAATTAGGAGCTTTTCTTCAAGTAAAGATAGTCCTAAAGTCCTTAATTAAGAAAGAGTCTTGCTCTTCACATTGTCTTCTGTTACTTTCTGGTGTGTCACATTTTGGGAAAACCCCCAAGCCTGAATGGGAAAAGGATGTGAATCCAATGTTCAGTCATGATGTCTCGCAGTCTTGGCTCTTAAACAAGACTTTTGACACACTTCAGATAAAATTTATTTGTTTATTTTATTTATTTATTTGATTTGTCAATCGCTTACAAGATAATAGGTATAAGTATAAACATAGTTATGAATACATGAAATGGATACATATAAGAAAAATAAAAAGAAACAAAAGGACAGGGATGGTAGGCACGTTGGTGCGCTTATACACGCCCCCTACAGACCTCTTAGGAAAGGGGTGAGGTCAATAGTAGACAGGTAGTAAGGTTGAAGTTTTGGGGGTTTGGGGAAGAAACCACAGAGTCAGGTAGAGTATTCCAGACATTGACTGTTGCTGAAGTCATATTTCCTGCAATCAAGTTTGGTGCAGTTTACCTTGAGTTTGTATCTATTGTGTGCTCTTGTATTGTTATGGCTGAAGCTGAAGTATTCATTGACAGGTAGGACATTGCAATGTATGATTTTATATACTATAATTAGATTGGATTGAAGGGGGCATAGTTCTAGGTTTTCTAGGTCTAGAATTTCAAGTCTGGTGGCATAAGGTATTCTGCAATGAGTAGGGGAGTGGAGAACTCTTCTTGTGAAATATTTCTGGACTTTCTCAACTGTGTTAATATCAGATACATAATGCAGGTTCCAGACTGATGAGCTGTATTCAAGTATTGGTCTAGCAAATGTTCTGTATGCTCTAGTTAGTAGAGTGATATTACCAGAGAAAAAGCTACGTAGGATTAGGTTAACAACTTTTAATGCCTTTTTGGCTATGTAGTTACAGTGGGCTTTAGCACTTAGATCATTAGAGATGAGTATTCCAAGGTCCTTGACAGAGTTAGGATCATCAACAAGGTCTTGACTATTCAGCTTGTATTTTATTTTCTGATTTTGTTTGCCAATATGTAAGACAGATCATTTATTTGTTGAGATTTGAAGTTGCCATTTGTTTGACCATTCTGATACATAGTCGAGGTCTTTTTGAAGGGTAGCAGTATTGTCTGTGGTGTTGAATAGCTTTACATCATCAGCGAAGAGAATGCAGTTGCTCTTAATATGATCACAGAGGTCATTTATGTAGAGTTTGAAGAGAGTAGGTCCTAGAATACTGCCTTGGGGGACACCACTGTTGGCAGGTACAGAATTTGATAGGACGATCCCAATTTTGACCATTTGTTGTCTGTTTGACAGGAATGCTTCTATCCAGTTATGCAGGTGTCCAGAGATACTGTAAGATCTTAGTTTTAGTAGTAGTTTGTTGTGTACCACTGAATCAAAGGCTTTACAGAAATCTATGTAGAGCCTATTGCTTTGCCCTGATTGAGTTGTGTAGTCCATATGTTTTTGCAGCATAAGAGTTGCAGATTACAGATAGCTTTTTTCTGAAACCATATTGTTTGTTAGAGAGTAGGTTGTTTGTCTCTAACTGGAAGATAATGGATTGGTTAATAATTGATTCCATGACTTTACAGGTGATGCAGCATAAAGAGATTGGTCTGTAATTTTCAACTAGGCTGGGGTCTCCCTTTTTGAAGATGGGGATGACCGTGGCTTGTGACCATAAATTTAATGTTTAACTTTTCATAGGAGGCTCACATTAGCAGGCCACAAATTATTGGATTCTGAATATGCTATATAAGAAGTTTAAAATGAACAAGGAACTCACAAATAGATCAGACTGGTAGTGACAAAATTGGTCATAAAGATCCACCCATCAATCATTTCACTGCATGGTCTGAATGACTACACAATAATCACAAAACTGCAAATAATAGCTTCCTGTGATGGTTTTGTTGCTACCTATGCACTATTACTGTTTGAGGTGGATGAAATAAGGAGCTGTAGTTTTGAGGTACTATGATCAGCTTTGGAGCCAATTTAATGTAGCTTAACATGCACTTTCCTTATATATACATTATACCAATATGTAAACCAAAATGCAGATTTTTTGAATATTTACACTTTCCCACATTTTATTATGCAGTTCTGCAATGAAAAAAGGGCATGAATATGTGTATACAAAAGAGAAAGTAAGCACAAATATAGTAAATCTGTATTACATTAGAAAAACTAGCAAAAAAAGCACATCAGGAGAAATGTGTGTGGAGTTTTGTGCAAAATTTCAAGGAAAGATTTTATGAAAAGAAAGTGGAAATAGGACACAACAAAGTTAATGATGGAGGAAAAAAATGAACTGGAGTGAGAATTGGAAATGATGGATTTACCATCTTGAAATCTTTGACACACGTATTTGGAACATGGTAACTATTTTTAAACATTGTTCCAGAAACAAAAGTTAAATAAAGAATTAGAATAAGTATGAAGAAATCCGGGCTGTCCTTCTTTACAATTAACTAATAGGATTTTGTGCAGAGATAAACTCAAATTCAATCCATGATATTCTCTATCTCTTATCTGGAAGACCCAATTCTGAGGGGGTTGGCGGTGGTTGGCTTGTTGCCATTTAGCTAGATGTGACTCCTAATAACTCTGTGGACAAGTCCCTGCAGTTTTCTAGGCAATATTTTTGGAAATGGGTTTCCCTTGTCTTTTTCCTATGTTCAAGACAGAGTGACTGGCCCAAGGTTAAAGGTACTTCCCTATTTTCTATCTCTTTTTCCTAAGCTGTTTCCTTCCTCTATTGTTGTTTGTTTGCTTGCTGGTACTATTCTCAGCCAAAGAGGTGCTGATTTTGATTTTGATGCTGTCTATCTGGGCTAAGACAGTTAAAGATTAAACATTCAAGGCTTCTTGTGCCAGTGGTTTCTGGATGTCGACCTGTAGCACATTAAAATATCTGAGCAAATGTGCTGTCCTGATATTATTTATTTATTTGATTGATAATCTGGATTTCTGCTGTGATAAGCACTCTATATTCCAGCCATCCTTAGATATGTCTGTCTCTGTTCTTTATGTTGCCTATATGCCAATACTAAGATTAAAGAAGCAATTTGGCAATTTTATTAGCTTAACACCCTGAATAGATAATTTACCTAGTGAACATCTCTCAGCTACACATTTATCAGAAATAAATAAATGAACAAGCAAATAAATAAATAAAAGCACTGTTTTTCATCTCTTTAAATAAATGCAAATGAAAGTAACTGATGATTGTTACTTAATAAGAATCTTGGAGGCAACTTGAACAACATACATTAGCAAAACTGAGAATTGATAATCTCAAGGTTTTGACCTTGATAATGGAGTAATGGTAGTTTCTTCAGGCATTCAGCCTATTGTTTCTTGACTGGATGAAGAGGAACATTTTCACACAGATGCGTTCAGATGATACTTCCCATGCTGCCAAATATACTGTGAATTGTACTACCATACAATTATAAAATTATAAAATTATAAAACCTGACAACCATGTTCTATTGACTTAAAATATGGCTAATGGATGGCCTGAGATCCAACAGCACCTCATTTATTGGTGCCTGGGGAATTGTGTACAGCCAGTACATCTTAAAACAGTGTTTCTCCATCATAGCAACTTTAGATCCATAATGGAACTAAAATATTGCAGAGTCCTAAT
Organism: Naja naja; assembly: GCA_009733165.1. Classification (NCBI taxonomy): domain Eukaryota; kingdom Metazoa; phylum Chordata; class Lepidosauria; order Squamata; family Elapidae; genus Naja; species Naja naja. The sequence continues at coordinate 55,982,342 of CM019150.1, read as the reverse complement.
GCATTTATTTAATCTGTTAAAATCCTGACCTGCTCCTGTAATTATGCCAATTGTTCTCATAGGGAGGTTAAGAACAAAATGGGTGACATAAGCCTCTATAGCAGAGGGCTACACAGCAGTTCAAGCTGTATTATATATGTGGAAAGGACTGCATTTAGAAGGTTTTTGAATTATTTCCATAGGACATAGAATTAAAAAGTTGAAAGGCATCATAAAGATTTTCAGTCCAACCCCTTGCTTAGTGGAAAATCTACTCTGCATAGAGGAAGATCCAGCTTCTGACAGCTTCTGGTGAAGAACAGTCTGCTCTACTGGCTGACAGTTCATATAGTCAGGAAATCCTTCTTGATATCTTGTCTGAATTTCCTTCAGACAATTCTTCCTATGAGAGCTTTTATCCATTGGTTCTGTTTTGCTCCTGGGACAATCAATAATCCATTCTCTTTTTTTATATGACACACCTTCTGACACTTGGACAGCTACCACACCTTCCTGCAGCCACTTCTTCTATGGATTAAACCTACCCATACCCTTAACCATTCCTCACAGGATTTAGTTTCCAGACTTTGATGTCTTTGTAAACACCCACTGAATTAATTTCAGTTTCTTATTTGAACAGTGGTATCCAGTAACAGATATAGTGAGGTTATAAACAGAGCAGAATTGAATGGAATATTTTCTTTCTATGATTTGGATTCTATATACCTGTTAATACATCCCAGGAAAGCATTTGCCTTTGTTGCAGCTGCAACAGAGTGTTGGTTCATGTCTAATAACCCAGGTTTTCCCATTTTTATTTTTCTTTTATATTTTTTCTTAACCAGATGCAGAATTTTATATTGATCCCAGTTGCATTTCATCCTCTTCATTTTAATCCATTGCTCAAGCCTATCTATATCTTTTTTAGTTTCTCTCCTCTCTCTCCTCTGAAATGTTAGCCATACATTCTAATTTTTCTTCCCCTCAACTTCACGTCACTGATAAAAATGTTGAACAGTGCAGGGCCTTAGACAGAGCTCAGTGACACCCTGCTAAATAATATCCAAGCTGAAGTGGAACAAACATTCTTTAGGTGCGACTCTTCAACTAATTGTGAGTCCATCTGAACTCCTCTTCTTTGTCTATGAACTCTGATGTGCCTATTTTAGGGCTTATGTTATACCTTCAATCCAGTGGTGGGATTCAATTTTTTTACTACCGGTTCTGTGGGTGTGGCTTGGTGGGAGTGGCAGGGGAAGGATACTGTAAAATCTCCAGTCAGAAGTGGTATTTGCTGGTTCTCCAAACTACTAAAAATTTCCGCTACCGGTTCTCCAGAACTGACCAGAACCTGCTGAATACCACCTCTGCTTCAGTCTGTCTTTGAAGATCACCCAAAAACTTCAACAGGTCCAGAATGTAGTGGCATTCTATTGGGATTCCAGAAGCAATTGTCATCTTTTCCTTTTTTCTCATTTGGGTTAGTTATCTTTGCAATCTTTGCTCTTCTTTGTTTCTTGTTTTAATTTTTTAAACTTTTTCTACACTTTGTAAACTGCTGGGGATCAGGTGACATATGAATGAAATAAATAAATGCATAAATAAACATTTATGAACTTAGCATCTCAAAATAGCAGGGATTTATAGGCAACTGTAGCCGAAGGAGGTTCATAAGCAACATGCTTTGCCCATTCTTGAAGCATAAGAATTAAGGCATCCCATTTAATTTCTCAGAGTGCTTCCCTCCCAGTTCTTCACACAAAAACCCTCCTGGCTACACTGATGTGCTGCACAATCACAGCAGTGGAACAGTGACAAAGCCTGGCCCTGGCTGAAACCAGTAGATCACCACTGGTTTGAACAATATCATACTGTTTGGGAAAGATACTTCTGCCTTAACTGGTTTTTCTCTCTGTCTTTACCTCACCTTTCTTTTGCTCCTGCTCATTTTTATTCCTTTCATTCCCCATCTTCTTCTTATTGCCAATTCCCTGCTTTATCCATCGGTTTATTGATTGCAGCATTTAATGTCTTGTTGTTTGTGTGTGCTTTTAAAAACAACTAGTTTTGTGATATCCATTACAGCTGAGCAAGCCCTCTGAACCTGTGGCTTCAGAGAGCCCTCCAACAAGATGAACTTCTTCCACCTGCTAGCCCTTGCCACGCCACAGTTCTGTTGTATTGCCTGAACTGCCAACTGTCAGTCACTTTGTCACCCAGAGCTAGCAATTGGTTATTTGATTCTGTTATTTACCCATTGATGAGAGGATGAGTTTTTCTAACCTTGAAAGGAGAACTGGCCAATTGTTTATTTTGGATTTAAAAAATTGTCCCAAATTATTTATTATTTTGGAATGAATTATAAAAAACTACCCTCAAATGCAAAGAATTCAGCTGGAGCAATAAAAACCATAACATACATACATACATACATACATACATACATACATACATACTGTCTGTCTATCTATCTATTTATCTATCTATTTATCTATCTATCATGTCTGTCTGTCTGTCTGTCTCTCTCTCTCTATCATCTATCTATCTATCTATCTATCTATCTATCTATCTATCTATCTATCTATCTATCTATCTATCTTAGTTGGTAACAAAGTAACAACGCTGGTCATATCATTATATACCTCTATAAATTTGATCTGATCTTTTTGGGGGGAAACCAAGTAATGATTTGAGCCTTCAAAGAAACTTGGAACTACATTAGCTCTGTCAAGAGTTTGGCAATCCAAAACTAGGCCAGTAGTCCTTTTAGAAATGTAAGGAAATCCACAGTGCAAGAATGAGATGAATATCTTTAATTTCCTAAGGTTAGCAATTCCTTTAGATCTGTTTGTCTGTTATCACTTCACTAGCAACATCAAGCCTTTCCAGCAGGAGAGGCTGATAGGCAGTAGTAGAGTAGAAGACAAACTTACCTTCAGCTGAAGAGCCACTGGAGGGCAGTGAAGATTCACCCTCTCCAAGTGAGAAATGGGTCTCATTAGGGAACAGTTCTGACCGAGATTTAATACTTCATTGCCACTTCTTGGGATACTTTTGTTAATCATCAGTTGGTTGAAGTTAATTAATTCCTTTATTTAACATGGATCTCTTTCTCTTTTTCCTGAAAACATTTGTTTATTAAGAAATAATCTGCCTGACAAAGATCCCACTTTTTCCATTCATTTGCCACTGTAGTAAATGTGCCATACTTATCAAGAAATGAATGGCTAAATCAGCCTTGAAAGTATGTGTTTATTTATCCAGAATCTAGGCAGCTTGGTCTTATGTCATTTAAAATCACCCTTGAATGTCATTGCTTTTATTTGAATGATAGTTCCTTTATATCCTTCAGTCGCTGTGACTGAAAACCCCCACAGATCTGCCATTCCTTCTGGGTTGAGTTGGGGAAAGTGGGGGAAAAGTCACTGGAAACATGGACGCTGTTTGGAAAGATAGTTTAATGGTGGACAGGACTGGTTTCTGCAATAAATTATCTAAAACATTTTTAGGACTAATGTGCCTTAGGCTTTTTTATTTAACTGATATTGAACTCCCTCAGATGCTGGAAACTCTCTAATCTTTCTTGCCCTCCCTGATAGTGGGAAAAAAAAGAACTGGGCAAGGAGATAAATGGGAATAAATGGTTCTTGTAGCTGTTGCTTGCTAATCTGCTTAGATAGCCAGGGAAAAAATAATCATGCTTCTTGACCTTTTATCTTGGGCTGGTAGATGGACAGTGGTTAAGTAAAGGTTGCCTGTGGCATTGGCACAATGCAGAGAGGGAATTTCACGTGTCTTAAAAGCTCAAGCCACTTCAGTGCCAGCAGTAGTGAATTCTGCCTCTTACTGGTAGCTTAAATAGGAGTTCAGTTTTGAGGGATATATATTCTCACTAAAGTATACATGATGGAAGTAAAGTGGTTTAATCACAAACATTTTTTCCCAATAACTACAGATGCCTTTGGTTAATCTGTGATGACAGATGCCCAAGTCAAGCAAAAATAATTCATAGAATTCAGAGATTAATTTTTATCTTGTTGCTGTGGTTCAAACCAGGCAAGATCATATCACAGGTTTGCATCTGTGAGCTGTTTTGATCAATAAGGCAAATTGTGAGAGATAGAGAAAGGGAACAGACTTCACATATTATTCTTGGGACTGTCTCTCACCTAACCTACTGGGCTTCTCATGAATGATGGGGTTGCAACCAAACTCTGTTGGAGATGCTGACAAGCTGATGCTACTTACAGTGGCCAAGAGTAAGTGACTAGATTACAGTTGGGTTCCAATGGCCTCTCAGACCCCTTGCCCTGATTTTGGGAGGTCATTTCTCTTGAGGGGTAACTTCAACAATATCACAGGATGCATCTTATTGCTGGCACGGTTAATAACAAGGGGTTTCTTATGTTGTTTTTTTGTCCTCAGTGCAGAAGCAAAGAGCAACTGTATTGATTGATTTTCATACTGTGTCTGAAATGATATCTATTGTTATTCCAGGACGTTTTTCAAAAAAAAAAAAAGTTGAGCTTTCCACAAAAAAGTGTTGTAAAGTGCTCTTTTTTTAGTAAGCAAAGAGAAAGATCTCCAAAGAGAAATATCAGCTCAGTGACAAATTAGATCACATTGTCCTATTTGGGCTGACAGCATTTGTCTTTGTTGAGTGGCATGCAGGATGAAACATATTCTTAAAATGAGTTGGATGAAAATGGACACTTTCCTCCAACTCATTTTAATTAGGATTAATTGAATGAAAGAGAGGTATTAGTGCTGGAGATCCTAATCTGATGGCATTGACTCTTCATGATCTATTGACCACATGGGGGCAGTAAGATGTAGATTTAGAGAAGGAATTCAAAAGTTAAGGAATGTTTCCTCTCTTTGCTATGAGATTGCTAATCTGAGGCCACCTCTTTCTGCCTTTCTTCCCAGATATGTGCACACAGAGCATCTCTTCTTTAATGTTGTTGCTGGGTAGGAAGTAGCTAGCTAGGTGCTAGACTTTGCTGATCCCTAAGATATTACCTGTGAATAAAACTCCTGTCTGACATAGAACATGTAATGTTCTAGAACAGTGATCGCCAACTGGTGGGCAGGGGACCACTGATGGTCTGCGAGAAATTTTTGGTGGTCCTCAGATAAATGTCCCCCCCCAAAGCACTCCCCCCAAAGCAATTAATCCAGACTGCATGGGAACACAAGGCTGTGCCGCCCACATGGCCCGCCCACCTGCTGGCCACCACTCTTCGGGTGAGCACAAACCTTACCTTGAGTAGAGTCACGCGAGCTGGAACTGGAAGGTTAGACCAATAGTGGGGGAGGGAAATCCCCCTCAGGGTGGCTTGCTGACATTGGTGGGAAAGTTGGTTCCATATTCCAAAGCTGCAGTAGTCACAAGCCTGGCCCTTTGGTCATCCCAGAGCAGCTCCTCCAGTCCAGGTCAGGCTGGTGCATCTGGGTAGAGGAGCAGCTGCTCCAGGATGACCAAAGGGCCAGTCCTGTGACTACTGTAGCTCTGGAATATGGGATCGACTTTCTCACCAACGTCAGCAAGCCACCATCAGTCAAAATTCATATTAGTGGTCCGCAGGATTTAAAATTATAAGCTTGGTCGTCCCTGAAGTCCAAAAGTTTGGTGACCCCTGTTCTAGAACATGTTCTGTGTATAAAACCTGGTACACTAATCATTGCTTACATTAAATTCCCAATCTTAATAAACATTCAAATGCACCCAACCTCAACCTCCAACAATTACAACTCTCATATATTTAATGCCTTTGTTGTATTGTGTGTGACATATGTATTACGGCTCTTGAATGGACCCTGGACTATGTAATCCTGGTTTAAAGGCTAATTGATTCCTTTGGTTATAACAGGCTGTCAAACACCTGGCCTGCGGGTCGGATGCATCATATTCTGGTCATGCCCTCACCCAGTTTAGCGAAGGAGAAAAAAATCCCAATACGTCATGTGATGCCACCATGACGGCGTGAGTTTGACACCCTGGGTTATAAGGGATGTCCTTAAGTCTTGGCTCTAACACTGATCTTCCAAGTGGCTGGGCGCATTGCATATCTTGTTCCTAAATATACCAAGACAAGCAAATACATTTACTCAAACCTTTATTATTATTATTTTTTAAATAATAGGATCCATTTTGTTTGCTACTGGTATTTAATGAACAAATTCCTTGCTATTTGTCCTCTGAGATACTCCAACATTCTGCAGTGGTTTAAAAAGTAATTTATAAATCCCCCAACTTCTTTAATAAATAATATTTATTATTACTGTAACACTCAATGGTCTCTCTGGCTAGCTGTTACTACCTCTTCCTCTTGCTTAGCAGTTCTCTGTTTAACAGGCAGATTTCATAAAAGTTATCTTTTTTTCCAGAAGAAAATAAGCATCTTTTGTGTACCACCTACTTATACTAGCTTACCAAAGATAGGGTATTGGCTAGGTTTCCTTGTAACCAGGCTAGGAACTGGAGAATACAATTCAGGTAATTTTTTCACTAGTGATTTATCTTTTAGTATCATCCAACTATCACTGAGTTGATATAACCATAATGAAGATAGATTTTGTTAAGTTTGCATAGAGAGATGAAACGCGGAGTGCTTTAGCTCTTATTTATTGTGACTTCAGCTCAGAACGGACCCGAATGGCTCAGCCGCAGCAGCTATTTATAGCCGGCTGCGCGCTGCCAGCCAATCAGAGTGCAGGGTTTTCCCGCACTTTTACAACCAATGATTTCAAACACTTTACAACAACAACCAATCATTTAAAACTCTGCATACATAACACCCCTCCCCACTAGGTTTGGTCCATACTCAAACCCCATCTATCTAATATACTCTTGTAAATAGGTGGGGCTCTTACGGGTACGTTGAGACCTGCGTGGCTCAGGTGTTTTGGGAATCTCACCTTGTGAGGAAGGAAATGTATCTGCCAACATTTCCTTATTAGGATTTCTTGTACTGGTAGAACCTGTTTGGTTACTACAACCTGGTCTCTCCTCCCAATCTATTTCCAACCCAGTATTATCCTCTAAGTCTGGTAATGATGTGTAATCCTCCATTTGTAAAAATGGTTGTTGGGACTGTGACAGGGTTTGGGATGGTTCCTGTTGTGTTAGCTCGTTACACATGGGGTTGATTCTTACTTGCTCATTACCTTCATTATTTCCCCCTTCCCCCCTAGAAAAGGCTGTGGGTATGAAGTCCAGAGAGGAGCAAGGGCAATGCCCCAGAGGCAGTCTGGACCATAACTGGTCTATATGCCTACTCCACAAGGCACCATCCTCAGTTTGAACCCTGTAAGACCTGGGGCCAGTAACCTGGGTTACCTCTGCAGGAATCCACAAGGGTTCACCTACAAGGTTTTTAGCATAAACAAAATCACCCACGGAGAATTGGCGAGTTTTGCTAGTGGAATCTAATGGTGCGTTGGGTGCGTAAGTGAGGTGAAGGCAGTCCAGGGTAGACCTAAGTTTTCTACCCATCAAAAGCTCGGCTGGCGTTAAATTAGTGGATGGGTTAGGAGTGATGTGTTGGATACTGAGTAGTTTTTCAACTTTCTCAGTGATGTCCCCTGGACCCAATTGTTGGAGTTTCTCTTTAGTAAAACGTACCATGCGTTCAGCCCGGCCGTTAGTTGAAGGATGCCCAGGGGCTGTAAGGGCGTGTCTGATACCCTGTTGTGCTAGATATGATTCAAAAAGGTTAGCAGTAAATTGAGGACCATTGTCAGAAACAAGCACATCAGGTATGCTGTGCATTACAAAAAGTTTCTTAAGCTGTCTGATAACAGCCTCAGCTGTGGTGGATGACATGGGAATAACCTCTAACCATCTGGAGTATGCATCTACCACAATGAGAAAGGTGTGGCCTCTGGAAGGGCCAGCAAAATCAATATGAATCCTGGACCAGGGGCCCCTAGGACATTCCCATTCCTGTATGGGGGCGATAGGTGGGGCAGGCCATGTTTCCTGACAATTTGGACAGGATGCAACCCAGTTTTCAACCATTTTGTCTATACCTGGCCACCATACATAACTCCTGGCCAATCCCTTCATTCTGACAATACCCGGGTGACCCTCATGTAACATTTCCAAGACCTCTTTTTGAAGTTTTGCAGGAATAACCACTCTGTTACCCCACAGAATACATCCCCTTAAAACAGATAATTCAGTTTGTCTAGATTTGAAAGGTTGGGAACCCTGAGGTAGATCTTGTAGTGGCCAACCTTTTTTAACCCAACCCAGAACAGGAGCCACTAACATGTCCTTGGCAGTTTCTCTAGCAATTGTAGCAGCATGGACTGGAAGCTTGGCAACAGTCTCTATAAAAAATGTGTAAGTTGCAGGAGCAGGGTCCTCAGTGTGCAAAGGAAGTGGGCAGCGACTCAAAGCATCTGCATGCCCAGTGTCTTTTCCCGGTCTATGGATGAGTTTATATGAATAAGCAGCAAGAAATTCAGTCCATCTCAGCATTCTTGGTGACAGGATGGTTGGCGTTGGTCTGTCTCCTGCCACAATGCCCAACAGTGGTTTGTGATCTGTGACAATAGTGAATCTTCTCCCATAGACATATTCGCGGAACTTCTTGACTGCTGCTACGAGTGCCAAAGCTTCTTTGTCCAGTTGACTGTAGTTCCTCTCTGCTTTAGTCAAAGTGCGAGAGTAAAAAGCAATGGGAGCTTCTCTTCCACTGGGAAGCAAGTGACTCAGCACCCCCACTCCAAAAGGGGATGCATCACAAGTTAATATTACAGGTAAATTCTCAGAAAACTGTATCAGTACACAATCAGAAGTTATTAGTCTCTTGATATTGATAAATGCAGACTCTTCCTTTCTCCCCAAACCCATGCAGATTTTTTATCCAGTAGTCTATGTAAGGGTTCTGCAATGGTTGCTTTCTGAGGTAGAAACATGTGGTAGAAATTAACAAGTCCCAGAAATGCTTGCAAGTCAGTTTTGCATTTTGGTCTGGGGGCTTCTTTGATTGCCTGGACTTTGGCTTCTGTGGGGTGGATGCCCTGTTTATCAATCATATATCCCAAGAATTCTACTTTGTCAGTTCTTAGTGTGCACTTTTCTTTTTTACTTTCAACCCTGCTTTTCTGAACCTGGTCAGGACTTCTCTGAGTTTCTCTTGTAATTGAGTGTCATTTTCAGCAGAGATTAAAATGTCATCAAAATAGGGCACCACCCCAGGTAACCCTTGTAGCATCCTTTCCATAAGGCTTTGAAATATGCCTGGTGCCACACTTACTCCAAATTGTAACCTCTTGCATTTGAATGCACCCTGATGGGTTACAATGGTTTGGGCTTCTGCAGTTAAATCATCTACTGTTAACTGTTGGTATGCTTAGGCCAGGTCCAGTTTGGCGAAGACTGTGCCCCAGAGAATGTAATAAATGATGAACCACTGGAACCGGATATGTGCTCTGTTGAAGTGCATGGTTCAATGTCCCCTTGTAATCCCCGCAGATTCTCACAGAACCGTCAGCCTTGACTGGCGTGACTATGGGTGTCTCCCACCTGGAGTGGTCTGTGGGCTCTAGGACCCCTTGGGCTATTAACTTATCTAATTGTTCATCTATTTTTTCCTTCAAGGCAAATGGTACCCTCCTGGGTTTTAAACGGATTGGTTGTACCTTGGAATCTAGGTTAAATGTGATGGGGGTCCCCAAGTACTTGCCTAATCCATCGCTGAAGACCTCTGGAAACTCAGACTTCAAGGATTCTTCCCAATCAGTGTTGCTCACGTGATCAACGCCAGTTACTTTGATGCCCAGCGGGTTGAACCACTCCAGTCCCAGCAAACTTGGGCGATCTTTACCTACGATGGTCAATGGCAGGCGTTTGGTGTGGCCTTTGAATTTCACATTGAATTCTCTTGTTCCAACTACTGGAATCTTGTTCCCTTGGTAGTCTTTAACAGTTAGTGCTTGTTTTTTGAAGTGAGTCTTCTGAATGTCTGGTATCAGTCTTTGAATGGTGTCCCATGACACCATGAACAGGTATGAACCTGAGTCCACTTCCATTTGGCAAGGCCTTCCTTCAATGAATACCTTGACATGCACTTTCCTGTTATTTAAAGAGGAAGAATGACCAATAGTTACTGTTTGATGAGTTTCATTCCTTCCAATTGCTTCTGTGTTGCACCCCATTTTCTCACTGGTGTTGTTTGGCTTGACTTCTCTGTCTTTGTTGTTTGTACAAACTTTCTTCTGTTAGGTGGAGTTCTGGATAATTTGCAGACTCTTGCAATGTGCCCTCTTTTTTCACAACGGAGGCAAATGGTGTCCAGGAATTTGCATTCAGTGGGGGTGGGTTCCCCACAACCTATGCAGTGGAAATCACTCCTCTTCCTTCTCAGGTCGTTTCTTTTCCACTCCATTCTGAGTCTGTTAATTCCTTCTTCTTCTCCACTATATTCTGACTCAGATTCAAGTTCATCAAAATGAGTTGTGGTGGTCTTTTCACCATCAGAATGGCCCGTAGTCTTGTTCATTTTCCTCATGGCTGTTGCTGAGATTTTGGTGGCTTCTGCTGAAGATGCTTCTTCTATGGCTTCTTTCAGCGTAATTTTGGGTTTCATCAGTAATTTGCTCTGCAAGACCTTGTCTTTGAGGCCCAATACAAAACGATCGCGCATGGCCTCCTCTAAACTGCTGAATTCACACGCCCCCAATGCTCCTAAACTTGCCATGAAGTCATTTACGCTTTCGTCTTCTCCCTGATTGCGGCAATAAAACTCGTGTCTCCTAATGAGGCACGATACTTGGGGCGTGTAGTGTGCCCTTAAAAGTCTCTCCAGATCAGACCATGCCATTACCTTCACATCTGCTGAGCCAGCCAATGCCTTCGCCATCTTGAAAACTGCAGGACCGCAATACATGAGAAAAACCGCTCTCTTCCGCTGCTCAGAAATGGTGGCCAGATCATTTCCCTCCAAATACATCTGGAAACGATCTGCATACGACTCCCAGTCTTCATTCTTTGGGTTGAATGGGGCTGGGGGGGGGGTGTTCAGTGCAGCCATCTTGCTCTTCTTCGCCGTGTTTCTCTTTGGGGAAATCCCACCTTCGTCGCCAGTGTTAAGTTTGCATAGAGAGACGAGACGCGGAGTGCTTCAGCTCTTATTTATTGTGACTTCAGCTCAGAAAGGACCCAACTGGCTCAGCCGCGGCAGCTATTTATAGCCGGCTGCTGCGGCTGCCAGCCAATCAGAGTGCAGGGTTTTCCCGCACTTTTACAACCAATGATTTCAAACACTTTACAACAACAACCAATCATTTTAAACTCTGCATACATAACAGATTTTATATCACTTAAAAATGTTAAATTATGTAATAAATGCTACATAAGTCTCTAGTGAGCATGAACACTTAGCCAGAATGCTGTATTCATTCAGATCCAAATCCTTTCCTGGCCATATATAAGAAAATAAGGTAAAACATTCCTGGAGAAGTCTGTGAAGTGATGCAAATGAATGATCTCTCCCCTAAGGATTCAACCCATCCACTGAGACTCAGGAAATATGCATTCTGACAGTGGGGCTATGCTGGCCCTCTGGAATGAGATGCCCTGGAATTCCTGTGGGTCCTAACCTGATGGCATTCCATAAAGCCTTGAAGGTCTGGTTGTTCTCCTAGGACTGAGATTAAGATGGATTAAGTCCTGGTCTTTCTTTTTCTTTCTTTTCTTTCTTTCTTTCTTTCTTTCTTTTCTTTCTTTCTTTCTTTCTTTCTTTCTTTCTTTCTTTTAATAGAATGACTGGGTGCCATTTTGGAACATAGAATCATAGAGTTGGAAAGGATCTTGGAGGTCTTCTATCTAGTCCCAACCTCTTGCTCAAGCAGGCAACCCTGTATCATTCTAGGCAAATGGCTGTCCAAACTTTTCTTAAAAACCTTTAATGATAGAGCATGAGAACTTCCAGAGGCAACCCATTCCACTTGTTGTTCTCACTGTCAGAAAATTTCTCCTTAGTTCTAGGTTTTTTTTTTTAAATTCACATTTATATGCTGCCCTTCTCCGGAGACTCAGGGCAGCTTACAATCTTTGGAGCACAACCCAATGTGCTCAGCAATAGCCTTCATTGTATATGCCTGCTTATTACTAGGGCTTTTGCCCCCCAAGTTGCATTTTTACAAAGTCAGCTTATTGCCCTCAACAATCTTGGGTCCTCAATTTACCTACCCTGGGGGGATGGAAGGCTGAGTCAACCTTGAGCCTGGTGGGATTCGAGCCTGCACTAATTTCAGGCAGCTGGAGCTAAGTGTTAGGTGTTTAACAGCCTGCACCACCAAGGGTCCTTGGTTGGATCTCTCTTTTATGATCTACCACCCATTATTACTTCTTTTTCTTATTTATATCTTGTTTTGTTTTGTTTTTATTATTTACTATATTGTGAATATTTGGAATTGGTTTGGAGTTGGATTGCACCTAAATGAATTAAATAAAAATAAAGTAATAAAAACTGCAGGAGCAACTGCAGCATTTCACAATACAGTATAGAAACAGTAAAACAGTATAAGCAAGTGTTTGGTGGGCTATCAGGTACATTCCCACAGAATATGGTCTTATGCTCTTCAGAGAATGAAGCAAAATAGAATTTGGAAGCTGACATCTGGTGAAAGTTTGCTTGTCCCAAAAACAGATCATTTTGCAGACAAAAATGTTGCTACGTCCTACAAATAAAGTAGGTAATCCTATTTTTAATTATTATCTTCTAACTCTTATGTGTACCTTGTCTAAGTTTAGGTTTAAGTAAATCCTCAAAAACATTCTGGTTCACTGCATGCTTTGGCAATATTTTTTCTGTAGATTAAAATGATAATTAAAAAAAACATTACAAAATGAACAGACTGAATATGAATAACTATTTCTTTTTAAACATTTATGAGGTGACATAAAATTTCATTATTTTTAAATTTTTTTTAAAAGACCTGGAACAAATTTTCTCTTCTCTGGCACTTTCTCTGGTGGACAATCAGGTAATGTTTACTACTGCTGCTGATAATTTTAGTATTTTGCTCCTCTCACCTATTTCCCTTCTGTTTTTGCAGAAAAAAAAGAGGAACGGTTGTTTTTAAAGAAGATGTCATACAGGGAAGCTGAAATGTCTCAGACTAAAGTTGTGCTTTAACTTGGATCCCTCTGCCTTCTAGAAAGGAATATGGGGCAGAAACTCTTGGGAAAGATCAATGTTCCATTCAAAAAGATCCATCTGATACATTCAAGCAAATCTCAGTTGATCTGCACAGCAGCTCAATAGAATCAAGGAAAGACATTTTCTGACACAGATTTTAACAGTATGTGAAGTGAAGAAACCACTTCAGGTGACAGATACCGAAGATAGAAGCTGTATTCCCATGAGCAATTTCTGCTAGTCCCTCTGGGCATTCTTTTCTGTTGAAAGAGACAGTGCATCACATGTTCTTCTGTTTCCCCTAAACTGATTTGTTTTCAAATGCTCACCGCCGCTGCCTGAGTACGATTCAGCTGAGAGTCCAGTTAGTTTCTGTATGTGGAATAAAGTGTATGTGTCTGTATATGTGTGTTCAAGGAGATTCATCTTGTCCTTTCCTTCAGGCAGCAAAACTTCTTAGATCAGCCCTGACTTTTCCATAAATATTCAACAGAATGTTTTGCCTCAATATTACCCTTATGTAATGAGGTTGCAGAGTCTAGGCTATTCTGTTTGCCCTCAAGATCTCTGGCTTCCAGTGAAACATAACCCTCATGCTTCAACTGGGCATTACCAATTGCCTTGCAAATGTGCTATTTTACTGAAAAGTGTCCACGTACCATCAGATTTAACACAAAACAAAGAAGTTCAGGACTGTAGAATAGGCTTTCAGCTTGAATGACAATTCCTGAATTTTTGCCAGAGGAATGAGTTGAACTACAGAGCATCACAGAGAGGCATTTGTGTAGCATAGAGGGCAAAGTCTACTCCTAAAGGAATGTAGTGAATTCTTTCCCCTGCTGCACTTTTACTAGTCTTCTTTTTGCAAATAGTTCTTATTAGCAATAATGAATTTTGTACTCCTGCTGAAGGGGTTTTCAATTAAAGTTTCCCTCATGCAGCACAGATCTACAGCAGTCATAAGGAGGCCACCCACTGAGATAAGGTTACAAACAAGGTATTGATATAAAGAAATCCAAGTCCTGTTGGGACTGAATTAAAATCCCATTTTCTTGGGGCAATAATATAGTTAAAAGAGATGCTAATTAACATCCGCCTCCTCTCTGGAGCTTCAGTACAGGTGGCTTCTTGTTGGTGGGAACTGTTGGAGAGTTGAACTCATCAAGAATGAGGATGGGCTTCAGAACATAAGCTGAAAAAATTCTGAGTAAGTAATCCCATTTAAAAAGGGGAGGATAAAATACTCATAATGTAGCCACTTAGCATTCAGCTATCAGTGGAATGCTAAAAGACATTTAAGAATATTAAGAAGTACCAGTGAATAGAAAAGCCTTGTTTCTATGTAAACTCCATCTTGAAGAGAGAAAGACAAGGCTGTCTCTTTTATTTATTTATTTATTTATTTATTTATTTATTTATTTATTTATTATTTGAACTTGTATGCCGCCCCATCTCCAAAGACTCGGGGCGGCTCACAACTAAAAAACAAAGACAATAAATACTTAAAAAACAATTAAATTAGTTTACAAGCCCAAATACTAAAACAGATTTACACAATTAACATTAAAAAACCTATCCCCCCTCCAGGAAGGGGTCACAGCCCGGGTTGGTCAAATAACCAGGTCTTTAAATCATGGCAGAAGGTGTGGAGGTCGGGGGCCAGGCGAAGCCCCAAGGGCAGTTGATTCCAGAGGTCGGGGGCCGCAACAGAATAGGCTCACCACCAGGGGACCGCCAACTGGCATTGCCCTTCCGACGGGACCCCGAGGAGTCCTTGCCTATGTGCTCACACAGGGCGGCCAGCATTTGATATCGACAGAAGATGCTCCCTTAAATATTGAGGACCCATGTCGTGCAGGACTTTGTATATTAAAACTAAAACCTTGAATCTCACCTGGAGTGCAACCGGCAACCAATGCAAACAGCGCAGGAGGGGGGTAACATGGGAGAATTGGGAAACTCCCATCACCACCCGCGCCGCCGCATTCTGCACCAGCTGCAATCTCCCGGATGGTATGCAAGGACAGTCCTAAATAGAGAGCGTTGCAGTAGTCGAGTCTGGAGGTAACAAGAGCATTAGTGACTGTGCGCAGGGCATCTCGGTCCAGAAAAGGGCGGAGCTGACGAACAAGGTGGAGCTGGGCAAAGGCCCCCCTGGCAACGGACCCCACCTGCTCCTCTAACTGGAGCCGTACATCCAGGAGGACCCCCAGGTTCCGTGCCCTATCCACAGGGGGCAACACCTCTCCCCTATGGCCAAAGATGGACATTCCTGACTGGGCCGAGATGCCGGTATGCACAGCCACTTAGTCTTGGCCGGGTTGAGTCGAAGCATGTTCCCACTCATCCAGGTCCATACCGCATCCAAACACCGGGTCATCAGGGAGAGGGCATCACTGACCTGGCCTGGTGTGGAGATGTACAGCTGGGTATCATCTGCGTACTGATGGAATCTCACCCCAAAACCACGGATGATGTCACCCAGCGGCTTCATGTAGATGTTAAATAAAAGAGGGGAGAGGACCGACCCCTGAGGGATCCCACAGGAGAGCGCCCTAGGGGCTGACCTCAACCCCCCCACCAACACCGATTGCGACCGCCCCAAGAGGTAGGAGGCGAACCACCAAAGAACAGTGCCCCGCACTCCCAACCCCCCAAGGCATCGCAAAAGGATACCATGGTCGATGGTATCGAACGCCGCTGAGAGGTCTAATAGGACCAGGACAGAGGAAAAACGCCTGTCCCGAGCCCTCCAGAGATCATCCATCAGCACGACCAATGCCGTCTCCGTGCTGTAACCTGGTCGGAAGCCTGATTGATACAGATCCAGGTAGTCCGCTTCATCCAGGAAAAGCAGAAACTGCTGAGCCACCAGACTCTCAACAACCTTTGCCAAAAAGCGAAGGTTGGAAACTGGACGAAAGTTATCTAACACGGTCAGGTCCAGGGCAGGCTTCTTCAGGAGGGGTCTCACCACCGCCTCCTTCAAGGCGGAGGGAAAAACACCCTCCCTTAACGAAGCATTGACAACTGCCCGGAGCCAACCGCAGGTGGCCTCCCTGGCGGCATAAGTCAGCCAGGAAGGACACGGGTCCAACAAACATGTGGTGGAACTCAGACATTGCATAGTCCTGTCCACATCATCCTCGGAAACAAGGTCAAATTCATCCCAGATCACACTGGCCAGACTACTTGTATCCCGTTCCTCAGACCACTGCAAATCAGAGGACAACCTGTCCCGAATCCGAGCGATCTTATCCGACAGATATTGACCAAACTCCTCAGCCCTTCCCCGCAATGGGTCTGCCCCCTCCCCTGTACAAAGGAGAGAGCGGGTAACCTGAAACAGGGCAGCTGGGCGGTTATCCGCGGACGCTATGAGGGCGCAGAGATAAGACCTTCGCCGCTCTCATAGCTACCAGGTAAGTCCTAATATGGGCTCTTAGCTGGGCTCGATTGGATTGGGAGCGGGTGGACCTCCACCTGCTCTCTAAACCCCTTCAACGACGCTTCATCTCCCGGAGCTCCTCGGTATACCAAGGAGCCATCTGGGATCCACGGCGTGTGAGGGGATGCATGGGGACAACCCTGTCGAGGGCATCCGATGCAGCCTGTTGCCAGGCGGCCGCCAAATCCTTGGCAGAGCTGTGGGCAAGGGAAGAGGGGAAAAAACCCAGTTCCACCTGGAACCTCTCCGGGTCCATCAGGCGTCTGCGGTGGAACCATCTGAGTGGCTCCTCATCCCAGCAGCGGGGGGCAGCCTGTTGGAAGACCAGCCATAGGAGATAGTGATCAGACCATGGAACGGGCAGCGCAGTAAAAGTGGCTTGCCCTCTGTCACTACGCCACTGTTCAGAGACAAAAACTAGGTCAAGAGTATTTCCCCCCTCATGAGTAGGGCCTAAAATCAACTGGGTCAGGCCCATGGCTTCCATAAAAGCCATGAATTCCTGAGCCAAACCCGACGCCCCCCAGGGAAGGCAGATTAAAGTCTCCCAGGACCATAAGGTCCTGGAACTCCACCACCACCCCCGAGAGGAGATCGAGAAGCCCAGACAGGGCCACTGTCACACAGCTGGGGGAGAGGTATGTGAGCAGCAGGCCCACCCAACCATTAGGCCCCCACCTCAAGAGGAGGGTCTCACTCCCGCCTATCTCTGAAACAGCCTATCCCCGGGGCTCCGTCTAGCCCCTGACCTCCGCGCCTTCCGCCGTGAATTGAAGACCTGGTTATTTAACCAAGCGGGCTGTGACCCTTTGGGGGGATGACTTTATTATAGTTTTATTGTGTATTTGTGTAATTGTATCTTAATGGGGCTTGTTAGTTTAATTCTTTTTTAATTATTTATTGTCTCCTTGTTTTATTTGTGAGCCCAGTCTTCGGAGATGGGGCATACAAGTCTCATTAATAAATAAATAAATAAATAAACAGAGACCTCCCTTGGAAACAAGGTCTCCCGAATAACCACAGCCACCCCACCACCCCTACCCTGGGCCCGTGGTCGGTGCAAAACCCGGAAACCTGGAGGGCATAAATCAACCAGAGGGACACCTCCCTCTGGGCCCAACCAGGTCTCGGTGATACAGGCCAGGTCCGCAGCCTCCTCCTCAATGATCTCACGGAGGAGGGAGGACTTATTAGCCATGGACCTGGCATTAAAATACACCAACCTAAGCCCAGGGGTCCCAGTTCCAATGCCCCCTAGGGAGGAGGCAATAGGGTCGGAGCGCGCCACCGCACAAAGATGTCTCTTTTGTCTCTTAAACACAGAGACTCATCTAACTATCAATGGGCCAGGTGAGTGAAAGGGGCCTCTGTGAAAAGTTCCCCTTCTCTGTTTCTCTCACCTTTTGCTTTAGTGCTTATAACTTTTCACAAGCCAAAGAAAGGATATAATCTCCAGCAGGAACACTAGCCTTATCTTATATAGCCTCTCAGCTTTTTATTCCACCCATTCTTTCTTGATGGCCATGTTTGGGTAACTGTTTTTGTCTTCTTTAGAAAAGCATTATCCACACAAGATTATTAATCTGCCCAATGCTTCAGCTTCAATGGAGAAAATATGCTTTGGAGCATGCAGGGAGCACCCAGGTTGCATCTTTGGACAATTGTTTAAAGAAGCTGTGTCTTTGCTGAGCTCAAGCAACTGCGGTCCATAGCTGCTACATTATTTGGGGGGTGTCAACCCTTCAAGTCAGACAAGAAATATACACAGGAAATACTAGCTCTATCTTTATTGTAAGGTTACATTATCAGAAACTTGCAAGTCCAAAAGTACATCTCTCTCCCCTCACCTTTATAGCTGAAGAAACTAGGGAGGGTCCCTTCTTAGACATTTGTCACATCCCAGAGATGGTATTCAGTAGGTTCTGACCAGCTCTGGAGAACTGGTAGTGGAAATTTTGAGTAGTTTGGAGAACTGGCAAATACCATCTCTGACTGAAGATTTAACAGTATGCTTCCCCACCCACACCCATCAAGCCACGCCCACAGAACCAGTGGTAAATTTTTAAAATCCCACCACTGTCACACCCCATTCATTTTTGTGGGCTGGGTGTCGTTATGTGACCATTGTCTCTCGTGTGTCTTCTTCCTATCTCTCATGGTCATTCTTACCTATTACAGGGGAAACAAACATTGCATGAGTTAATGCTGCCAGGTTCTTTTTCCTTTTTTCCCTTCATCGAAACCCAGCATATTTTATCTCTGTAATTATTATCTCTCATAAACAAAAGAAAAAAATGGGTTAGTGTACCTGCTTAACTGCCTTTCTTTATATGAATATATTCAGATCATGAGACCTTGTGGGAAGATGAGCTGCAAGTGGCAACTACTATCTATGAAAATCTTTTCCAGTGTCTATACTTTGGCCAAATCCACACCTTTCATCTACAGTCTGGCTATTCCAGTGCCAATGATGCTTTTTTATTTTCTCAGACTTTCTGATCCTTTGGCTTCCAGTTTTTGTTCTCAGTCATATTTTGCCTTTTAAATGCATTATTGCTTATTATTATGCATTCTGTTGCTATTGAATCTTAATTGTTTTACTTTCCATTGTAAATTGCCATGAGAACTTTGTTATAGGGCAGATTAAAATAAAGGGAAAAAAGAGCATCAATTAATTTATGCTTTTGGCATGCATGCCTAATATGTAAACCAATTTAATCATTCACAGAAATATTTGCTCTCTTTTGAAGAACCTGAGATCTAGAGAAAGATTTATGGTTGCCTGAGGAATCTTCCTATTTGTTTATTTAAAATATTGTTTTCCATCATGTCACTTGTTAAAAAGTAATCACATAGTTTTAAAAGAGAAAAAGAATTCCTTTAAATGGCTTATAAAAAGCCAGAAAGAAATAAAAATGCAAATTGGTTAAACCAGCCAGGACCATAGTTGTCCACCAAGGATTTGAACAAGGAAGGAATAATACTATTACTCAAAAGTTGTGGTTCATATGCTTCCATTTGATGTGGTGATACAAGTTCATACTTGTAATATTTTAGAGGTGATGTCATAATGTATGCATTATCAGTTTAATGTCACCATGATTTCTTATGGATACTACTAACCAGAACAACTCAATATTTACTTGGTATCTGAATACCATCAGGGTGTAGGCAAGATGGATCTCCCAGCATACAATTTCATATTTCAGAGTAACACAGAAAGATGTTTCTTATGTACTAATCAGCCACAGAACTCAGCTACCAAAGAATTGATGAGGAAGTAGGGAAGGTCATATAAATACTCATCTAGGCCTTGGACAGTACAATGTATATTTATGTGTGCAATTTCTCATTAATGTTATTTTATTTACAGACACACACACACACACACACGCTAACGTTAATGAGAAATTTAAAACCTCACCTAAGTACAAGTGATCATTTTATAATGCACATATATAAAATATCAGGCAGCAACTAACTTTAAATGTATTTCAAAAATAGCTCTGAAGAGGTAATGTACTTTGAAAAATTATTAGTCCCATTCAAAAGATTTTTTCTGGAAGAATTAGAAATCTTATTTTGCTTATGGCTCATGCTCTTTCCTTCTTATTCTTACTCAGGAAAACCAATATTTTTCCAATATTCTTATGAGTAGGATTCTTAAGTCAACCTAGAAATGAAAACGAATGTTCCAGATTAAGAGGTGATATTGTTATTTAATCTTTTCTTACTTCTACTTAATTTTAGTTAAGAAAAAATCCCATCATAGACTCTTTAATACCATCTATAAATCTTTTGTTATTAGTCAGCTGCTCAGTCACATCCATTTTTTGGAACCAGATGCCTGATGTAATCATTTTGCCAAAATTGTCTATCAAAAATGTTTTAAATATATGTAAGCTCATATTTTCTATCAGTCTCTTTTTCAATTGCTTTTGATTTTTTAATGAACATCAGAGCCTTAACCTCTTGCCTTTGCATTATGTCCAAAATATTAATTATTAGTGCCACCAATTAGTAGCCTGGTTTTATTTAATCTAATATCAAATGACTTGTTTTTCTGTAATCAGAGGCACCCTTAACAATTTTCTCCAGTATCGCAATGCAAAGGATCGTTTTTCCCTCTTAATTATAATAGAATACAATTTTCAGAAGAAACACATCTCTGCAGGATCCATCATTGCCTGCCATAGAAAATGGTCTCTGATGATATTTAAATATTGTCTTGTATTTAATTTAGACAATTTCCTTTTATCTTTACTGTAGTGAAACAGTCTCCAAAGACATAGTCATTTGTTTCCTCCATCTAAATTCCTAATGCCCAGCTACTGAATCTCCTTTCATGGTCTTAGGCTTGGAAACTGGCAGTTCTGTTGCTCAAAGAAATAAAGTACAAAAAGAGGCATAGCTGGAGAACCTAGAGTCATATCCATAGTCTGCCAGGAAAGAGTGAATCCATAGCTAATGTTGCAGATTGCAGGTGGTAGGAACAACAAAAATGTAGCTACACACAAATTGTTCAAGTGCTTATGGTGAAAAACCAGAAACCACCACAAGTTGCCTTACTTCTGTATGAGCAATATTTTTGCTTATTCTTTTTCCTGCCCATGATATACAGTAATGTAACTGATTCTTAAGATGGTTGATTGTCATTGGCTAAGTATCATTTCTGTTAAATTTGCATGAAGAGTCAGACGCGGAGTGCTTCAGTGAAGAGTTTATTAGTGACTACAGCTCATAACAGACCCGATTTGGCTGGGCTGTGGCTGCTACTTATAGCCAGCAGCCGCAGTTGCCAGCCAATCAGAGTGCAGGGTTTTCCCGCACTTTTTAAACCAATCATTTCTGACATTTTACAAGAACAGTTCAAACTTAACCAATGACATTCAAACCTGCATACATAACAATTTCTAAGTGTGTTCTTCTCCTTTTAATATTGTTGAACCACCATATCCGTTCTTGTTGATATGGAGAAAGATGATGTAACTGCAGAGAACAGTTACAGCTATAATACTAGAAATTTTGAAGAACATGCAGGGAAATACAAGACCCAAGGTACTTCAGTAGTGTTATTATCCACTTCTCCAGGAAGGGGGCAAAAAAAGTAAAAAGAGTACTGCAAATATAAAGACTGATGTGTCAATCAGAACCATCATCTCAGTATCCCAAAAGGAATGGTAAAATATGTTTAGCCTAAGCATGATGAGGTTGATCAAAAGTGCTTTAAAATGTAGGCTGGGAACAAAACAGGACACAAAGTCTGTACTTTGTGTCCTGTTAATACATTAATGCTTAGATATTGGAAAAGTAAGCAAGATTAGCTTGAGTTCTTAATAGAGAAGGGCAAATATGATTTAATAGCTGTATCTAGGGCTTGGGGGGATGATTGACATGACTGCAGTATAGAAATTAAAGGGTGTCATTTTTTCAAAAGGGACTGAAGTAATCAAAAGGGAGGGTGGAGATGCACTATATATTATGGACTATCCATTTCTACTCAGAAATCTGAGTGATTGAGGTTGGCAATGCCAAAAAAGGACTAGAGAAGTAGATAGAAGCAAAATTCTCACTGACGTTTTCTACCACCTTCCCAAACAAGAAATTTTTTTATTTTACTTTATTTTATTATTTTATTGAGACACTGTTCAACTCCAGCTGAATCTGGACAGTATACATGGTGTACAAATAAATACTGTATATGTACCGGTATATGTATATATAGATAAGGATAATGCCTTCCAAAAGCAACCTGCAAATCTTTCAAAGAGACATGTTTTCATTACCCTCATATTTATTGGGAGGAAAATTCTGGTCCTGGACAACTTTTTTCTTCACAGGATTAAGATAGGCCAAAAGGAACAGCTATTCTTGATAAAGGTAAAGGTTCCCCTTGCACATATGTGCAAGTCGTTTCTGGCTCTAGGAGGCAGTGCTCATCTCTGTTACAAAGTTGAAGAGCTAGCACTGTCCGAAGACATCTCCATGGTCATGTGACTAAATGCCAAAGGCACACGGAATGCTGTATTAATTAATAGGGAAACTTTAGCTGAGGAAGTGGAAAGAGTAGGAGCAATGAGGAAGAGTGACCAGGCAATTCTGCAGTTCTTAGGGAACTAATTAGGGAAACTAATACTGAATGGTTAAATATGTAACTTGTACTTTAAAAATGCAGATATTAATAAACAGAAAGAAATAATAAAATACAATTCCCACAGTAGGAAAAGCTAATCAGAAAATGAACTTGATATGAGTCAGAGTTCTTGAGAAAAAGACAAAAGTACAAATGCGAACAATTGTAGTCAGAAGACCCCAAAGGTGCTTTGTAAAGAGGTAACTGGACTTTGATGTTTCTTATTTTGTTCCTTGGATAAGAAATAAAACATCTTCAGAGAAAAACCAGAAAGTTCAGTTGCCTCGTGAAAAGTACCTTTGGGACAACCATGATGTGGAGAATCTCCATAGATATGTAGTCAGGAGGAAAAAAATGTAGGAAAGCAAGAGAAACCAAGGTGGTTATCCAAAATGCACAATTAAGATATAAAACCAAAAAAAGATATACAGTATATACAGGAAGTGAAAAAGGGCCCAGTCACAAAAGAAAAGTATAGACAACTAACCCCAAACTGTATAACTGGTGCCACGACTGTGAAACCTTAGAATGAGAAGAGGTGATCAGAGATGATGATGATGATAATAATAATAAAACAACTTCTTTAAAATGAAAAGAAAAGAATACATAAATGTACTGGCCACTCACTTGAGAGCTGTATGCATCTTGAAAAAATATTGGTTCTTACCAGTTTCAGTTTTAGTTTATTTGGACTTATAGGCCGCCCTCTCTCCCGAAGGACTCAGGGTGGCGTACATAAAAAACAGGCAATACAAAAGTTAAAATAATTTTAAAAATATTAAATTAGCACCAAATAAACATTCAAATTAAAACCCCGATCCCCTGTCAGTCCAGGCCGGATTGTAAAAATAACCATGTTTTAAAAATAACCATGCTAACCAGAAGTCAGCACTGATGATAAAGAACAAATCCTGCCAGGCTATTCTTATAGCATTCTTTTATTAGGTAACTAATGTAATTGATTGTGAAAAGGTTGTAGATATAACATACCTTGACTTCAGCAAAGCATTTGAAAAAGTACCCCATAACATGCTGATTACCAAGCTAGTTAAGTGCATAATGGATGGCATGGCAACTAAATGGAGTTGTAAATGGTCTGAAAATAATATTCCAAAAATGCTTATTAGCAGTTCCTTATGAAATTGGAGAGAGATGTTTAGTGGTTATCACAAATTTCAAATTCATTTTTGAGTGCGCTCTCTCTCCAGGGGTGGGATGCTGCTGGTATAACAACTGGTTTGGTGATTGTGTGCTTTGGGATGGGCAGGTGGGCCCACAAGATTGTCAGAGAGAACTGACTTGCTCCCAGCTGATCTTCAGAGCTAGGGGTTCACCTGAACAGATTTGAACTGGCAGTATCTCACCCCTCTCTTTCTCCCCTCCTCTCTCTTTCCCCGCTCTCCTTGTAGCTAAAGACATAGAGGGAAGTAAAAATCTAGACTGGGCAAGAGACGCTATTCGTCCATTCTCCTTCATGAGTGGGAAAAAAAATGTAGAATTAGAACTTTGATTCTGCTACATTTATGACTTGTATCCAAGCTCTGAAGAGCAGCTGGGAGTGAACCAGTTCACTCTGATGATCATGTGGGCCGGCCACCCACCCCTGCACTCTTCTGACCTTTATCATCCCAGCTGATCAGCACGGAAGAGTGGATTGCCATTCCATGTGTGGTTTAAGGTTTTGGTAACAACTTATAAAGCCCTGTATGGCTTGGGTCCGGGGTACTTGCAAGAACGTCTCCTTCCGTTGACAAACACCTATCGCCCTGTGTGCTCCCACAGACGGGGCTCCTGGGGATACCGTCAGCTAAACAGTGTAGGCTGGCGGCCCCTAGGGGTAGGGCCTTCTCTGTGGGGGCACCCACCCTCTGGAATCAACTACCCCTTGAGTTGCGCTTGGCCCCTGATCTCCGCTCCTTCCGTCGTGACCTCAAAACATGGCTATTTTTGCAATCCGGCCTGGACTGACAGGGGTTCGGGGTTTTAATTTGATTGTTTATTTGGCATAATTTAATATCTTTTTAATTTCTTTTAACTTTTGTATTTTCTGTCTTTTATGTACGCCGCCCTGAGTCCTTCGGGAGAGTGGGCAGCTTATAAGTCCAAATAAACTAAACTAAACTAAACTAAACTAAACTAAACTAAACTAAACTAAACTAAACTAAACTCGGCTTTGTTACTCCCCTGAAGTAACATAGCAAGTAAAGATTTTTTGCATTGCTGTTCACACACATGCAGCGTGAAGCATGCGATAACTGAATTGGTTGTTTTACTGGCGACACTCCACCCCTCTTATATGTTACACTCTGAAATTGCTGAATTTCTTCATTAGCAACTTTTCTATTGCCTGCAATAAAAGCAATGTATCATGAATTGTGTCCTTAAATTGCTATTGGCAAGACTTCTAGTTCCAGTGCTGGTCAGGGAAAGCTTGACAGGAATGCTTATCAAATTGGCAGATGATACAAAATTGCTAGCTGTAAATACTCGGACAGAAATAAAATGAGTTTGAAAGTTTAAAGAAATGATGTAAAAATAAACAAATACGAATGAAATTTAACAAAAATCAAGTCAAAGTTCTTCCCTTTTGGGAAAAAAAATCAAATGCACTTGTATGAAGTGAGCAACATCAAATATAGTAATAGTTGTAAAACATTATAGAACAGTAGATGGTTGCAAACTAAATGTGGGCCAGCGGTGTGAAGTGGCTGCCAAGAAGCAAACACAGCTTTAGGCTACATTAACATAAGTATGTATTTCAAACTATGTGAACTGTAAGACCACTTCCACAGTGAAACCAATTTCTCAGACACATAAGAAGGGCTCTGCCCTTTATTGGATGTGTTCAAACAGTAGCTAGACAGCCATCTGTTTTAATGTTTTAAACTGGATTCCTTCACTGAGCAGGTTAGCCTCAATGATGCCTTCCAACCCTATAATTTTATAACATTAAGGCAGCCCCTCCCAGCCTGGATATTTATTTATTTATTTTATTTTTTGGGACTTATATGCCACCCTCTTTCCCAAAGGCTCAGGGCGGCTCACAATCATAAAAAACAATACAAAATTCAGAATTTTAAAAAACTATTCAATCAAATCCCAAAATTCTAATTAAAAGCGGCAAACAGCCAATATTATAATAAAACAATAACCCCTCCCCCTTCAGTCCAGGTCGGCCTGTTGGAAAAGCCATGTCTTCAGGCCGCGACGGAAGGATCACAGGTCAGGGGCCATCCATAGCTCCACGGGCAACTGATTCCACAAGGTGGGTGCGCCCACAGAGAAGGCTTTCCCCCTGGGGGTTGCCAGGCAACACTGTCTGGCAGATGGCACCCCAAGGAGGCCCTGTCTGTGGGAGCACACCAGGCACTGGGAAGATGTTAATGGCAGTAGATGGTCCCGTAAATACCCTGTCCCTAAGCCATATAGGGCTTTATATGTGATTACCAGCACCTTGAATCTCACCCAGAGGGCAACCGGCAACCAATGCAGCTCACGCAGGAGGGGTGTAATATGGGAGTATTGGGATACTCCCATCACAACCTGCGTGGCCGCATTCTGCACCAGTTGAAGTCTCTCAGTGGTCTTCAAGGGCAGCCCCATGTAGAGAGAATTGCAGTAGTCCACATGGGAGGCAACGAGTGCATGAGTAACCTATGTAAGGCATCTCGGTCCAGATAGGGGCGCAACTGGCACACCAGGCGAACCTGAGCAAATGCCCCCCTGGCTACGGCTCCCACCTGATCCTCCAAACTAAGCCGTGAATCCAGGAGGACACCCAAGTTGTGTACCCTTTCTGTGGGGGGTAACACCTCTCCCCCCACAACTAAAGATGGAACATCCTGGGTAATCCGAGATGCCGGTACGTACAGCCACTTGGTTTTGGCCGGGTTGAGTCGAAGCCTGTTCCTCCCCATCCAGATCCGTACTGCTTCCAGGCATAGGGACATCATGTTGAGGGCATCACTGGTTTGGTTTGGGGTGGAGATAAAAAGCTGGGTATCATCAGCATACTGGTGATACCTCACCCCAAACCCCATTCTTCCTTAAAGTCTCACAGTCACTATCCTTTTTCTTGTCATTGTTATTGTGCAAACAGTGTGAGAGACAGAAGTTAATGAATTCAAAAGAGTCCTCTAAAACAGATTTGGCTCCAAGATTCAGAATTTTAACTATGTCCTTGATATCATGAAGTGCCATAGTCTCAGCTATCTGGATCTAGAATCAAATGCTAACTAGCTAGCTAGTTATTAATTAATAAAAAATAACTAGCTAGCTAGTTATTAACTAATAAACTAATAGCTTATTAGTTAATAAGCTAGTTATTAACTAATAATTATTTTGCCCAAATAATTCCTGATACAGATGCTCCACCAACATGGTTCTATCTGCAAATCACAGCAATTATTTCTGTCTTTGGCTGAATTCTGGTAGAGTCTTTATACTGGTATAATTGACAATATTTCAGTTCTAATACCTCTGCAGAAGTAACATCAGTCTTGTGTTAGGTTTTGAAAGAGGCATTCAAATGGATAGAAAGCTTTCTATCCATCTGAATGCCTCTTTCAAAGCCTCACACATAACTGATGATACTTCCATACTTCCAATTTCCCATTTCTATTTATGATTGCGTTTAATTTCATCCATCTTGATACAATAAGAAAAATGTTATGGCAGTTAACTCTTTGGAAATGAGGAGGGAAAAGAACTGGGATTTTGGAGCTGGTGAAGCGAGACTTTCCACTGATCAATCTTCCCAGAAACTTTACAAAGCTGGAGTGTTTCAAGTCAGAAAACCAGTTTTCCCACAGTTTCAGCGACACCTGAGCTGAGCCAGCAAGCAATGGACACACAAAATTGCTGATGTTTTGATAGCAGACAGATATGAAGTTCAGAACATGTATGAAATTCTCAGTTTCATTGCTTGGCTTTTTGGCTGTTACTAATTTCATATTGCTACTTATTTTACCCTTTTTTTCACACTGTGATATTTTCTTCAAAAGTAACCCTTTTGGGTGTTTGAGACTGACAGTGCTGGTTTTTTTTCATCCATTTTTCACTGATTTTTTTACAACAGAGCTGATATTTTTTGGGCCATGGCCAGAGTATCTTCAAGGTTTTTACAGATAAGCACAGACAACAGTTTGCATCTTGCTTTTGTTTCCTACCATCAATTTATATCATGCTTACATTGTATAATTTTTCCTAAGTGGGATCTTCCTTTTTGATTGCCTGCTGGGTTTTTTTTGTGTGTGTGCCCTCTCTCTTGATCTTTTCATTACTTCTTCCTTCCCTGTATATTCCTTTCACTGCTGTTGCATAACATTGTTCTGTTCTTGTAGCATTGGTTTCCTTCAAGTACCTTAGCCTGGAAACCAAGGTTGTATCCTAAAGTACATTAGACAGCAAACTTGTTAAAGCTGAGCAGATTTGAATTTAGGGCAGTGGTTTGGACAATCTAATATGGATTGTATTCTACCTCCCTGGCACAGCACAAGGATACTGTGCCGGAGAGGTAGAAAAAAAATACAATGTAAAAATAAAAGCATTGCAAAATGTACACATCCCATTTCTCTTCCTTCCATTTCAAGTGGTAACCTTACCTTGATATTATTCATTTTTTTCTGAAAACATCTCTTTTCCATTAAGCCTCTTTGCACTTATGTTCTTCAATATCCTTTGGAATAAAGTAAAAGAACTCAGGCTTTCCCCCTGATGATCTAATCTGTCTGCTTCCTTCCAGGTTGTCTCTCTCACTTTGTGTGGTTCTTTAGCATTAAATCCAGAGGTGATATTCAGCAGGTTCTGACCAGTTCTGGAGAACCAGTAGCAGAAATTTTGGGTAGTTCAGAGAACTGGCAAATATCACGTCTGACTGGCCCTGGCCCCATCTATTCTCTGCTTCCTGAATCCCAGCTGATCGATTAAATCTCACTTTGTTTGGACAGTATTTATAGGGGGACAACCTTTTCACAGCTTTTCTAATCCAGCCATAACCTATGTGTACACATGGCTATTCTACCTACATTCCGTTTAAATTACCTTGAAAGCCAATCCTGCAATTCTGCCAACTGGCATCTACAGTATATGTCTCTTCTCAGAATTGCTTCTAACAACATAAATTGGGAAGCTTCTCAACACTAGAGACACATCCAGACTTCTTCCCTATGGTTGCTTGCAGGTTGTCTATGATATTTAAAGGCATACAAAAGCCCTTTCAACTGATTAAATTTATTTCAAACCAATGGATGCATTTTTGAAGGTTCTGTAGAGATTCTCAGTCATCCAGGTCATGGTTGCCCCAAAGGTGCTTTTTCAGGAGGCAACGGGACTTTCTTGTTTTTTCTTTGAAGAGATGTGAATTCTGTTATTGTTGGAAGAATTTCCAATTTGCTGTGCACTTTCCACTGTTTGTGTTTGAAAAATTGAAAGGACCAATGGCAGCACAGTTGCATCCTAAAAGTACTGGTTTTTATAACCACATCCCCTTTTGATACTAGGTTATAAAAGGGGCCAACCAACTGCCATTTATGTCAGTCCCAACACAGTCCCAAGATAAAAGCTGGCAGAGGGAAATTGTACTGCATAGGCAGACCGTCCCAACAAGACAGAGACAGTTCTGAGGATCTTTCCATCTGCTGTCCCAAGACTGATCAGAGGCTATGAGTCCCAACACAGAAGCTGACAGACATTCTGCATAGGCAGTCTGTCCCAACTACGCATGCTTCAAGAGAGAAGCTGTGCTGCATAGGCAGACAATCCTCAAGCAAGAAGAAAACAATCTCAAACTGCAAGGAAAGGACAATTCCTAGGCAAGAGAATATTGTAAGACTTTCTATTTCACCTCTGAGGAGAAAGGGATATTGGGACTCCAACTGCACAGGCAGTTGTCAAACTAAAAAGACTTAAGGACCTTCAAAGGAAGAGAGGACACTAGTATTGTTCATTCTGAATATTTATTTGTGTAATCTGCTTGTTACAATAAATAAGTTTTGATTTGAAATCATCTGGGCACAATTCTTTTGAATAAATTGATTATAGACGAAGGGTTTACGTTCCATCAAATTAATTAGTCACAGGATTAATTAACATTTTCAAACAGTTATCCACTATCCTGTCAGAGCTGAAGAAGCTTCAGAAGCGAAACATCTTCAAAGAAAAAACAAGACAGTGCAGTTGCCTCCTGAGAAAGCACCTTTGGGACAATCTTTCATGGCAAGTAATTTGCTTACTTTTTATTTGCACTGTTCTTGGCCACTGTTTTTCAAACTTGGAAACTTTAAGATGTTTGGACTTCAGCTCCCAGAATTCCTCAGCCCCCTCCCTCTGAGAGTTGAAGTCTACACTTCTTAAAGTTGCCAAGTTTGAAAAATGATGGCTGTAGGCTGTGTACTATGTTCTGCTTTGCTCTATTCACTTCTTTTTCTTTGTCCCTGTGTTATCAACCCCATCACACTTGACACTATTTCCGCAAGATGCCCTTAGATGATTATCAATGGTGCTTCTTTGTAGCAGTGTGAATTCAGCATTAATGCTCTATACAATGCTGTTCCTATTTTTCTTTGCTTGCTATTTCATGCTGCAGCAGAGTAGTAGAACAAATAACCCCATCACTGTATAGAATCTCATCAAATCAAGGCAGGTGGAAACACTCAAGTATGGTGCAAAATCTGTCATAGAAATAGCATTTCCATTATTTGGTGGCATAAGTAATATCTTGAGGCGGCAAGGAATGAAGGAATGATATGGATGACTTTTTTTTTATAGAAAACTGCTGATGTCAGAGAAAATAATGATCTATGAGTAAAATGCTAGTTAAAGCAGCAAGCAAGGAAAATGGGGATGGCTGGAAATTGAGTATTCAGTCAGAAAAGAGTGCAATAGAATATAAATGGTATAGGTAGTATTGAATATGCTGAAAAATATTACTTGAATGAGAAGAAAGAAGACAAATGGAGGCTCCAGATTTTAAGTGGGACCAAGTACTTGACATTTCGGTCATCCTACATTGTTTACTGGGCTAAGAATGCTAATGGACTGGCTCAGAGTAGATTCCTTTTCAGAGAAGGAACACCCAGATGGTATAAACCTTTTCTTACTTGCTTGAGAATGTAAGATTTTACTTGCTAATGTAAAAACCATTCTGTGATGAGGACAATTACTGTATATGGACATTTGTTTTATTCTTGTTATTAAATAAATTATTTGTAAAGCAAATATCTTTTTTATCCTTAAATAATATTTATAACTATCTAATGTAAGTCTATCTAAAACTACTTATTAGCACCATTGAGGTCTAACCCAGAATTCTCCCTCTAAAGTCAACCTTTAGAACAAGTTTGGAAAAAAATCATAAGTCCTAGCCAAGAAGGAATTACATCCCTGGTCTTGCATCTTTTGAGTCCAGTGATTGTTTCCATGCCTTCCATGGAAACTTGTAGATTGACACTGCCCATCCTTGTCATTCATTCCCAGTTCATATATAGGATCTTCCTAGGTATCAAGTATGGGTGATCTTTCTTAAGATAAATTATGTGGATAGAAGTAAATTAAGCAAAGCTATTTTTCTGTGCCAGATGCAGAAACGTTTCTTGCTTTTCCTAGTCCACCAGACCATGCTTTATGGCAGATTTTTCTTTGGTCTTCCTTCATTAACTGTTTTAGAACTCAGATACCTCATTTCATACTTTGTGGAATAAAGCAAGTTGGATATTTAGCAATTTAAATTGTGCAAAAAAAAGTATAATAAAAATCATCAATCATGCTAAGGAATCATCTACAGAATATAAGATGTCAAGCAATCAGCATGGATTATAGCGATCCAAACATCTTTGGCTGGAGAAGCCCTGGGGTTCATTTATCATTTAATGCAAAGTGCACATAGTGAATCTTATCTGTAAGCTCTTACTTAACGAATTGGCTCCCACGTAATTTCCCCTAATTCAGTGGTTTTCGTTCCACTTCATAACATTTGGGATTCATGTTCCCTGGGCAAACCGTGTGTGAGATGAAAGATCAATTGATGCTGTTAATCTTTTCCTTTCCATTTCATAACACCCCCTTTCCAACATTTTTCTGTTCTGTTGCTCCTGAAATATTGTGACAATATCATCCATTTGTTCCAAATGCTCAGCAAGCAACTGCACCTCAAAATAATGAGCAGAATAACCTGTTGAAACTTATTTTTCTTAATTACAGTACCTCATTGCAAGAGTTTTATTCCCATTTCATAGATGAAGAAATAAGTCAGAAGACAAAAAAAAACCCTACATAAACCTCCAGAAATACAGAATTTGAATCCTTTCTTCAGATACGCTGGTACACTCACCATTTCTCTCATGATTTAAACAGGACTGTCAGTGCTGAATAAGTAAAACACATCTCTGTTTCCAAGAATTCACAACTAAGGTGAAAACTGGGATGACAATGCAGATGTTGTTTTATCTCTCCTTAGTGCCCTGCTTGAAGAAGCCTTAGAGAGTAAGGGAAGAAATGTGTAAGTGACATACTCAATTCAATGATATAGCCTAATGACATACTCAATTCAGTGATACAGCCTAGTGGGAGGCCCCAGATTTAGACATCTGATGTCACAGTAGGGAGAAATCTTACACCCTACAGTGCCAAATGCTGAACTTTCAGACCCATACATTTTATGCTGTGTTACAAACTAAAATCAAAGTATGTTTCATGTCACTATATAGTGCGTTTATAGAAAAGAGGTCACACATTTTTGGTGTTTCTAAACAAAGTAGGTTGGCTGATTTTTTAGATTAATAGGTTGGCTATGTTGACAGAATGATTTAAAAAAGGTTTTGGTTTGGTTTGTACTCAATTACCACTACAGTCACTGAGCATGCAAGCAGGAGAGAGGTATTATTGTGTGTATTACATTATTAAGCTCAAGGAGGCAGGAAATGAATATTTTTAAGGCTTTTTATTATTTGGAGATGAATTTTTGGAAAGTTACTCTTAATTATTTTGTTTCAATTCTGTGTTATTGAAACTCATGGCTCTGATTAATGAACCATCACCTGCAATAATTACAGCCAGTGTTCTGAATTTACATGTTAAGCATATTTTACAGAATATGTTAAACTGAATATGTTAAGTATATTTTACAGAAAATATGCTTAACAAGAGATACTAAACAGGGATGTCTTACCATTGCTTCTTCTGTTATGCAGCTAGTCATGACCACTAAGAAATAACAGGAAAATTAAAGCAAAAAATGGAGATGGATATTTGTTGAATGTGTTTGCAGTTTATTACTATTATACTATCTAACCCACTTCAAATGTTTTAGATTTAAACAAAAATACTTATATGACTTTGCAGAAGCTTCAGGATTAACAATTAAAAAAACCATGACCTTTTGTTTTTTGTTTTTACATATCTCTTTATAGCCAAATAGGAATCAACAGAAATACCCATTATGTATGATGCAGATTATAAAGAGTAGTAATAAATTTTGCCCAACTAATTATGACTCTGGAAAACAATTATACAGAATATGATTAGATGGCCAAAATCAATTTATTTATTTAGGATAAGATCAGAGCTATTAAAATGTCTGCTTTACTAAAATGGCTATTCAATTTCAAATCCTTCCCTTTAATTAGTTTATTAATTAAAAATGCTAGCAACACAAAGTTGTCTTGTTTTGGTTCAAAACAACCTCAAATTAAAAAGAGGTGTGATATCCTTCCCCGTCTGTTGAGAGAGGGCTGTTCAGTTTTAATATAAATGGCCTCTTTGACCCCTTTTTCAAAACAGTGGCTTTCTCTATCCAGAATGTGGACTTTGCTGCCTTCAGAAGAATGACCTTTGTCTTTCAGATGCGGATGGACTGCTGAATCCTGTCCTGATGTTTAGCCCTCTGTCAACAGAGAAAAAGTGATACAACACCACCTATCTCCTGTCTACAACATAGTCCTTTCAGCAGTTCCACCCCCATTTGCACTCTGATTCAGATGAAGGTACAGATAAACCCCCAAGTAGCCTCAACAACTTTCAGAGAACTAATGACCAACCTTCAGAGTGCTAACAACCAGATGACTGCTGAGGAATATAAATCCTTCCATTCCTCACCATTCAGGATGAGAAGTGAAATGTTTTCAAGGAAAAGAGCTAAGAAAGTCCAATTGCCTTTTGAAAACTACCTTTGGGATTTAAAGATATTACACTGTAACCCCAGTTAAAATTTCATATACAATAAAAACAAATGAAAATGAATGTTGGACTGATTGTCAGAATAAGGCTATTATTTTTACATATATGGTAATTATGTCCAAGAGCCAATTTCTGAAAATTGTATTAATTATTAAATAGGAATGACATCATATTTAGGCTGGGTAAGAATGCAAATTTGGAAAAGGACTAATAATATTTTTTTATTAACAGATGCTAAATCAATACTATCAAGGTACTGGAAACATCTAGAAGGAATATCTAAGAAAAATGGCTATGATAACATATGATCTATACCCTTAAAGGAAAAATTAACATACAAATTGAAACCAGTAGAAGAGAAGAAAATAAGGGAGAATAATACTTTCCCCCTGTGGGTTATTATAATAAAATAATAATAGAAACAGTAAATTTTAAAAATTAGTAAAATTACTAAATGTTGTAAATTGTATATACAGTACCTAAATATAATGTCCTTGCTTTATATGACATGAAAAATATATTGATTTGAATTTGTACAGCATTATTGTTTGTATAGTGTTATGTAAAATAAAAAGTAAAGCCTATTCTGGGAACAAAAACCAAACACCCTGTATTGTACAAAAAAGGCTCACCTAGTGAATTATTACAAACCCTTGGATGGTGTCTCTTTAAACAGGGGCTAAGTGCAATTTTGCCCATAGAACTCTCTGAAAAGGCTTCAACCTGTGTAACTTTTTAAAAATCATCAAATGATGGGATGGCATTCTTCCTAGGCTTTTATTTACTGATCAGCTTTGGAGGCTATAGTTAAGAAGTACCAATGACTCATGTTCTCTTCAATGAGCACTGGAAGCCTTTCATTAGCCAGATCTGCTTGGGAGGGAACTAAAAAAGAAAGAAAGGCCCATTGGATTTAAGGGTTGCTTTGAATAGATGCTATTTGCTTCAGGATAACTTATATTGTTTAAAGATCAACTGATACATGTTTATTTGTTTTTATTCATGCTGATTTGATAAAGGGAGAAGTAGAATATGATAATGAAAGCATAAATTTCTAGTGTATTTCTACATAAGGTGAAAGGCCCAGGAATTCAGGGGTGGGCAATGTGCAACCCTCCAGATATTGGTGAACTCCAAGTTTCATAAATTCTAGTCTGAATGCTGGGAAGTGTAGTTCGCACACTGTTCATTTCTACTATTGTTTCCCATTACCTATTTAAAAGAATATTTCTGGTTGGGAAATCAATCTTTTTTCCCCACCCCCACTTTTTTGTTAGTTTTTGTATCTTGCTCGTTTGTTTATTGTCCTTCCGAGCCATTTATAACAAATCTTAAATGGACCAAGTAAATAATCTATGAAAAAAGTTAAAGAAGTACAAGTCCAATATCCAGAATAAGTCAGTAACATAATAATATTAGATCAATAAAAAACTTCAAAAAATACTTGCAGATTCTCTATTACCATTTTGTAAAAAAATAAAAATTAATATTAATCTTAGAAGGGCTTGGAAGGGGAAGACATTTAAAGTTTCATGTGGGAGAAGAGTTCTATCAAACATTGCATTTGACAAGTTTCTAGATGATAAGGAAAAAAAACCCTCAACAGGCATGTTGAATCTAGCATCTGGTCAAGTGTGATGGATATAACTTTGAATCAATACAGCTTCGTAGAGAATCTAGCTGGTTTGCATTTTGGTTTATTGAAAATGCAGCAATTCTGCTTGACAGTGTGTTTACATAGCAGTCTTGCCCAGAGGCAAATATATTACAACCTATTTGACAGTGCACAGAAGCTTGAAAGGAACTTAGTGGAGTTTTTGATAGACTGCATTTGAAACCTTCAGAATGCAAAGATGGTTGATAGTCAGACCCAGCTGAACTGGTCATTCCATTTTAAAAAGCTAATGGGTAAGAATGATTCTCCCCCAAAATTGTATTTCTCTTTATATTGAAAGATTTCAGTATTGAAACCAAATATGCAATAGTAGGGTACATTTCTAATAAAGTGAGAATAATGAGATAGACCAACCTTCTTCTCCTTCCAATATTCTTCTCAGGTTGGCTATTATATGGCTGTCCTGTTGATTCAAGCATTGTAACTATCATAACTGGAATGCTAGTTTTCTGTACTCCGATGTTATGGTGGCAGCACTCTTAGCTATGTAAGAAACCCTGCAGACTTCCTAGGAAGATGACCTCCATAGACAATTTCCCCAAATATTGCATTGTTATATTTAAATAAAGTCTATTAGTTACTTGTAACCCTTTACTGTCTTGCTAGACAGCCATAAGAAAAACCTGAAATATGCTACTCTGAAGCTGATCTATTGTTTCTCCAAATATCTTCACAAGCAAATATGGAATATGCAGAATTTGTTTTCTGAGATCTAGAAACATTGCCAGAATAAAGACAGCTTGAAAAGTCTTTTGCCTAGCAGCTGAGGACTTTTGTTTTTATATTTCATATGTAGTTTTCTGACTATCATATGTCTCCTAAGAAGTGCATTACTGGTGAGCTGTATTTTTCTAATAATAGCATTAAATAACTTTATTCATTAAAGGAAAGGCATGAACTCAAAGGGTGCCTTCATATAACATTATTTGTTAGGAATGAGATCTCTGACTCATTCCAAGTGTGTGCGGGAAAGGGAAATAATATGAATTTTAGGATTTCCAGCACTACTGGTCCAATCGAAGTATTTCCCCACTATACAATTGATTTTAAGTTTAAATAAAAAATTTGGTCACCAAACCATTGCATAATAGGTAATTAGCCTATGAAAAGACATTTCTGTGGATTTCCAGGATATGGCAGATTGTAGAATAAATAATAACATAATATAAAGAGTCCCATTACAGATGAATAGATTAGTCTTTCTTTTCTCACTTACAAATGAAGCCAAAAAATATTGTTTGTTTTTGTGAGAAATGGGGAAGGGAAGAATGGGAAAGGAATGGAAGGAAAAGTAGATACAAATATCCAGGGAAATTCCTGGGCTTTTTTTCCAGTTATTTTGTAATTAATTAATTACATAAATTTAATTAGCCCAGGTAACAAGAAGCTTGGAAAGAAGCATTTCAACTCATTCATAGAAACTCCACCTTTCTGAACTTGCAAACACATCTCCCACCCTCATTTATTTAACAGTTGGTTTTACAGTTTCCAAGACTGATGTCAAGCTCCATGGGCAAGCTCAAGGAAACAAAAGTTACCCAGTTTTTAGTAAGGCACTCTTTATAGAGTCCCTACTCTCCAGGATAAATGTGAAGTCTTGGAGATCAGCTACCAATGGACTGGTCTTCCAGCTCTTGATTAGTTAGATTTATCCTTTCTTTGATTCCTTACCTAGCCACCTCATAATTTCCCATAGTTTACTAGGATTGGAACTCTAATTTAGAAAGGTAGGAGGGCAGATCTCTCCTTTTTCTGAGTTAAATCATGACTTAACATGGCTCATGATTTCATTCATGAGTTACCCATGAGTTAACCAAAAAGTCTATTCTGGTTTCATCTGCTGTCTTGTTCCAGTTGCCAATCCCTAATCTATTTCTGTTGCCTTTGTATCACGTCACTGCAGTTCAAGGTAAGGGTATCAGACTAGGAGATAAATCTAGGATATTATTGGAATAAAGTAGGGCCACTTAACAGCCACCAGTTTTCACATATTATTTATTTAAGGAGATCTTTGCAATTGCTGAGCTGTGCAGGGATTTAGAATAAGACCAAAAAAGTTTTATTGAGAAGTTGCTTGGGGCAATCTGGAAACAAAACTAACAGCTTGGAAGACAGCATAAGCTCTTGGAAATCAATATTCTTTTGCCTTGCTGCTAAGTTTATGCATGTCACTGCCAAAAAATACCTGATGTTTGAACAGAGCTAAGAGGCTATGCCCAATTTCTCTCCCGCCAAAACCTGTTAGTTGCTTTTATCCTGGCCTGTTCAGTGGAGAAGAAACTTTCCTGCCCTTCAAGGAGAGTGATACTTCAAGGAATAACCTCTTCTGTTTGGTTTGACCCATCAATTTTTCTGCTGCTTTTTTTTCTTTTGATGAAATTTTGCCAATCTCTTAATCATGAGAGCAATACTAAAGGA
The DNA here is from genome assembly GCA_009733165.1 of Naja naja. Lineage (NCBI taxonomy): Eukaryota > Metazoa > Chordata > Lepidosauria > Squamata > Elapidae > Naja > Naja naja. The sequence goes on along the minus strand of CM019150.1, from coordinate 55,944,360 downwards.
AGCATTGCTGAGAAAGCAGGAAAGCAGTTCAGCTTCTGCATAAAAGGTTAAGTTGCATCCTCATAGACCCACCTGAGGGTTTAGATGGACAGTTGCCAAGGTTCCTTCTGTGTATGCATGTAGTGTTTTAATATAGGCACCAGGAATCTCACAATGTAATCAATTTAGAGACAATTTGCAGGTACAAGCTGTATGAGAAATAAAATACCTGTCTCCCCATCATCATAATTGGCCCTAAGAAACTTTGATTTTGCTTTTCCTTTCATCGATAATAATCTGCTTCCTAAAATTAAAAGGCTATTGTCAAAGAATTATTCCACACTGCCATCCTTTCCTAAACTTATTAACTGCAGATAATGCTTCCCAAGATTTATTCATAACCTATAATTCACATCCCCTGTTTTTTGAAGTTAGGTGGGTGAAACCAAGAACAAGGCCTTCTAAGTAATGACACCCTTTCTCTTTGCTCTCCATCAGCTCTGTTTGTGGGAAATTTTTAAGGAGCTTTCTTTCTTGCTTCTTTTCTTATGGCTTTATGCTATCATATTTCCTTTCTGCTGTTACTTGTACTACTTATTTGTAAGTTCATGTATATATAAGATTCCAAATATGGCATATTAAGCACTTGGTATATCTCTATGAGTTATACAAATGTTTTAGCTAAATACATACCTAGAAATTATTTCTAGGTCTAGAAAGAAAAGGAGATTTACTCATATCCTATACTGAGCAGAAAGAAACTAAGGTCAGATAGTGACTGGTTCTTTGCTACTGATAAATATGCCATGTTGGTGAGGACTTGTGAAAGTTTGGTGGACAAAGAAGAAGTGATGAATCCCCAGTTTTGCTTTCTGGTTTTGAGTCTCAGATTTTTTGGAATGGAGCATAGGAGCAGAGAGTAGACTTGGATTTGTGCTGGTAGGTTTTCGTGCTGAGTAGACCACATAGCCACTGCTGCATTGCTATTGCCAATCAAGCTGTATGGAAGGTGCAAAGCACAGGACCAGAGGAAGCAGCAGTTGAAGCAGTTGTGATATAAGGCTGCAAGGTTGAGTTCTCCATGTTGGTGAGAATGGCAGCGCAGAAAATTGCTGTCTGGCTTAAGATGCTCTGGATGGGCATCTTAAGCCAGACAGCAATGATGGCAGTAATGATGGGTTGCTCATCTTAGTTATGACGGAGAATTTGAATTCCTTGTTGGTTTGTGTTGCAGTGGTAGGAGGGTAGTCCTGAAGTTGCCATGTAATGTAACTGTAACTCTATACTGTACAGGGACCATGTTGGCCCCTATGTTCATTCAGTTCAGCTGACACTATAAAATTCATGTCTGACAAGTTTGCGTTGTTTAGCAGATCTCTGGAACTTACACCAGTATCTATAGAGAGTAAGGAGTATGACAGAAATATGCCAGGTTGATGAAGAGTAAAATCTATTTTAAAGTTACAGCACACAAATAAAATTCAAAAGTGACTGAAACAGATCCCTTCCTAAATCACTGAGCTATAACTAAGAGGGTGGGGGTCCAACATAATCATATTTATAATTTGTATTATTATAGCCTGTTAAGTTTGCATGAAGAGTCAGACGCGGAGTGCTTCAAGCTCTTTGTTTATTAGTGACTACAGCTCAGAACAGACCCACTTTGGCTGGGCTGCGGCTGCTACTTATAGCCAGCAGCCGCAGTTGTCAGCCAATCAGAGTGCAGGGTTTTCCCGCACTTTTTAAACCAATCATTTCTAACATTTTACAAGAACAGTTCAAACTAAACCAATGACATTTAAACCTACATACATATCACCCCTCCCCACTAGGTTCAGTCCATACTCAAACCCCAACCTATCTAATGTATTCTTTTAAATAGGTGGGGCTCTTACATGTACATTGAGACCTTCGTGGTTCAGATGTTTTAATGTTCTCACCCAGTGAGAGAGGAAATGTGTCTGTTGACATTTCCCTACTTGGACCTCTAGTAAAAGAAGACCCTGTTTGATTGTTACAACTTGGTCTCTCCTCCCAACCCATCTCCAACCCAATGTCAGCACCTAAGTCAGGTAGTGATGTGCAATCTTCCACTTGTAAGGATGGATTTTGGCATTGTGACAGGTTTTGGAATGGTTCCTGTCATAATGGCTCGTTACACATGGGGTTGATTCTTGCTTCCTGATTATCCTCATGATCCTCCCCTTCCCCCCTAGAAAAGGTATTAGGTATGGGAACTAGAGAGGGACAATTGTGATGTTCCTGAGGTAATCTGGATCTAAGCTGATCAATGTGCCTGCTCCAGAGGACTCCATCCTCTGTTTGCACCCTGTAAGATCGAGGGCCTGTGATTTGGGTTATTTCAGCAGGAATCAATGAAGGTTCACCCATAAGGTGCTTAGCATGAACAGAATCACCCACAGTGAACCTGCGAACTTTGCTAGTGGAATCTAGTGGTGCGTTGGGTGCGTAAGTGGGATGAAGGAGGTCAAGGGGAGACCTGAGTTTCCTACCCATCAACAACTCTGCTGGGGATAAGTTAGTTGATGGGTTAGGAGTGATATGCTGGACACTGAGAAGTTTTTCAACTTTCTCAGTGATGTCCCCAGGACCCAATTGCTGAAGTTTTTCCTTGGTAAAACGTACCATTCGTTCAGCCCGGCTGTTAGCCGGCATGTCTGATACCCTGCTGTGCTAGATATGATTCAAAAAGGTTGGATGTAAATTGAGGACCATTGTCAGAAATGAATACATCAGGTAACCTGTGAGTTACAAAAAGCTTTTTAAACTGTTTGATGACAGCATCAGTTGTGGTGGATGCCATAGGGATGACCTCTAGCCATTTGGAATATGCATCTACTATAATAAGGAAAGTGTGCCCTCTGGTAGGGCCAGCAAAATCAATGTGAATCCTGGACCATGGGCCCCTAGGACATTCCCATTCCTGTGTGGGGGCGAGAGGTGGGGCAGGCCTGACTACCTGACAGTTGGGACAAGATGCTACCCAGTTTTCAACCATTTTGTCAATACCTGGCCACCATACATAACTCCTGGCCAATCCCTTCCTTCTGACAATACCTGGATGACCCTCATGTAACATTTCCAAAACCTCTTTTTGCAGTTTTGCAGGAATAACCACCCTGTTACCCCACAAAATACATCCTCTTAATACAGATAATTCAGTTTGCCTGGATTTAAAAGGTTGGGCAAGTTCAGGTAGATCTTGAAGAGGCCAACCTTTCTTAATCCAGCCTATAACAGGAGCCAATAAAGTGTCTTTGGCAGTCTCACTGGCAATTTCAGCAGCGTGTACTGGAAGCTTGGCAACAGTTTCTAGGAAAAAGGTGTAAGTCTCAGGAGCAGGATCCTCAGTGTGTGAAGGAAGTGGGCAGCGACTCAAAGCATCTGCATGCCCAATGTCTCTTCCAGGCCTGTGGATGAGTTTGTATGAGTAAACAGCAAGAAATTCAGTCCATCTCAGCATTCTTGGTGACAGGATTGTGGGCGTTGGTTTGTCCCCTGCCACAATGCCTAACAGAGGTTTGTGATCTGTGACAATAGTAAATGTTCTCCCATATAGATACTCATGGAATTTCTTGACAGCTGCTACAATTGCCAAAGCTTCCTTGTCAAGTTGGCTGTAGTTCCTCTCTGCTTTGGACAAAGTGCGAGAGTAAAATGCAATAGGGGCTTCCCTTCCGCTGGGAAGCATGTGGCTCAACACCCCCCCACTCCAAAAGGGGATGCATCACAAGTCAGAACAACAGGAAAGTTCTCAGAGAACTGTATTAGTACAGCATCAGATGTGATTTGTCTCTTAATAGTGTTAAAGGCAGCTTGTTCTTTTCTGCCCCAGACCCAAACAGACTTTTTGTCTAGCAATCTGTGTAGTGCTTCTGCAATGGTTGCCTTCTGAGGTAGAAACATGTGATAGAAGTTAATGAGTCCCAGGAAAGCTTGCAAGTCTGTTTTGCTTTTTGGCCTGGGGGCTTCTTTGATTGCCTGAACCTTGATATCTGTAGGGTGGATGCCATGCTTGTCAATCATATAGCCCAAGAACTCTACCTTGTCAGTTCTAAGAGTGCATTTTTCTTCTTTGACCTTTAACCCCGCTGTTTTGAATCTGGTTAGAACTTCTCTGAGTGTCTCATGTAACTGAGTGTCATTTTCAGCAGAGATTAACACATCATCAAAGTAAGGCACTACTCCTGGCAGTCCTTGGAGCATTCTTTCCATAAGGCTTTGAAAGATGCCTGGTGCCACACTTACTCCAAACTGTAACCTTTTACATTTGAAAGCACCTCTATGAGTCACAATGGTTTGGGCCTCTGCAGTGGCATCATCCACTGTTAATTGTTGATATGCCTGGGCCAGATCCAATTTGGCAAAGACTGTGCCCCCGCCAAGGGAATGTAATAAATGATGCACCACTGGAACTGGATATGCACTCTGTTGTAGCGCATGGTTCAATGTCCCCTTATAGTCTCCACAGATTCTTACTGACCCATCAGTCTTGACTGGTGTGACTATAGGTGTCTCCCACCTGGAGTGATCAGTGGGCTCTAAAACCCCTTGTGCTATTAGTTTACCTAATTGTGCATCATTTTTTTCCTTTAAGGCAAATGGGACCCATCTGGCCTTTAAGCGGATTGGGGGCACCTTGGGGTCTAGATTGAAAGTGATAGGGGTCCCCATATACTTGCCCAATCTGTTGCTGAAGACCTCTGGAAACTCAGACTTCAAAGCCTCCTCCCATTCAGTGTTGCTCACGTGATTGATGCCAGTCACCTCGATGCCCAGTGGGTTGAACCACTCAAGTCCCAGAAAGCTTGGGCAGTCCTTGTCCACGATGGTCAGGGGCAAGCGTTTGGTGTGGCCTTTGAACTTCACGTTGAATTCTCTTGTTCCAACTACTGGAATCTTGTTCCCTTGGTAGTCTTTAAGAGTCAGTGCTTGCTTCTGGAAATGCTTCTTCTGAATGTTGGGAGTAGTCTGTGAATAGTGTCTCATGACACCATAGATAAATATGAGCCTGAGTCCACTTCCATTTGGCAAGGCCTTCCTTCAATCAGTACCTTTACATGCACTTTTCTGCTTCTTAAAGGTGATGAAGGACCAATGGTGACTGTTTGATGAGTTTCATTCTTCCCATTTGCTTCTGTGCTGCACCCCATTTTCTCACAGAAATTGTTAGGCTTGAATTCTTTGTCTTTACTTGTAGCAAACTTTCTTCTGATGGGTGGAGTTCTGGATGATTTGCAGACTCTTGCTAGGTGTCCTCTTTTCTCACAACGGAGGCAAATGGTGTCTAAAAACTTGCATTCAGTGTGGGTGGCTTCCCCACCCTCTGCAGTAGAAATCTTACCTCTTTCTTCCTAGGTCTTTTTCCTCTCCATTCTGAGTCTGTAAATTCCTTCCTCCACCTCATTACAGTCTGACTCAGAATCTATTTGCTCACAATGAGTTGTTGTGGACTTTTCCACATCAGAATGGCTTGTGGCCTTGTTGATTTTCTTCATGGCGCTGCTGAGGACTTGGTAGCTTCTGCTGAAGAGGCCTCTTCTATTGCTTCCTTCAGCGTGATCTTAGGTCTTAGTAATAACTTGCTCTGAAGCACCTTGTCTTTAAGGCCCAGAACAAATCGATCGTGCATGGCCTCTTCTAAATTGTTAAATTCACATGCACCCCCAATGTCTCTTAAACTTGCCACGAAGTCATTTACGTTTTCGCTTTCCCCTTGATCCCGACGGTAAAACTCATGTCTCTTAATGAGGCACGATACTTGTGGGGCGTAATGGGCTCTTAACAACTTTTCTAAGTCAGGCCATTCCATTACCTTCACGTCTGCAGCTTTCGCCAATGCCTTTGCCATCTTGAAAACTGCCGGACCGCAGTGCGTGAGAAAGACCACTCTCTTCCACTTCTCGGAAATGTCGGCGAGATCGTTTCCTTCCAGATACATTTGGAAACGATCTGCATATGACTCCCAGTCTTCTGCCGTCGGATCGAATGGGGCTGGGGGGGTGTTCAGCACAGCCATCTCGCTCTCCTGCTTGTTTTCCGCGTCATCTTCTCTTCAGGGGAATCCCACCCTCATCGCCAGTGTTAAATTTGCAAGAACAGTTCAAACTAAACCAATGACATTTAAACCTACATACATAACATAGCCAATCTCAATTAGAGTAGTTTCAGCCTTCTTAATTTCTTGGTCTGAATTACCTAGTGTCGGCTTGAGAGTATGCCTGAAAACTGAAGGGGATTTGAGTCAGGCTCTGAATGATCAATTTTACAATTGATAGTAATAGGTGGACTTGGGCCTGACTACTTCTCTCTGGGTGGGAGACAGATATGGAGGAAATGATCAACAGGTTTTGAGCTGTTCCTAGAGAGATGGAGTCTGCTTCCCCCCCTGCAATCAACACAGGTGAAGGGGAAACAGGACTGTGACAAAATGGGATTGGTGGAAAAACTGGGACCTCTCCTGGGGAAGGGAGGATATGAGTTGGGGAGATATGATGTGGAGTGGGGGATAGAGCAGGGAATAATATCAGGCTAATATCAGGAGAGGCATGGGGAGATATGACGGGTCAGGATGTTACCTTCTTTGAAGGAAAACAAATTCAATATTTGTTGCTGATTCCATGTTCCCAGGCTCAGTGCTTGGTCTTCAGACCATCTTCACCCTGATTTCTGGCTGTTGTGCTTAATACAAGATTGGCAATGGTGCGATTCAACTGGTGTAACAGCCAGTTCGGTGAATGAGTGCTTTGCACACACATGTGCTAAACACGTGCTTTGCACGTGCGCACAGCATTTAGAAAACACCATTTTTAGCTACAATACTTACCTTCTGCTGCAACCTTGGTGAGTAAAACAGCTGATGCGTGGCAAACTATTCTGCTGTGCAAATCAGCTGTGCTCAAAACCAAGGAAATAAAGCACAGGAAAAGGGCAGGGGGCAGGTGGACGGGGTCAAATGATCACCAGAACTACCGGTTTACCCAAACTGGTCTGAACCAGTAGAATGCGGGGCATGGAGGGGAGTGTTTCCCCACTCAGAAATCTGCCCATGACTCCAGGTCAGGGATAATGGAGTCACTATTATTAATGAGCCCTGGTGACATAATGGTTAGAATGAGGTATTGCAGACCAACTTGGCCCATACCCTGGAGTTCGATCATGATGGACTCCCCCAGCCTTCCACCCTTCTGAGATCTAGAAAATGAGGACCCAGATTGTTGGGGGCAATATGCTGACTGTGAACTGCTTAGAGACAGCAGTAAAGCACTATGGGATGCTATATAAGTCTTTGTGCTATTGTTATTATTTATGAGACAGTAGTGGCTGTCAGATCTTATTTGTGAAGCTGGATTCAAGGAAATCAGATAAGTTTGTTGCTATTGCACCAGCCTCCTAGCTCTGTAGTAGCTTTCCTGCCTGGCCTTTTTGATGTTGTTGCTGTGGGGGAGTTCCACAGATTTAATTAATCCTTTTTTAATTAAACAAACATATAACTGCCAATCTACCAGAAGGAACTCTGAGTGGAATTAAAAAAACACAGTACCATTAAAAATAAAACAATGTTGCGGCCCTGATAAAACTTGCTTCCATAAATCAATTACACAGTGCCAGCTCCATCCAAAGTGTTAACCACCAACTTGAATTTCACCCAGAACTTTTATGGTGGTAGAGGACTGTGATCTATCTTATCTGAGCCTTGATCGGAGGTAAATTAGGTGTTCATGGCCACTGTGGCAATTATTAGCAGTTCCAAGTTATTAACAGCCTGGTTCATAACAGGTGACACATTAGATCTGATTTTTGTCTTGGGGCATGATAACATTATCAGGAGGTGGTGACATTATAATCAGTCTTTAGTTATAAAGTGATCACTCCCTGTTAGCCCTGCAGTTCTTTATCCCAGATCCTCACTGTAAGGAGGAAGGACCTATTGGTCAGTCTACCCCAAGCCCAGCCATCTGTAAAGAACCAGGAAAACAGATATTAAAAAAAAAAACCAAATAGAAAGGACAGAAACATTCCTTACGTCTGGGGAAGGCAGATAATATTAAGAAGAGACACAGAATAACTCCTCCCTGTCTCACTGGAATATAAGAGGAAGGGGAGGAAAAACACCACGGTGTGTCAATATTGATGCCAGCTCTATGAGGTGAACCAAATCAGGAAACCAGTTCCACAGAAAGATCAGAACTATCTGAATGAGATGAGATAGGCTATAGCAGGGGTCCCCAAACTTGGCAACTTTAAGACTTGTGGACTTCAACTCCCAGAATTCCTCAGCCAGCTATGCTATGCTAGCTGAAGAATTCTGGGAGTTGAAGTCCACAAGTCTTAAAGTTGCCAAGTTTGGAGACCTCTGGGCTGTAGTAACAATGACTTGCAAGTTTGGTTATGTCATAAGATTGAGATGGATAGTTATAGAAATTCTATAAATAAATTCTATAAATAAGTGGTGGATAGTACCTAGTAAGTGAGAACAACTGGTTAACACAACAGGAGTACCTAATGGTTAGAATGGTACAAAATGGAATTTGTCAGTGAACAGACTGTACAAACTCTACAAACTGTAGTGTTCCTCTACTTCATAATGACTACTTATATCTTATGTTCATGATCCTACATTTGTCCCTTATATCTTGCATCCAAGTTTCTCACCAGGCATAATGCACCATCAGCAATAAATCATGATGATGCCAAAGTAACTACATGTGTATGATGACATCATCAAGCAAATAGCTGCAATTATACTAGCCAACATCTGATGTAAGTTCGTAAGCTATGGGATTTGTGTGATATTATGTAGCTTTTGTGCATTTGCCACTTGCCCATGGTTGGGTGTTGACTTTTCTTCTAAAATATCCTGTTGAAAGTGTGATGTGGATGTTTTTAGATAAGGTGGATATGTTGGTCAATTATTTGTATACTGCCAGAATGAGAAAACAATACTGGCAGTTTATAAACATTGTAAAAACTTTAAAAAACAAACAAACCCTAAAATTAAAACTCACAGGTATCTGCCATGATACAATACAATTTTGATATTAGTGGGATAACCAGAGAATACAGAAAACTGAAATAATTTTTCTATTGTGTAGGTTTACAAGCAGAAAAATTAACAATTAAAATTTAAAAGTTGTTTTGTATTGGACTGAATAATTACCGAAAACAAACAAAATAAAAGGGAGAAAAGGCTAAACATTCATTTTGAATTTCTGAGTACATCATTTCTAGAATATTGAAGTAGTGATTATATTGAGGTGATACCTTTAAAAATTTTTTTAAAGGCAGGTCAATCAAAATGATGTCTTCTGAAAATAATTGTGAAATTTTAACTCCTACAGCTTGTAAAAATATGTGGGGCTCTTCAGTGCTTTGGATTCAGTTCAGAAAAGGTGCGCAGGAACACAGAAGAGCATATTTTTTACTCATTAAAGGATATCATTTTACTTTTACTTTCTGTTAGCGCTTTTCTGGAAAACACCAGGGCATTTATTTATTAATTAAATTTATATACTTCCCATCTCACCATCTCTAGGCAGCTTTTAATCACTGCACATACACAAAAAGTAAATTAAAGGTGCTGCCATCTTATTCTATATATTTTTGAGTCCAGGGAAGACATTTTTATTTATTAAACATCCGTGTTCTTGTTCTCCCTCTACTCATATTTAGCTCTTTCACTTTCCTTCAGGAATAAGGGTGCCTGCTTCGTTGGTCTGAAACCCACATTCCTGGTTGCTCCCTATTCCGACATACACTGACTACACAGATTTCACAGGCTCAACCACTGCCACAATGAGCAGCAGGACATTTCTCAAACGTCTCTTTGATTTATTGCTTTAGTTAATTCTCCAGGAGGTCTGCAAGTTGCCCTTAGCACATAGAACCTTAGAGGGATAAATCATTTAACAGGTGGTTAAATATTCTTTAAGGTCTGGAGAACATTAGCAGAAGCAAAATTGGGCAGTGAACATGAAACAGCAAAATGAAATAGGGAAACCACACAGTGACTCGTCATCATGTCCTGATTTTGTTGATAGGATGGAAAGGAAATGCCCCACTCTTTTCATATTAGGAGAAAAGATATCCTTTAGGATCAGAATCAGAACAGAGCTGGAAGGGACATTGGAGGCCTTCAAGTCCAGCTCCCTGCTCAAGCAGGAAATCCCAAACCCCTTCTGACAAAGTGGCTGTTATGTATGCAGTGTTTGAAATCATTGGTTTAGTTGAATAGTTCTTGTAAAGTGTTGGAGATGATTGGTTTAAAAAGTGCGGGAAAACCCTGCACTCTGATTGGCTGTCAGCTGCGGCTGCCGGCTATAAGTAGCAGCCGCAGCAAAGCCAGTTGGGTCTGTTCTGAGCTGAAGTCACTAATAAACTTAAGAGCTGAAGCACTCCGCGTCTGCCTCTTCATGCAAACTTAACAGTGGCTGTCCAGTCTCTTCTTAAAAACCTCCAGTAATGAAGCACCGACAACTTCTGAAGGCAAGATGTTCCACAATTGTCCTTACTGTTAGGAAGTTTCTCCTTAATTCCAGATTGCTTCTCTCATTGGTTAGTTTCCATCCACTGTTTCTTGTCTTGCCCTCTGGTGCTTTGTGTTATGTATGCAGGTTTAAAGTCATTGGTTTAGTTTGAACTGTTCTTGTAAAATGTAAGAAATGATTGGTTTAAAAGTGCGGAAAACCCTGCACTCTGATTGGCTGGCAACTGTGGCTGCTGGCTATAAGTAGCAGCCGCAGCCCAGCCAAATCGGGTCCGTTCTGAGCTGTAGTCACTAATAAACAAAGAGCTTGAAGCACTCCGCGTCTGTCTCTTCATGCAAACTTAACACTGGTGATGAGGGTGGGATCTCCCTGAAGAAGAAGGCAACGCGGAACAGAAGAAGAGAGAGATGGCTGCGCTGAACACCCCCCCAGCCCCGTTCGATCCGACGGCAGAAGACTGGGAGTCATATGCAGATCGTTTCCAAATATATCTGGAAGGAAACGATCTCACCGACATTTCCGAGAAGCGGAAGAGGGCGGTCTTTCTCACGCACTGCAGTCTGGCAGTTTTCAAGATGGCGAAGGCATTGGCGGGAGCTGCAGACGTGAAGGTAATGGAATGGCCTGACTTAGAAAAGTTGTTAAGAGCCCATTATGCCCCACAAGTATCGTGCCTCATTAAGAGACGAAGTTTTACCGTCAGGATCAAGGGGAAAGCAAAACGTAAATGACTTCGTGGCAAGTTTAAGAGACATTGGGGTACATGTGAATTTAACAATTTAGAAGAGGCCATGCACGATCGATTTGTTCTGGGCCTTAAAGACAAGGTGCTTCAGAGCAAGTTATTACTAAGACCTAAGATCATGCTGAAGGAAGCAATAGAAGAGGCCTCTTCAGCAGAAGCTACCAAGTCCTCAGCAGCAGCCATGAAGAAAATCAACAAGGCCACAAGCCATCCTGATGTGGAAAAGTCCACAACAACTCATTGTGAGCAAATAGATTCTGAGTCAGACTGTAATGAGGTGGAGGAAGGAATTTATAGACTCAGAATGGAGAGGAAAAAGAAAGACCTAGGAAGAAAGAGGCAAGATTTCTACTGCAAGATTTTCACCCCTGCACTGAATGTAAGTTTTTAGACACCATTTGCCTCCGTTGTGAGAAAAGAGGACACCTAGTAAGAGTCTGCAAATCATCCAGAACTCCACCCATCAGAAGAAAGTTTGCTACAAGTAAAGACAAAGAATTCAAGCCTAACAATTTCTGTGAGAAAATGGGGTGCAGCACAGAAGCAAATGGGAAGAATGAAACTCATCAAACAGTCACCATTGGTCCTTCATCACCTTTAAGAAGCAGAAAAGTGCATGTAAAGGTACTGATTGAAGGAAGGCCTTGCCAAATGGAAGTGGACTCAGGCTCATATTTATCTATGGTGTCATGAGACACTATTCACAGACTACTCCCGAACATTCAGAAGAAGCATTTCCAGAAGCAAGCACTGACTCTTAAAGACTACCAAGGGAACAAGATTCCAGTAGTTGGAACAAGAGAATTCAACGTGAAGTTCAAGAGCCACACCAAATGCCTACCACTGACCATCATGGACAAGGACGCCAAGTCTGCTGGGCCTTGAGTGGTTCAACCTGCTGGGCATCGAGGTGACTGGCATCAATCATGAGCAACACTGATGGGAAGAGGCCTTGAAGTCTGAGTTTCCAGAGGTCTTCAGCAACGGATTAGGCAAGTACTTGGGGACCCCTATCTCCTTTAACCTAGATCCCAAGGTACAACCAATCCGTTTAAAACCCAGAAGGGTCCCATTTGCCTTAAAGGAAAAAAATGATGCACAATTAGAGAAACTAATAGCACAAGGGGTTTTAGAGCCCACTGATCACTCCAGATGGGAGACACCCAAAGTCACACCAGTCAAGGCTGATGGGTCAGTGAGAATCTGTGGAGACTACAAGGGGACATTGAACCATGCGCTACAACAGAGCGCATATCCAGTTCCAGTAGTGCATCATTTATTACATTCCCTTGGAGGGGGCACAGTTTTTGCCAAGTTGGACCTGGCACAGGCATATCAACAATTAACAGTTGATGATGCCACTGCTGAAGCCCAAACCATTGTAACCCATAGAGGTGCTTTCAAATGCAAAAGGTTGCAGTTTGGAGTAAGCGTGGCACCAGGCATCTTCCAAAGCCTTATGGAAAGAATGTTACAAGGATTGCCAGGGGTGGTGCCCTATTTTGATGATGTTTTAATTTATGCTGAAAATGACACTCAGTTACACGAGAGACTCAGGGAAGTCTTAACCAGATTCAAAAAAGCAGGGTTAAAAGTCAAAGAAGAAAAATGCACACTTAGAACAGATAAAATGGAATTCTTGGGTTACATGATTGATAAACATGGCATCCACCCCACAGAAGCAAAGGTTCAGGCAATCAAAGAAGCCCTCAGGCTAAAATGCAAAACAGATCTGCAAGCATTATTGGGACTCATTAACTTTTATCATATGTTTCTACCTCAGAAGGCAACCGTTGCAGAACCCCTACATAGGTTGCTGGACAAGAAATCTGTTTGGGTCTGGGGGAGGAAGGAGCAAGCTGCATTTAACAATATCAAGAGACAAATCATGTCTGATGCTGTGCTGATACAGTTCTCTGAGAATCTTCCTGTTGTTCTGACTTGTGATGCCTCCCCTTTTGGAGTGGGGGGTATTGAGCCATATGCTTCCCAGCGGGAGGGAAGCTCCTATTGCATTTTACTCTCGCACCTTGACTAAAGCAGAGAGGAACTACAGCCAACTGGATAAGGAAGCCTTGGCAATTGTAGCAGCTGTCAAGAAATTCCATGAGTATTTATATGGGAGAACATTTACTGTTGTCACAGATCACAAACCTCTTTTTGGTATTGTGGCAGGGGACAAACCAACCACGATCCTGTCACCAAGAATGCTGAGATGGACTGAATTTCTTGCTGCTTATTCATACAAACTCATCCACAGGCCTGGAAGCAGACATTGGGCATGCAGATGCTTTGAGTCACTGCCCACTTCCTTCACACATTGAGGACCCTGTTCCTGAGACTCATACCTTTTTCTAGAAACTGTTGCCAAGCTTCCAGTACATGCTGCTCAAATTGCCAGAGAGACTGCCAAAGACACTTTATTGGCTCCTGTTATAGGCTGGATTAAGAAGGGTTGGCCACTTCAAGATCTACCTCAACTCGCCCAACCTTTCAAATCCAGGCAAACTGAATTATCTGTATTAAGAGGATGTATTTTGTGGGGTAACAGGGTGGTTATTCCTGCAAAACTGCAAAAGAGGTTTTGGAAATGTTACATGAGGGTCATCCAGGAATTGTCAGAATGAAGGGATTGGCCAGGAGTTATGTATAGTGGCCAGGTATTGACAAAATGGTTGAAAACTGGGTTGCATCTTGTTCCAACTGTCAGGTAGTCAGGCCTGCCCCACCTCTCGCCCCACACAGGAATGGGAATGTCCTAGGGGCCCATGGTCCAGGATTCACATTGATTTTGCTGGGCACACTTTCCTTATTATAGTTGATGCATATTCCAAATGGCTAGAGGTTATCCTATGGCGTCCACCACAACTGAAGCTGTCATCAAACAGCTTAAAAAGCTTTTTGTAACTCACGGGTTACCTGATGTGCTTGCTTCTGACAATGGCCCTCAATTTACATCCAACCTTTTTGAATCATATCTAGCACAACAGGGTATCAGACATGCCCTGACAGCCCCTGGGCATCCTTTGGCTAACGGCCGGGCTGAACATATGGTACGATTTACCAAGGAAAAACTTCAGCAATTGGGTCCAGGGGATATCACTGAGAGAGTTGAAAAACTTCTCAGTGTTCAGCATATCACTCCCAACCCCTCAACTAATTTGTCCCCAGATGAATTGTTGATGGGTAGGAAACTCAGGTCTCCCCTTGACCTCCTTCATCCCACTTACGCACCCAACGCACCACTAGATTCCACTAGCAAAATTTGCACATTCACCGTGGGTGATTCTGTTTATGCTAAGCACCTTATGGGTGAACCATTATGGATTCCTGCTGAGATAACCCAAATCACAGGCCCCAGGTCTTACAGGGTACAAACGGAGGATGTTGTCCTCTGGAGCAGGCACATTGATCAGTTAAGATCCAGATTGCCTCAGGAGCATCGCTTTTGCTCCTCTCTGGTTCCCATACCTACTGCCTCTTCTAGGGGAAGGGAGGATCATGAGTGTAATCAGCAAGCAAGAATCAACCCCATGTGTAACGAGCTAACACGACAGGAACCATCCCAAAACCTGTCACAATACCAACAACCATTTTCACAAATGGAAGATTGCACATCACTACCTGACTTAGGTGCTGACATTGGGTTGGAGATGGATTGGGAGGAGAGACCAGGTTGTAGTAACCAAACAGGTTCTACCATTACTGTAAGTCCTAGTAAGGAAATGTCAGCAGACACATTTCCTCCCTCACAAGGTGAGAACCTTAAAACATCTGAACCACGTAGGTCTCAACGCAAGTAAGAGCCCCACCTATTTAAAAGAATACATTAGATAGATTGGGGTTTGAGTATGGACTGAACCTAGTGGGGAGGGGTGTTATGTATGCAGGTTTAAAGTCATTGGTTTAGTTTGAACTGTTCTTGTAAAATGTAAGAAATGATTGGTTTAAAAAGTGCGGGAAAACCCTGCACTCTGATTGGCTGGCAACTGCGGCTGCTGGCTATAAGTAGCAGCCGCAGCCCAGCTAAAGTGGGTCCGTTCTGAGCTGTAGTCACTAATAAACAAAGAGCTTGAAGCACTCCACGTCTGTCTCTTCATGCAAACTTAACACTTTGGAAAATAAATTGACCCTCTCCTCTTTGTGGCAGCCTCTCAAATACTGGAATACTGCTATCATGTCCCCCCAGTCCTACTTTTCTCTAGACTAGTGAAACCCAAATCCTGCAACCATTCTTCCTACATTTTAGTCTCCAGGCCTTTAATCATCTTAGTTGCTTTGCTATTTAAGCCACATAAAAGTGCATATGTGTCCAGGGTTAGCTTTCAGATGTGGGTATAAAGGCAAGTTCATTGGGAGATTGAATAGATTAATCAGAAATAAGGACTGAAATATGGTGAGAGGGTGTATGCATGCATGTATATGTGTATACATTCTGTGATGGAGAATAAGACACAGTTGGAACTGAAACAGTAAAAAGGTCAATAGAGTATTCAACAACTCAGCACATAATCTATTAAATACCCACCATTGACTGTATCCCAACTGTAGAATATTCATATAAAAGTAGTAGTTTCATTAATTCAAATACGCTTTGCAGTTTTACAGGATTTCAAACTTTACTTTGGAAAAATAAAATCTGACCTTTCAAAGTCTGATCATTCTCTGTATAATATGAGTTCACTTCAGTCTTACTGAAATCAATGGGTTTAACTTATTTAAGTCATTCTAGACCAAGTCAGCAGATACTCTTCCACATAGCCCACTTCATCTCAAAGGCATTTAAGACTTATTGAATTAAAAAAAATGCACCGAGGTAGCTACATTATATGTTTGCAGGTTAAGATTACAACCTTAACATGGACAAGTGATGAATGTAAGTAAACTCAGAAGGTCATACTTCAAAATGATATGCAAGGAGTCTGCAGCATTTAATTGAAAATCTAGCAAGCTGACTTAATTATTTCATTGAGAAAAAGGGAAAGTAATGAGCTTAAAAGAGAGGGGAAGATGGTCTGTTTCTTGACAGTTTTGGTATGGAACTCATCTCAGTTGTGAAAAAATATAGTCCTTATATTTTACTTTAAGTTGAGTACCAGCTCTCTGCTCAGCTAGAAAACTGCCTTCAACAACATTTCATTGCCTGTTGTATTCTGTTTCTCTACTACAAGCTGTAAGTCACATTTGAAGGAGCTGACATTTCCAAGCCTGCCTAATAGGAAGACAGGAGAATTTTTCTCGAGGTATTCTCTTGACATAAAGCAACTGCAGAGGCATGTGCTCCCTGATCCCAGGAGTGGAATAACCTTTTCAAATGGAGATGGAACAGCACAGCGATGTGTCTGAGGGTGCTAGACCTTGCAGGATTTTAATGAACTACTGATGAGCTAGGTGAGGACAGAAACCAGCTGGTTCTGAAGAATAGAAAGATCTATGGAAGCGTTTCATGGTGTCCAACAGAAAATAAGAAAGGCATGTCCATTGAGTGAACAGGAAATTGCATACAGTTTGTAGTTTTTTAATTTCTACTTTGGGGATATTTTTTTCTTTTAACCGTTGTAATGTCAGATTGATACCAATAATATTCCATCTGAAAATGTAAGTTAACCCACTTACCTTTCCATTCTAGGGAGGGTTTAATTTGATCTATAAGTTAATGGGAGAGGTCACTGTTTCTTGGTATTTACAAATTGCATTATCCTCCACTTGGTGAAATCCCACGCATGGAAGTTGGAGTTAAGCAGGATAATGTTTCAAAGAGACTATAGCATTCACTGTTAAAGACAAAGAACAAGTTCCAGGGATTTTTGCTTCTCTGGCATAGAATAAATAGAAAAGTCTGTTATCTGCCTGTTTACGTTAACATATTTATGAATAAATGGTTTTGCTTTTATACAAAGGAAGAATGCCATATATTTTCCAGCATGACCAACAGTTTTGTCTTGCATCGGAGAATACAATTTTCTCCATTCTGCCCCAGCAAATATCCTTGTTCTTTCTCTGGTCAAGTTTTATGGAATGTCATAACTATTTAACATACTGTTAACTTATTTAGGACACTCTTAGAACAAATAAAATCCATTCCATGATGCAATGAAATAATAGTAAAATGGTAACTAAGTTTTATTGTTGTTCCAACTTCTAGCCTTAATATAAAACTACTGTATTCTTATAAAAAATAGAGGTGGATATGGAAAATTAATTAGCTGTGATATCAGTTATATAAGAGATGTTAGAAAAGGGGATTGGCCATTAGTTTAATCTCCAAACACTAGAGAACTGCAGTTTTTTGATTACAGAAGAGTATATTCTAGCAGGTGTATTGTCTAAGGTATCTGCATGTAGAACTGAGAAAATAAACTAAGCTGTATAAATGGTTGTTTGTATATATTCAAACTAGCTAGTAAGAGTTCTCTTAAAAAAGATTAGTAGTGTTTTTTTCACAGGTAATTTATAATACATTAAAACCATTTACTATGTTTTAAATCCTGCATTTCCTGCATATAATTCAGGGACATAGACATATTTTTCCCTCTTGTGCATCCACTAAAACATATTTGTAGCTGTTAATCCCTGAATGCATGGAATAAATAATTATAAACAGTTACATTCCAAATTGAAGAGAGAGAGAGAGAGCACATTGTACCATTTTGGAAACATAATATTAGATGTAGACAGATCTCAGAGTTGCAGGCTAATTTTTGCTTGTTTGTTTGTTGAACTAGAACTGTAAGATCCATCAAACAGAGATGCTAAAATATAGACTTAGAATCATAGTTATGAATGCAAGAATTGGATAATGGTTACAGTCCTTTGCACACAAAAATGTAATACTGATTTTTTTATTATTAAACAAATTGACACCAGAATTCATTATAACTTATTACAAATCACTCAAAGGTGGCGCAGTGATTAGAATGCAGTACTTTATGCAAACTCTGCCCACAACATGGTGTTCGATCCTGACAGGCTCAAGGTTGACTCAGCTTCTATCCTTCTGAGGGCAGTAAAATGAGAATCCAGATTGTTGGGGGCAATATGCTGACCCCGTAAACCACTCAGAGAGTGCTGTGAAGTGCTATAGAATGGTATATAAGTCTAAGTGCTATTGCTATTGTTACTAGTTACCAATGGTCTCTTGATCCCACTTCAAAGGCTGGGTGTCACCTACTGTGCTACAGATGACTTGTTTTTCTAATTAACAATGGAAAGAGACGCTGCTTAAATAAGCTTTATCTTCCTGAGTTGCTTTTCTCCACAGCACACACTGAAAACTAACATGTTCCCCACTCTGGCTCTAATAAATTAATTGCTGTATGCATCCTCTGGCAGGTTCATGCCTTGCTGCTACTGGTGAACCAGACAAACAGCCTGTGGTATTGTATGTCTTTCAATTGTCACCAATCCAATTCCACACAGCCTCCAGACACTGCAAGGGAGTAGCTCAGCATCACTTGGATCATCAGTGATGGAGTTGTAAAGCTGGGTATCATCAGCACATTGGTGGTACTTCATCCCATGATGTTGGGTGATCTCACTCAGCATTCTCATGTAGATATCTTTGTTTTTCTTGCTTTACTGTCCACTGTCCAGATTCATGTCATTGGGGCAAATATTGTGTTAGTATTTTAAATGCAGTTTGAGAAATAACATAGCTCTGGGATTGATGACAAAGTTGCAAGAGATACATAGATGATGGTATTCAGATTCTGATACTCTAAAGCTTTAAAGTCTTAGAGATAACCTCAAGATACACAGCATAACTGAATCTCTTCATATGTTTCTCTGCTTAGATCAGGGCTGTCAAACTTGTAGCCCACAGGCCATATGTGTCACACGCTGGCCATGCCCACACCCAGTTTAGCGAAGGGGGAAAAAGTGCTGATACATCACGTGATGCTGCTGTGATGCCACGAGTTTGACACCCCTGATTTAGATGACTTCCTTCTGTTCTGTCAGTCAGAATTTTGTCTCCTTGAGCATAATACACTAGATTCTCTCAGTTGTTAAATCACCCCTTTACCATTCATGATCCAGTTCTGTGGATTTAAAGCAGGTCTTACCAAAAAAAAGGTATGAAAAAGGAAGGCTTTGCTTATGAGAAAATAATTTAACTCTGGGAGAGTTTTTGGTTACAAAGCTAAGAAACTGAGTTATCTAATTAGGATGGAAACTGAGTTATGTATCTAGAGATCATTAATGCAAACAGTCTATAAGTAATAATATTTGCTGTTTTGATGTCTGTAAAGAATACTACTTGTCATCATCAAGTCTTTATTACGGTCATAGACCAATGTAAAATACTACTTGTGAATTTAGCAACATATTTTAAGAATCCTGAGAGGTTAAAAAAATCCACTCTTGAATAAGATGTGTATTTTTTTTAGTAAGTAGAGAGCAGTGGTAGCTAACCTTTTTGGGCTCCCGTGCTGAAAATTGCGTGCGCACTCGCACGCTTACATGCCAGCACCAGAAGGCAATGCGTGCGCCCCTCATGCCCACTGCGCATGCATGCATGATCCTCCCATGCACCATGTGTCTCTGCATATGCACATGCAATTCCCCACATGCCACGCATCTCTGAGCATGTGTGTGAGACCCTGTGCATGCTGTGCATTTCTGTACATGCATGCACATCTCCCACACCCCCTCTGTGCATGCATGCCAGATACCTGACTATCAGCTGTTGGGCAGGTGGTGCATGCGCATGTACAGGGGGCTCTTCTGGATGACCTCTCACGTGCTGGCAGAAGTGACTCTGTATACCACTTCCGCATGTGTGCCATAGGTTCACCATCATGGCCTGTCCTATGTTCATCTTCATCTTTCTATCTCCAGCTGTTCTTTCCATGAGAGAAGTTTCATACAAGACTAGCTAAGACAGTTTAAGACAGTTGCAAATAAAAGCAACTGTGAATTTATATTGTATTTTATTAATTTATTTGATTCTTTTTGCTATTTTTTATTGTTTTAAATATGATTTTATATTCTGTAAGCCACCTTGAGTCGCCATGGGCAAATAGGTGGCAATATAAATTCAATAAATAAATAAATAATATTTTTCTGGGTGTATGTATATATGTGTTTTATACTGTATGTTTTCTCTCTCTCTGTGTGTGTATGCATGTATGTATGTAGGTATCTAGTAGATAGATAGATAATGTATATAGATATATATGTATGTGTGTGTAACACACACACACACACCACCAATATTTGACAGATCAAAATATTTTAAAAATTATTACACTGACATACAAACTCATCCCTGCTATATCAAAAATATCTCTATAATGCTGCGAACATGAAGAAAAAAAATCCTACACCATTAATAGTGCCTCTGCTGACATTTTTTTTATTACTGTTGCCCCATGAATGAATAATGAATAATTCACTGTTGGCTTTTGCATTATGAAGTGTTCTTTGAGTTTAGGTTTCCTGGGGTAATTAACTAGAGCTTCAGCTGCCCGTAATCTGACCAAGAGGCAATTCATCTTCAGCACTTCATTACTAGGGCTCTGTGTCATTTTGATAAATTAATGACAAACATAGGAACAAGCACAACTTACTACCATGATTTCAGCAGCTGAAATCCAAGGGAGACAGCAGAACAATTTAGTAGAGAATATTGTGTACACAGATTCTTTCTCTACTCTCTTGGGTGCTTATACACAATCCATCTGTGCAAGGGTTATTATGGGTGAGAGGAGTAATGTTTTGTTTAGGAATTTTGCTTTTCTCAAAGCCCTGGTGATTTCCACGCCCTTAATTGGGGTTCTGAAACTATTATTACTCAGAACAGCCACTGAAAAATGGGTTATGGAGAATATAATAGCACAACTGGGTTATTACATGCACACATGTGTATGTGGTTAATGGAATGGACAAGTCTATTACTTTTCCATTCTGCTTCATTAGGATTTCCACTAGGAGGTGTTCCTGCTGCCTTAAACTAAATTTCAAGAAGAACAAAATTATTGTTTTTTTTTTACCCTGATTTCCTTCTGTCTTCTCTGTTTTTCTCCTGCTTCTTTTACTGACCATTTGGATTTCTCCCCCAGGATTTCACCTGCTGGTATCTATCCTGCAGTAAGAGTTGGGACTTCTTATTGATGAAAAATGTTCTTTAAAGCTTTTCAGTGACAGAATCATGAAAACTTGTAACTTTCATGTTCTGAAATTCAGAGAATTCATCCAGGGATTACTATAGTTAAATTATTCCAGTTAGCTTAGTTAATAGTTCGGTTATTTCATGTCCTGGTGGTATTTCATCTGGACTATAGCAATAGTTTCCTGATAGGCTTTCCTGACAGTTCTCTACAGATTCTCATCCAGAATATGGTACTTTGTATGGTCCTGAACCTTTCCTTGTTCATCTCTCTTTTCTTTTTCTGTCAATCCTTAAATTGGTTAGGTCTTTGGGAACATATTCCAAACTGTCAGTGCTGCCTTCTGGTTAGAAGATGCAACAGTTATTTCAATAATTCACATTTCTGTGTTGAGCTTGATCATGCAGTCAGGTTTCCCCACATATTGGGATGACCATGTCAAATTTCAGAGTTTTCTTTCATCTAGTGTCTGGTCTTTGGAATTGACTTCTGTTATGCAGCAGTGAGGGTTTAATCTGTTAAGATATAAAAAGGCCTTTAAAATGCTTCTTTTTTCTAAGCCATTATGAAGCTGGAAGAATTTTTGATTGGCAATACCTGATACCAGTTAACTTATCATAGGGCTGGGATTGTACTTAGATATAAGTGCCATACCAAATGAAATACTGCTAACTACAATTTTTCCCCATCCTTTAAAAAAATAAAATAAAATAAAAATAAATCTCCAACTCTCTTATTTATGAAGGATGGAAAAATAGAAAAAAATCGGTCTGTTCTTAGTTTATTCATCTTACCAGTCTATAGGAAACAAATGAATGTCTTTTTCCTGATCTTATTCACTTTGGGGTATATAGATACTAGAATATCACTCAAAATCAGTACTATCATTCTTAGTCTGACAAATTTAGGTAGCCATAGTCTAAACTCTGACTATTACATTACTACAAGGGAAATTGATTTATTTATATGTCACGGCATCTCTTGTTCAGATCATGACAATTGATGTCCTTGAGAATACAATTCCACCACCCAAGCTTGGATGTGTGAGAACTGGAATGCATCCTTTTTCATGGCTTCAGTGGAACAGGACAAAGACTTGAGAAAGATTTGTTGTAAACCCATAGAAAAATGTTTTTCCTTGTTAACAATGCTGTCAAGCCTGTATCTATTTCAGGGAAACTTTTTTTAGGATTTAATACTATGGATTTCTTTTTCTTTTAAATCTTCTGGTTTCCAATCAGATTTCTTACAAAAGCAATTGGTAACTTTTTGTCCTATCATTTGTAAGCTGCTGTTTATCATTTGTACAGCTTTAAGTTGTGCCTTGTTCTATAGCCATTCTTGTACCTGCCATGATAACAATGGCAAAACCTAGATCACTGTTGTTTCAATTTTAAGAGAAGAAGGAAAGAAACAAAGGCACACAAAAGAACGGAGGAAGAAGAAAAGAGTGCTGTATTTGAGAAAAAGGATATCCCTTCCTGGTGAACACTTCCTGTACATGCTGTGAATAATAGTTAGAGTTTGCTGAACTTTCTCTTTCTTTCTTTTAAAATTTACATGGGAAGATAAAATATTGGTCTCTTGTTTATGTGTCAGTAAAGCTTTTACTTCACTGCCTTTCTTTCTCTTTGCAATAATAATGGATTATTGGCACACTCCATCAAAATGATTGAGTTGATGAATATTTTTTGAGAGATATCAGAAGAGAAGGGTGGCTGTCATTCCTCTTCAAGCATGAACCATACATTCTTCCCAGATTCTGAATGTATCTGTAGGATGTGTACCCTACATGGTGTAAAACCAATAGCACACACCCACAGTCTTCTTCATGATAGAAAAATATTAGCTATCATGATCATTTTCATATTTCCAGTGTTTGTTCCAGAATAACGTGTTCAGCTTAGGTTGATATCTAAATGAGCTTGTTTCAAGATAGAAAGCTTTTGTGGCACAAAACCATATTTCATTGATAATTTGACAGTGGCCAGAAGCAGATATATAGACTAAGGTAGCAAAATTTATCATTTTGCTACCTTAGTCTATATATTTGCATCTATGTATAATACGATATGACTTGTATATTTCTTTTTTATATTGTATTATATATTGTATACTGTACACCAGTGGTTCTCAACCTTTTCTTCACTAAGGACCACCTTTAAATACCTCTTTTGGCTATGGACCATGGCCACGATTTAACTCAAGATTTAAATCATAACATTTTTTCAAGCCTTTGTGGACTTTCTGTGATGACATTGCAGCCCCCAGGAGTCCACAGACCACAGATTGAGAATCACTGTTGTACATGGATTATTGGAAAGAATCCATTTTTATG
Organism: Naja naja; assembly: GCA_009733165.1. NCBI lineage: Eukaryota > Metazoa > Chordata > Lepidosauria > Squamata > Elapidae > Naja > Naja naja. The sequence goes on along the minus strand of CM019150.1, from coordinate 55,920,681 downwards.
CATTTTTATCACATTTTAATGCACCAGTGCATTTTTCCCCAGTAGAAGTAGAGCAGGAGGATTCTATCTATAAAGAATAATGAAATCCAGAAAACAATTTAAATGTATATATGGTTTACAGTTTTGATGAGCAAAATTTTGTTAAGTATTTTGGTTGCAGAGTGCCAGTCCTGGAAAGCATGGCACCACAATTCCCCATTTATTTGAAACTAATAAGCTAATGTTTATTTTAGTTTAGAAAAGGAGTAGTTCTTCTTTATTTAAAGAAACAGGGATAGAAATAGTAATGGTGGGAAAAAGGAAAAGAACTTGGATGCAGTCCTACTGAAAAGTTCACTATGACATGTGATCAAATTCTGAGGGCAATTCTGAAGTTTTCAGTGTGGCTAGAATAAAGTGAAACAGGACATTCTCATATAGCAAATTGACGTTCTTATTTTGTCTTAGGATTTCTACAGTTGTCTCTGGTAGAGCTTGTTATTAACTGGCTAATAAAATACAGATCAAGGATGAAATCTCTGTCTACAAATGTCAAAAAGAGGTGACATAGCAAAACACAAGATAGAAATATTGGGATTCATTGCTTTGATAGATATAAATTTTGACTCGTCTTCCATCTGTGGTGTCAGCATCTCTGACATTCATAATTTATTGTAATAAACAGTGAGATAACAGCAAGTCACTTTGTGGGATGCAAGGAAAACTTGAATGGAAATGAATTACATTTTTAATTGAGATGTTGGTTATTATTGAATATGGATGTCGAATAATTATTGTATAAAATTCAAGCCAAGATGTATTTTCAAGTGAATATTAAATCCTATCAAATTCCAAATGGTAAATATTCTCAGGAGCCAAGAAGAAGATGTGTGTTTGGCTTCTCATTCCTTAAGTCAGTATAGAATTCATTCAGGCCTAGAAAAGACTAAATGAAAGTGCATTTTTCTGTTTAGGAATTAATTGGGTTCTGTTTCCTTCTTTCACCCTTTCCTCATGAAATCTTTCCAAATCTGAAATGTAATTTCAGTAATTTCGAGCTGTACATTGGAAGTAAATAACTTAATTACACCATAATTTTCAATTTTACACTCTATTCTTTTCCTTTTTTCTGGGCATTTGGATCTGTCCTAGGTCATGGCAGGAGACAAATTCATACGAATTCATAGTCAGATTTTCAAGCATTAGCTAGACAACCTAAATTCATATTTTCATTTAGCTATGAAAGTTAAAAGCAAGACCATCATGATCGTTCCACTTTTCATTAGAATCTTTAAGAAAGTTCATTGCATAACAAACTGAAAACTATGCTCCAGACACAATGCTACATGTTACTTGATATGTGAACGGTGATGTTCATGATTAGGTAGTTAATTCTGTTCATCCCAAACCACCTAAAGCATTTAAGCCAGCTTGAAACCAAATGATGTTACCAGCTTGGAGTGTCAGTATCCATCTGTTCAACTTCTGAATACCTTATAATTCATTGCAATTGTCATCTGTTCAACAATGTTAATGCACGATTATATTCTCTCATATAAGATAATAAATTTTCATATTTATATCTTATCACAATCATATCCACATGTTCCATTTGTTAAATGGTTGTTACTATTGTACATTTTCCTCATATATATTAATAAACAATGAATTTAAGTATCCAGTTTTAATTGTTGATACAGTGATTACATTTCTAATCATAGGTATTCCCTGAACTTGATATACCTTAAGTCTGGTACTCCACACAATTATTTAATACTCTATTCCCAAAAGCAGGTTAGACACGTGGGATACATTGTTGTCATCTTCATCTTTTTATTCTCTTTGGTGCTGCTTGACTGCAGGACAAACAATGTGGAAAAGCACCTGATTTTGAATGTATTTGTCTTGAATGAATTCCTAGATAATTTAATAACAAGAAAATCAACATAATAGAAATAAACTGATCTCACTGAGAAAACTTCTATGTAATTACACAATCTGCACTAGGTAAACTGTATTTTATAATTCAATTTAAACCTATATGATTGAGATGTCATAATAAATGAATGAAGCTCAGTACACCAAGGTTTGATAACAAACCGACATGGTAATTTATTTTCATCCTGTTTATGTCCAGATGCAGCCTTTAGCAATAAGGAACAAAGACTTTTCCCATAGTATCATTTCCACTAGGAAACACAACATGAAGAACAGAATTGAGTTAGGCTTATGGAAGATAGTTACTGGAAACTAGGATAATAAGCAAGGCATTAAAAATGTGGAGATGAAAATCTTCTTGTGTATTCAGTATAAAAGGCTTCAGCTTTATTCATTAATGAACAACTGAACTCCTATGCACAACATATCCACCATATTATGTAAGAGTATTGTATGGTTGTATTCCATAAATCTATATAAGACTAAGGCTCTCAGGAGAAATAGAATATTTTATCATAAAGAATATAGGGGAAGGAGATGTTGGAAACCAAATTGGAATAAGAATTGATAGTTCAAATATTATGATAGCAGAGTAGCAGAAATGAACTGCAAAATCATAAAACTGAAAAATAAGCAAGAGAACTTTACCCAAAAGGAAAATAATAAACAGTACAATAAGCCTTGTCTCCTAAGTCCTACTGAAAAGCAGGGGGAAATTATTTCAGTTTCATTGCCACTGCTTGATCTAGGGCAGATTCCACAAAACCGTGGAGTTCCATGAGAACTTAAGAAATGAAGGGGAAAAAGAGGTCCCTTGAACACAGCCATTTTTAAAATCATTAAAGCTTTACCTCTTGATTATGGGTTTTTTTAACTAACAATTTATGTGGCCTGAAAAAGTTTGGTCTTGGATACTAACTGCATTTATTTTTATGGGAACCTGAAGCTCAGTTATTGGGAGAAAATGAGGAAAAAAAATCTCCTTTCAGTCTGGAAATGAAGAGAAACATCTTAAAAAAATAAAAGTTTTATAAAGTTTCATAGCAGTTTTGCTACATATCTTTTTCAGTACTATGGTGACATGGGAACACAGATGTCTGAAGCTGTTTTCAAACTGTCTCAACTGCTATGTGAAGAAAAATAAGAAAATTAACTCCTGGGGAAAAAGGGGAAAAAGAAAGAAAGTCTTAGATACAACTAGTTAGGTAATAGTATGTGTTCCAAAGAGATAGGAAGGTTGGGAGAGAGATCCCCTTTAATCATGAGTCAACATTGAAAGAAGAATTGAAGAATCAAAATTGGAAAGCAGAAAATTTTTAGGAAAAATGTGCAAACAGGAGTTTGCCTCTGGAGTTCAACAGAAGGAAGAGATAATGAAACTACATTTTCAGTGATTTTTCTGCTGCTTCCTGAAGGGTGAAAACATCATCTCCTCACTGACTTGCAATTTCAAGGAATACAGTATGTCCTGAGAATTGCTGATAATATATTGTGAGTAATGGAGTAACTGCTTCCTACTGTGGAAAGAGATACAGATACAGGGGAAACATAAGGTAGCAGATTCCAAGAAAGAGGTTATTAAGTGTTATGTATGCAGAGTTTAAAATGACTGGGTATTGTTGTAAAGTGTTTGAATTCATTGGTTGTAAAAGTGCGGGAAAACCCTGCACTCTGATTGACTGGCAGCCGCGGCAGTCGGCTATAAATAGCTGCCGCGGCTGAGCCAGTTGGGTCCGTTCTGAGCTGAAGTCACAATAAACTTTGAGTTGAAGCACTCCGCGTCCTGCCTCTCTATGCGAACTTAACACTGGTGACGAGGGTGGGATTCCCCTGAAGAGAAGGCAACGCGGAACAGAGAAGAGCGAGATGGCTGCGCTGAACACCCCCAGCCCCATTGACCCAAGAATGAAGACTGGGAGTCGTATGCAGATCGGTTTCAGATGTTTTTGGAAGGAAGCGATCTTGCTGCCATTTCTGAGCAGCGGAAGAGGGCGGTTTTTCTCACGTATTGCGGTCCGGCAGTTTTCAAGATGGCGAAGGCATTAGTGGGCGCAGCAGACGTGAAGGTAATGGCATGGCCTGATCTAGAGAGGCTTTTAAGGGCACACTATGCACCCCAAGTATCGTGCCTCATTAAGAGACACGAGTTTTATCGCCATGATCAGGGGGAAGACAAAAGCATAAATGACTTTGTGGCAAGTTTAAGAGACATTGGGGGTGCGTGCGAATTCAGCAGCTTAGAGGAGGCCATGCACGATCGTTTTGTTTTGGGCCTTAAAGACAAGGTTTTGCAGAGCAAATTACTGATGAAACCCAAGATCACGCTGAAAGAAGCCATAGAGGAAGCATCTTCAGCAGAAGCCACCAAATCCTCAGCAGCAGCCATGAGAAAGATGAACAAGACTACGGGCCATTTAGATGGGGAAAAGACCACTACAACTCATTTTGATGAACTTGAATCTGAGTCAGAATACAGTGGAGAAGAAGAAGAAATCAACAGACTCAGAATGGAGTGGAAAAGAAACGACCTGAGAAGGAAGAGGCGTGATTTCCACTGCATAGGTTGTGGGGAAACCACCCCGCACTGAATGCAAGTTCCTGGACACCATTTGCCTCCGATGTGAAAAAGAGGGCACCTTGCAAGAGTCTGCAAATCATCCAGAACTCCACCTAACAGAAGAAAGTTTGCTACAAACAACAAAGACAGAGAAGTCAAGCCAAACAACACCAGTGAGAAAATGGGGGCAACACAGAAGCAAATGGAAGGAATGAAACTCATCAAACAGTAACTATTGGTCATTCTTCCTCTTTAAATAACAGGAAAGTGCATGTCAAGGTATTCATTGAAGGAAGGCCTTGCCAAATGGAAGTGGACTCAGGTTCATACTTATCCATGGTGTCATGGGACACTATTCAGAGACTGATACCAGACATTCAGAAGACTCACTTCAAGAAGCAGGCATTAACTCTTAAAGACTACCAAGGGAACAAGATTCCAGTAGTTGGAACAAGAGAATTCAACGTGAAGTTCAAAGGTCACATCAAACACCTACCCCTGACCATCGTGGATAAAGATCGCCCAAGTTTGCTGGGGCTAGAATGGTTCAACCCGCTGGGCATCAAGTGACTGGCATCAATCACGTAAGCAACACTGAGTGGGAAGAGTCCTTGAAGTCTGAGTTTCCAGAGGTCTTCAGCGATGGATTAGGCAAGTACTTGGGGACCCCTATCACATTTAACCTAGATCCCAAGGTACAACCAATCAGATTAAAACCCAGAAGGGTACCCTTTGCATTGAAGGAAAAATTGATGAACAATTAGATAAACTTATAGCCCAAGGGGTGCTGGAGCCCACAGACCACTCCAGGTGGGAAACACCCATAGTCACGCCAGTCAAGGCTGATGGTTCCGTGAGAATCTGCAGGGATTACAAGGGGACATTGAACCATGCGCTACAGCAGAGCGCATATCCGGTTCCAGTGGTTCATCATTTATTACATTCTCTGGGGGGGCACAGTCTTGCCAAATTGGACCTGGCCCAAGCATACCAGCAGTTAACAGTAGATGATCTAACTGCAGAAGCCCAAACCATTGTAACCCATCGGGTGCATTCAAATGCAAGAGGTTACAATTGGAGTAAGTGTGGCACCAGGCATCTTTCAAAGCCTCATGGAAAGGATGCTACAAGGGTTGCCTGGGGTGGTGCCTTATTTTGATGACGTTTTAATCTCTGCTGAAAATGACACTCAGTTACACGAGAAACTCAGAGAAGTTCTAACCAGGTTCAAAAAGCGGGTTAAAAGTCAAAAAGAGAAATGCACACTAAGAACTGACAAAGTAGAATTCTTGGGTTATATGATTGATAAACATGGCATCCACCCCACAGAAGCCAAAGTTCAGGCAATCAAAGAAGCCCCCAGGCCTAGATGCAAAACTGATTTGCAAGCATTCCTGGGACTTATTAATTTCTATCATATGTTTCTACCTCAGAAAGCAACCACTGCAGAACCCTTACACAGATTACTGGATAAAAATCTGCATGGGTCTGGGGCACAAAAGAAGAAGCTGCATTTAACAACATCAAGAGACAAATCACTTCTGATTGTGTCCTGATACAGTTTTCTGAGAATTTACCTGTAGTATTGACTTGTGATGCATCCCCTTTTGGAGGGGGGGGTGTTGAGCCACATGCTTCCCAGTGGAAGGGAAGCCCCTATTGCATTTTACTCTCGCACTTTGACCAAAGCAGAGAGAAACTACAGTCAACTGGACAAGGAAGCGTTGGCTATCGTGGCAGCAGTCAAGAAGTTCCATGAGTACGTATATGGGAGAAGGTTCACCATTGTTACAGATCACAAACCTCTTTTAGGCATTGTGGCAGGGGACAGACCAACGCCCACCATCCTGTCACCAAGAATGCTGAGATGGACTGAATTTCTTGCTGCTTATTCATATAAACTCATTCACAGACCGGGAAAAGACATTGGGCACGCTGATGCTTTGAGTCGCTGCCCACTTCCTTTGCACACTGAGGACCCTGCTCCTGAAACTTACACCTTCTTTCTAGAAACTGTTGCCAAACTTCCAGTTCATGCTGCTGAAATTGCTAGAGAAACTGCCAAAGACACTTCATTGGCTCCTATTGTAGGCTGGATTAAAAGGGTTGGCCACTACATGATCTACCTCAAGCTTCCCAACCTTTTAAATCCAGACAAACTGAATTATCTGTCTTGAGGGGATGTATTTTGTGGGGTAACAGGGTGGTTATTCCTGCAAAATTGCAGAAAGAGGTTTTGGAAATGTTACATGAGGGTCATCCGGGTATTGTCAGAATGAAGGGATTGGCCAGGAGTTATGTATGGTGGCCTGGTATAGACAAAATGGTTGCAACTGGGTTGCATCCTGCCCAAACTGTCAGCAAGTAAGGCCTGCTCCACCCCTCGCCCCCAAACAAGAATGGGAATGTCCTAGGGGTCCATGGTCCAGGATTCACATTGATTTTGCTGGCCCTACCAGAGGGCACACTTTCCTTATTGTAGTTGATGCATACTCCAGATGGTTAGAGGTTATCCCCATGGTTTCCACCACTGCAGACGCTGTTATCAAACAACTTAAGAAACTTTTTGTAACTCATGGGTTACCTGATGTGCTTGTTTCTGACAATGGTCCTCAATTTACTGCTAATCTTTCTGAATCATATTTAGCACAGCGGGGTATCAGACACACCCTTACTGCCCCTGGGCATCCTTTGTCTAACGGCCGGGCTGAACGCATGGTACGTTTTACCAAGGAGAAACTCCAACAATTGGGTCCAGGGGACATCACTGAGAAAGTTGAAAAACTACTCAGTATCCAACACATCACTCCTAGTCCATCCACTAACTTAACTCCTGCCGAGCTTTTGATGGGGAGAAAACTCAGGTCTACCCTAGACCGCCTTCACCCCACTTACGCACCCAACGCACCTCTAGATTCCACCAGCAAAACTCGCACATTCACTGTGGGTGATTCTGTTTATGCTAAGAACCTTGTGGGTGAACCACTATGGATTCCTGCTGAGATAACCCAGGTTACAGGCCCCAGGTCTTACAGGGTTCAAACTGAGGATGGTGTCTTGTGGAGTAGGCACATAGACCAGCAGTCCAGACTGCCTCTGGAGCATGCCCTTGCTCCTCTCTGGATCCCATGCCCTCAGCCTCTTCTAGGGGAAGGGGAGATAATGATGGTAATCAGCAAGTGAGAATCAACCCCATGTGTAACGAGCTAACACGACAGGAACCATCCCAAAACCTGTCAGGGTACCAACAACCATTTTGCAAATGGAAGATTGCACATCACTACCAGATTTAGGGGGTGACATTGGGTTGGAGATGGATTGGGAGGAGAGACCAGGTTGTAGTAACCAAGCAGGTTCTACCAATACAAGAAGTCCTAATAAGGGAATGTTGGCAGATACATTTCCTTCCTCACAAAGTGAGATTCCCAAAACACCTGAACCACGCAGGTCTCAACGTACCCATAAGAGCCCCACTTATCTACAAGAATATATTAGATAGATGGGGTTTGAGTATGGACCAAACCTAGTGGGGAGAGGTGTTATGTATGCAGAGTTTAAAATGACTGGGTATTGTTGTAAAGTGTTTGAATTCATTGGTTGTAAAAGTGCGGGAAAACCCTGCACTCTGATTGGCTGGCAGCCACGGCAGCCGGCTATAAATAGCTGCTGCGGCTGAGCCAGTTGGGTCCGTTCTGAGCTGAAGTCACAATAAACTTTGAGTTGAAGCACTCCGCGTCCTGCCTCTCTATGCGAACTTAACATTAAGTGAATGCACAGTGAGAGGAAACGTGTAGTGGAATTTAGGGAAATGTCCATAATGATTTTTTCCCTCTTAAACTGGCAATGTATGTTTGGCTAATTTGATCCAAGAAGAGAACAAAAAGAAATAAAAATCTTCTGTTAATGTTTCCTTAAGGAAAAAAAAAACCTGTGGATATCTACTTCATGAAATCCACTGGGGTGATTTGGTTGTGGCGATAAGTATCTCATGATTATGCCAAATAATAAAATGTGTATTGTGTCTTGGGCTGTTTATATTTCAGTATTTTCATTAATTAGTTGAATGAATGGGCAAATACTTACCAGATTAGTAGATAATTGGTTAGAACTGTTAATACTAGAGAATACAAATAAAGGTTCAAACAATCTTGACAGAGAAAAGAGCTGAAAATAACAAAATGGATTTAACAGAGAAATACAAAGTTCTTCACTTAATATAGGATGGAGAAAATTTGATTTGGCAGTCATATTTGTGAAAAAGATAATAAAATAATTATTTATACATTGAGTCTTTAGAGAAGACCCTGAGGCTTGGAAAAACTGGAAGCAATAGAAAAAGAGACATTCAAAAGACAACATCCTTAGATATAATCGAAGATGTCTTCAGGAAAGCTTAAAACTAACAAACAAAATGGTGATCACAAAAAGTTGCCATTTTTTAACAGCTTCCCAAGGACATCCCTGCCACTATCATTGACCTTACAAGAACTTATAAAGATTGTTACTGAAGGCCTTTATAGTGAATTGCTGATTATCAGGTCATGAAAAGTTAGAAGCAACTGAATATAAATTGAGTATGAAACAGCAGAATAATGTGATGAGGAAAATATAAGTTTATGTTGCATAGTATAGTTTCCAAGTCAGGGAAAGTATTAATATTGCAGTTAAAGGAGAAATGGCAATGCTTGCAACTACCTGAGCAAACCAATAGTGAAACAAATTATTCAGGGAAGCTGTGGGTCTTTATCAGTGCATGTGCTCAAACAGGAAGAGCTTTTCTTGTAGGACTTGATGGCCTACAAGATGCCTTTTAGCAGCATGATTCTAGGACAATTGGCAAATATCTAGCTAATCTATATTAAAGTTTTGGAAATAAAAACTTTCAAGTAGAAGTGAAGTGGAAAATTGTTTCATATTTACAGCATCTTAGAGAGGCTAATATAACAAATAAGTGTGTTTTGTTTGTGTAAGGTCAGAATAGTGTAAGAGAATCTGTCGGTCAAGTACGTGAATAGGGGAAAATTTGTTTCTTACTGTTTAGGGCAGGGGTCCCCAAACTTGGCAACTTTAAGACTTGTGGACTTCAACTCCCAGAATTCTCCAGCCAGCAAAGCTGGGAGTTGAAGTCCACAAGCCTTAAAGTTGCCAAGTTTGGAGGCCGCTGGTTTAGGGTCACAGATATGAGCTAGTGAAAACCTTCCATATTTCAGTTAGTCTAGGGCACAGGTGTCAAACCTGGTTGCATCACATGATGTATTGTGACGTATTATGATATTTTTTGCCTTTGTGGAGCTGGGGTGGGCGTGGCCTGCACATGATGCATCTGGCCCACGGGCTGCCAATTTGACACCCCTGGTCTAGGGAATGGGTTCAGATGTCTGTAGCAAACTTTTTTAAAATGTTATTTTAATCCCATCTTTATTACGTTTATAAATTACTGAAGGGGCCAAAATGCCTAATACGCCTTCCTTCTCCAATTTTCCCATAACAGTAATCCTGTGAGATGAGTGAGAGCTTTCCTGAGAGTCACCTGCTTTCCAGCGTGGTGCTTTGTCACTAGGCCAAAGTCAATCACTACACCAACAACCAGTCTTCAATTCTAATAAAAAAAAATGATTACATGAACTAAATAATTGGGTCTATTCAAATCAAAGGAGATTCATCCCCAGACCTTATTAAGCCCTTAAAGTATTTTGCCACTTGTTTTATTTTTATAAGGCTATAATTTGTGTAATTATAATTATTTTGTAAGACATTTCCTAGAGCTGGAAATGACTAGCATGTATGTCAGTGGTGGGATTCAATTTTTTTTTACTACTGGTTCTGTGGACGTGGCTTGGTAGGCAATTTTAAAGTTACCACCTTATTACTCCTTTTGCTGTTGAATAAAGACATTGAGAGAGATGCAACTAGACTCAGTATTTAAAGAATGTCTTTGATGCAACAGAAACAAAATGGGTACTTTGATTACCAAATCTCTTCTATCTCTTTGCTCTTTTTGAAACCCTTTTATCTGATTAATGTAACATCATTTCTTTTCGGGGACTAAAGACTGTAAAGACTGTAACAATATTTAATATTTAAGAAATATTAAATATTAAATATTTAAGCAATGTGGGTTTGAGGAGAGAAGCTGTATCAGTGGTGGGATTCAAATTTTTTTACTACCGGTTCTGTGGGCGTGGCTTGGTGGGCACGGCAGGGGAAGCAGACAGTAAAATCTCCAGTCAGAGGTGGTATTTGCTGGTTCTCTGAACTACTCAAAATTTCCACTACCGGTTCTCCAGAACTGGTCAGAACCTGCTGAATACCACCTGTGAGCCCAACATACTTAAAAGGGCTAGTTGAAGAAAGTTCTTAACTCAGCTGCTTAAGTGGAGCAAGCCATATTGATTGCTATAGTTTCTTTTTCATCCTCTCCTTCTCAAAGCCCCTTTTCTTTCTTTTGTAGTGTCCTGTAATGACAGCCAGTTTTGGGTTAGTGGTTAAGATAATGGCTAGAAACTAGGAGGCTTTGAGTTCTAGTCCTGTCTTAGGCACAAAGCCAGCTGGGTGATCTTGAGCCAATCACTCAGTCCAAAAATCAAGCAGTGGCAACAACTTCTGAAACCTTCTGCTGAGGAGAACCTTTATCATTATCTTTTACAAGACACTGCAGTTCCAGTCTCTCGCCACTCATTCTTTTCTTCACATATCATGCAGGTTCTTCTCTCCTCTGTTGTACATGGCTTGATTCGTTGCAATAGCTAATTAACAGGCTGCACATGAAACAATATGCAGATGTTGGTATTTGTTTTAGTGCCTTGTTACAGCATAGAAAACCCAAAGCATGTAATTTTCATTATATGATATCAATATTTAATTCTAGTGCTAGATGTGTCAACCCAAATTATTGCCAGATGTCTTGACAGCTTTAGGATAAATCATAAATAATGGGTTCATAAACTCATTACACTTGTATGGTGTTATATCTATAATTTTACTAGAAACCAGAGTTTTGCACTATTTTAAGTTATTGTTATATATTCTTGGTGCATTTAAATGATTTTTAGCTTAAATGCAGGATGTTTACCAAGAACTGAGGTTAGCAAAATGATAAGAAAGATGAATTGCAATTATAAACTAAATGTTTGGCTTCTAATCAATTCCTTTCAAAACCGTTCATCAAAAAATCAAGTTGCATAATGCTACATAATGTCAAACAAGGGAAAGACTGAAAAAAAGAAAGAAAGAAAAGATGAGATGAAAGAGGTGGGGAGTAGAGTATCCTGGATAAATATGGAGAAAAAGAAAAGGGAAAGGGGGTAATTAATATTGTTAATTACTGCTAATACTTCAAACAGCAAATTCTGCCTCTAATTTGCACATTTCTGAAGATCTGGGAGACTGGTGAATCCAAGAAGTGATATTTGGATCTGTAGGATGGAGAAAAAGGGAACTGACTTCCATGCTTTACCATTTATTTCCTTTACTTTCTCTAGTACTTTAAATTGGGCTGTTCCCCTTACAAATAGCATGTCTTTCTCTCATTCTTCCAGAAAGAAATATCCTTTGATCATGGCACATACTTCTACTCCTTCCATAACTGACAGGAAGATGCATGTGCATCATTGACCAGAATAATGAATTTCACAGAAATGAGTATCATTCAGCCGAGCTTAAGAGAAGAATCAACTGATAGGGGAGATAGATAACAAACTTAGGGGCAACGAGGGCCAAGTGAACATGAGATAATAAAATCAATTGGGAGGTTTTTGTTTTTGTTTTAAAAAAGGATGTTGTAGTATCTGCTTATTCAATTTCACAAACCTTAGGAATGAGAAGTCAGGGTAATAATTGGTAAAATGACTTCTAGGTAATGCTAGTGAATATAGAAAAAGCTCTCATCTGTATAGCAGTTAGTGACTGGTGATAAGCATTCTGTTCCATTGTATCCTGGTAATATTCAGAATTTGACATCTGTTGCTAAGTTCAATTTCACATCCACTCTGAAGAAGCCAACAACAGAGTGTACCAGATATTCATTGCCTCACCCAGCATTACCCAGAAGTCATTTCAACAATAAATAGAGTGTAACTATGAAAGCCTATACTCTATGAAGTTAATTATTATTATTAATTTACAGGCGGGTGCTAAGAATGTTAGCCCCAGGAGGACTGGAAGAACTGAGTCAGCTGTCAAATAACGCTAAGAAAACCACAGAAATAATGTATGGGCTGATGTATTGCATGATTTACACATTCTAACATAAGGACTAAATTGGGAAAGGACTGCAATGTTGTTTTGAAAGTGCCTGCAGAGTCACAGCCTGGATAATGCTTGTATCTTTAAGAATAACAAAGAAGCCCAATTATCAGTACCGTTACCAAGCTACCAATTGCAGTATTTCCTGAATGATTATTAAAGTACTATCCTGCCAATACTATCTTCAGACAAGACAAGTTAGAGATATAATGGGTTGGGAATTATAGTTGAACATACTCTGTTTCTAGGCATCCGATTTGAGAAAAATTGAGTAAATAGAGTTCCATGATTTTTAGATTAAAGAAAGGCCCTTAACAAAAGGGTATAAAATAGAAGCTTCCATGTTTCTCAGCTATTAAAAACAGTTAAAATCTCAACAGTGTCCAAATTAAGAGAGTTTGATCTGCTTGCATACATTGAAATATTAAACATCAAAGAAAAATACTTTACTTTACTGATAAATACTTTAGCTTACTGATAATATTAGGGCACACTATAGAGAAATATATAATTTGTGTGTGTGTGTGTGTGTGTGTATAGTGTGTATATCTGTCTGTGTGTGTGTGTCAGTCAAAACATTTTTTAAAATTATTAAATTGAGGTGGGAAAGAGAAAATTAATTTGTGTGAAGGAGTCATTAATATTGCACGAAACTGAAATGGACAGATTTATCTATCCCTAAATGGCAGTCACAAGGCACTGAGACCACATTTTTACTACAGACATGAGATACTGTAGTTACTTTGTCAGCACCATCCAGATGCACTGCTATCAGCCGGTCACCTGAAGCATACAGGCACAGGATAGTAATGTTCACAAGCCACAGTAGGCAAGTGTAAGCTTAATAAGGAGACCTGGGTTTGAATTCCTCATCCCAAGGCATTCTCTCTATATGTATGGAGTCTTTTTGTCACCCATTGCCTCATCTCTATTTATAATGTAATATCAATAATCATAGTTACTGCTGTGAGGATAAATTGAATCATTACTATTAAGCATCTGGCAAAATTTAGAACCACTAGAATAACATTTCATAATAAAAACATCTGTCTGAATACATTAATATCTTTCTGTGAAATTCTTCAACAAATCTCCCCTTTTATGTATTTTATGATTAGGAAACTCTAACCTCCTTCCCTACAAAAAATAAAAGGCAGTAAATTCTTTTGAAACTCTCAGGCTGACTGCTACCCAATGAATACAAATTGCCCACTCCTGCTGTAAACTTGCCCACCAGTTTTATTTTAATTGGTTCACCTTCTGGTGGCATCAGAATATGCAAGAAGAAAATTAATTCATTCAGTAAAATCAGGGTTGTATATTGCATACTTTTAATCAAACAGAAAAATGATTTGTATCAAATCTGTAATCAGCCTAACTTAAACAAATTAAGCAGACATACATTTCTTCATTTGGCATAATTTATTTTGCTTCTGCAAAATATGGGGAGTGAATAAAAGCAACAATCTGGATAGCCCCACTTCACACCAGGCATGTTTTGTGAACGTTTATGCAAGATATAATTTGCCACCATAAAGGGACACTGTAGATCTCTCTTTGTCATCCCTCCGAGAGCCAGCCATGGGTTTGCTGTCTTTTGAAATTTGAGCAACGCAAGGAATCCTTGCATGATGAAAGAAACTGCCAGCATTAATACCAAACAGATTTTGTACTCAATGTTAATTTAACACAGATTTTCCTGGAGTCCAGAGTTGATATTCGGATATCAATAGCTCATAAAACTCCTGGATAGGTCTGAAATCTAGCAAATGTAGCACATCCACTTGTGTATATGATATATTTAGAAAGCAAAAAGTAATTACTGTATGTATCTTGGTGCAATTTTGGAAGATGAAACATTAACCAAAAAGGCATTGATGTGCCCTTTTCTTAATTTACTGAAAAGGTTTTTTGCAAGGCATACAACTTTTAAGAAACAAGGAAAATAAGAAGAAAGGTTGCAGGCTTAACACTACATCTAGATGTTTGTATACAAATCAGATGGCTGACCTGCTCTGCATTCATCAGGTTGCAGCCTGGCTGGAAAACAAGATTTACTGTATTTATTTAGGTTATGGCTGGAAAATGAGAAAAGGGCATAGATGAAGTAGAAAAATAAGAGCTATTTTTCCAGTTGAGAAGACTCAGCATGTGCCAAGAGAATTCCCTTTGCTAGTTGGGGAGGGATGGATAGTGGGGAAAGATCATTTAAATCCCAAAATCTTCATAATCTTCAAAGCTTTTGATTTTGATTGGCTCTGGTCTATCCTTTTTCATTCAGGTCCTTTGGATTGGCACCCTATTGCTTAGCTCAGTTTGGCACTGTCTTCTATTCAACTTCAGGAATTCATGATGAACAGAGAAGATGCTGCATTTCTCAATATCTGGTGGAGACTCCTGCTGAAATTAGCTAGGCTTCTTGTTTCTTATCTTTTTCTATGTCATATGATATAACATCTGCAACATATTGACATACAAATAAAAACAGAATACCTGGGAATGAAACATAAATAGGTTATATTGTCTTTTCATATACTTTGTTTTCTAACACAGCAATATCATAATTCCAAAATGAGGTTATGCATGATCTGTTTTGCCATAGCTATTGATCAGTATTCAATTTTCAGCAGGGATAATGCAGGGATAATGAAAAGCTAATCATTCTATATCAGAGTTCAGTACCAACTAGAGACAGGAAGAGAGAAAGAAATACACATCAAGTGTGATAGAGATACCAGCAACATTATAGGTTCAAAACCCTGTTAAAGTACAACCTAATATAGCTTCAAGAAAATTTCCTAATCTGGATTTATCAGGTCAGTTTGTTTTTACTGAGATCCATGACATTTATTTTAATTTTTTTAAAAAAGCAGAATTCAAGCAATATTTGCAAGCTGAAATTCATACAATAAATTTAATACATACATATTGTCAAATTCTTTCTTAAAAAAACATGCTCATTCTTCAATGGACCTAGAAACAATACATTATTTTCTAATTATGAGGAGAAGGGGAAAATCACTTAAAAGGTAGCTTAGGGATACAAGAGAAGTTCTTTTTCTTTTACAGTATAATCTTATCTTTGACAAGTATACAGTATAATTTCATGCAGCTCCTTTGATTTCCCACACTTCAATTAAATCCTGAGAAAGTCATTATATGGGAAGTGCTCCCATGGAGTTTTTGCAGATCAGGAAATGTGGCCAGCAGCAAGGCTACACAAGGCCACAGACATGGATGCAATGCCCCAAGCCTCCCCCAACAGCACTGACCTCCATCTTGCAAAAATAAAGTGTCAGAAACTGACTAAAATAAAGTATTTAAACATTCTGAAGCATTCAAGAATGAGCTATAAAAACCACAGTAAAACCTGATTAAACAGCATTGCAAGTACCCAGTCTGGAAATCAGTAAATTATTTAGATCTTACACACATTTATCTTTTTTTAACTAAAAGCTACAAAAGGCATATGAATTGAACCTGGTATGACACAGTTCTTCCCATTGATATTGTAGTGGTTTCAATACTACTACAGTATGTAATGACAAAAGCCTCAGACTGAGGTGTATCCCACAATGTATACTTTGTTTTTCAGGAGGTGATGGTTCCAACTAAAACATGATGTGTGTAATCTTCCCCACAATAGGATATAGTTTGTTTTTTCTCCTTTGCTGTAGAACTGAAGCGAGACACCAGTTTGTGCCCAGTTGTCTGAACTGATTAGGAGCAAAAAAGTGCTTTAAAAATAGTGGACAAGCAACTACTAGTATCCTTCAGTTTGGTAGTTTCCAGATGTATCTGGATTGCAGTTCTCAGAGGAATCAGTCTCCATGACTATGCAAAGTCTTTCAAACACATTTGGAGGACTTAATATGGAGGAAAACTATTTAATAGGAAATGATTAAAAAAACCCTCCAAATTCTAGCACAACAACCTTCACTAAATGAAGTAACTTAGTGAGTTTCTTTTTATATTAGTCCCTGGAGCCATTAAAAGCACTGTGCACAGGCAAGATGATGTGTCTTAGAGATTAAAATTGAGTTGTTATTTAGAATCCTGAAAAAGAAATAGAAGCATCAGATTGAGTCAATAAGCATAAAACAAATAAACCTAATACAACCAGAGCACAAAACTGTCAGCAACAAAGAACAAACACAATTATACAAAATTTTTATTAGCTGTGGTATTATGACAGCAAAGCCTTGACTGTGTGATAAGAATGGCTACAAATTGAGCATATAAAAAGAGGGGGTTGTTGATGCTTGTGATGTAGGGTAGATCCAGTAGAGATGAAAATGGACAAGGATGTCTCTTGAGCAGGTCACTTTCTTCTATCCATTAATTTAGCTGTACAAAATCAAGGATATATGGATGAAAATTATCCCATTTTATATTCACCGAAATCCTTTGAAAGAGCACGAGAAAATGTGAAAGGTCAACATCAGGGCTAAATAAGTCTCCATGCCTCTCATTTTCATACTATCCACAGTGAACAATTTTTTCCTTTGAGGAAAGTCATTATGAAGACAGCTAAGGTTGGGATTGTATGATGTGCTGGATTCAAATTTTGCATCATCCTAATACTAGCATGAGAGCAAGAACAGAACTTTATTTATTGCCTTATTTATTTAGCTTGAAATCAGGCCGCCTTTATGCTTTCCAAGATAATCAACATTATTTTCATGAATCTTTCAATTCTGTATCTTTTTAAGGCATTTTCATGGCAGATACCTGATCAGAGAAGACACAAACTCAGTGGGAAAGGAATATCCAAATACACTTTCAGTGAAATTCACAGAGGATTTTTTTTACAAATGTCCCCAATCACCAAATGTCAGATCACTATTCTTTTCCAGCTTAGTGTCTTCTGTAATTTCTGTGTATCAACTCCTATGTTCCCATTGAAGTCAATAACTGAAGTCAATGTGAGCTGAGGAATTATGAAACTTGAAGTCAAATACATGATAGAATCAGACTTGTTTTTTCCTTTTTTTTCTTATTTCATTCCTGAACTGAGGCAGGGCCAGTATTAGTTTTCCCAAACTCAAGTTCCCATTTCTCTATGCCAATCTTCCCCTGTCAACATCATAAGTACTCCAATTTCAAATTTTCAAGGTCTTTTTCCTAATAAGTTTATTGGGGGTAGGGGTTGTCTCTTGTTGGAAATCAGGCTGAATGATACATAAATTGAAACAGAAACTACTCTCTTAAACACATGCAGAAATTTTTTTGGTTGCTGTTTCATTTAAACAAAATACTTCATGAGTTTTCACAATTGCTCACTGAAAAGATCAAGCAGAATGTTTCTATTTGCTTTGGAGAAATCATCAGTTTTAGGAGATACTAAAATGTATCTCAGTCCAGTAATCATACCTTCAATTAGTAGGAACAATTAGCTATTTGCTTATGTGGGACTTGCCATTTAAATGGATGTTCACAAATTCTGATGCCTAGTTAAGAAGGAAGTGTTTATAGAATATACTGTATTTATTTATTTATTTGATTTGTCAATCCCTTACAAGACAATAAGTATAAGGATAAACATAGTTATGAATACATGAAATGAATACATGTAAGAAAAATAAAAGAAACAATAGGACAGGGATGGTAGGCACGTTGGTGCGCTTAGGCATGTTCCCTACAGACCTCTTAGGAACGGGGTGAGGTCAATAGTAGAAAGTCTAAGGTTAAAGTTTTTGCAGTTTGGAGAAGAAACCACAGAGTCAGGTAGAGTATTCCAGACATTGACCACTCTGTTGCTGAAGTCATACTTCCTGCAATCAAGTTTGGTGTGGTTAACCTTGAGTTTGTATCTATTGTGTGCTCTTGTATTGTTGTGGTTGAAACTAAAGTATTCATTGACCGGTAGGACATTGCAATGTATGATTTTATATACTATACTTAGATCGGACCGAAGGCGGCATAGTTCTATATATTCTAGGTCTAGAATTTCAAGTCTGGTGGCATAAGGTATTCTGCAATGAGTAGAGGAGTGTAGAACTCTTCTTGTGAAATATTTCTGGACTTTCTCAACTGTGTTAATATCAGATACGTGATGTGGGTTCCAGACTGATGTGCTGTATTTGAGTATTGGTCTCGCAAATGTTTTGTATGCCCTGGTTAGTAGTGTGATATTACCAGAGAAAAAGCTACGTAGGATTAAGTTAACAACTCTTAATGCCTTTTTGGCTATGTAGTTACAGTGGGCTCTAGCACTTAGATCATTAGAGACGAGTACTCCAATGTCCTTGACGGAGTTTGGATCATCAACAAGGTCTTGACTATTCAGCTTGTATTTTATTTTCTGATTTTGTTTGCCAATATGTAAGACTGAGCATTTATTTGTTGAGATTTGAAGTTGCCATTTGTTTGACCATTCTGATACATAGTCGAGGTCTTTTTGAAGGGTAGCAGTATTGTCTGTGGTGTTGAATAGCTTTACATCATCAGCGAAGAGCACACAGTTGCTCTTAATATGATCACAGAGGTCATTTATGTAGAGTAATATACTACTTTTTATACTGTTCAAAAGAGATCATTAATCAACTGCAGCATATCTGAGTAAAGTTTTCTGTTATTTGTTATGAAAATACTCTTGAACTATTAGAAAATTCATTGCTAGAATTACTAGTACATTACATGTTTTGTGAAATCTTTAATGATTTCTTGCTTGGTAAGTTTGTATTGGAGGTGTGCAGTATTTGGATCCAAAGTAGGCAAATGGATTTCAGATCAGGCCTAGGCACCTTCTCTGTAAAGTAATGGTCAGAGTGGTGGTAGGAACATTTGAAGCTGTAAATTCTAGGCTGGATGAGTAGTTCCAATGGATCCCAGCACAACAGCAGAGCTCTCCATCCAGAGGAGTGCAGTGTTGGGAACAGCTAAGAGACAGCACTTGAACCCTCAATACATATCACCCATAAGGACAAGAAGGGGAATTTTAACACACCCACCCATCTTGCAAGGGAGTAGGCATTCATTATTTAATCTATATATATAAAAGCGAAATACCACTCACGTATCATTACAAAATCTCCAGAACCGTAAAGCCTACAAATGTGAAATTTGGCACGTATGGTCCTCTTGGCTTCACTGTGCTCACTAAGAAAGGATTTTTCGAAATGACCACCAGAGCATTAGTATTTTATACATTATTATTAACACGCTCTAATGCTAAGGAGTTCTACTCCCCTTCGCCATCTGAAAAGAAATCTGTTCCAAATGCAAACCACAAGCAGAGGAGAGAAGTTTCAGTTTCAGTTTTAGTTTCACAGCAGCAACCAGCTTAAGTACAGAACAGTTGAGCTAAACCACGCCCAGGCTCCTTGTTGTCTCCTTTTTGCTCACACAGCAAATACTGTTTCATTTTCCAAACAGTCCTCAACTCTCTCACACACTGACAGGATGCTAGCCAGATGAATACCGATGGATGCTGGGAGAAAGAGGCAGATTTCCCCCCCTTATTTTCCTATCCAAAAACTAAGCTCGACCACATAGTTTCATAGCAAAGCACGGGTATCGAGCTAGTATGCTATAAATGTGATTTTTCATAGCTATGTTTTACAAAAAATAAATGTAGTTAAAAATTCATCTATTTATTATGTCCCACTTTCCAAAGGTCTCCAAAAGTTTGTTTTATTCTGGAAGTTTCTTTCCTATGAGACAAAGACTGTTATTTTTTTTCCTTGTCCTGGTTCCTTGTTTATTTATTTTATGAGTCTTGATCATCTTGAACTGAAGCATTTTGTACATATAAAAAAGGTCAAATTCTTTAGCTAAAAATAGGGTTTCTCTTCAAAGCATTTCTGGGTCATAATAGCAATGCTATATTATCTTCTCACTCTCATTTAAGGCATCTATCATCTTATTACTGAAGCACTATTTGTCTTGGAAAAATCTCCAGTCTCTGGGGATCTGAATTGTGACAGCAGTACTGAAGTAGATGAAATATAAAAAGACATAATTCTGTAGATACAGAGAGTGTCCTAAATAAGAAAGTACATAGATAATTGTTGAATCTTTGTGATAACAATGCCATTCATCTGCTGAATTGTTCTTCCCATCCTGGAAATCTGATGTCCTTGACTTTAATTTCTTCCCATGATAACTAGTTTATTTACAAAGAAACAACAGCATGGGATAATGGTAGAAAGCATATGTCGAGTTATCTTCACTGATATTTAGCTGAGCTGCATACTAAAGAGAGATCTGAACAATTTTCTAGTCTAATTCTTAACTCTCTAAATTGGAAACTTTTATCTGAGAGGAAATACTTGAAAACTAAATGTGCTTTCCCTAAATGAGGGAGAAATGATATATTCATGCAACTTTGAATACATTACTCCATCTCTCACAACTTGTTTTTTTTTTTTCTTCCTCTATTCAGTCTAGTGGTTAAACCACCAGGTTAGAAACCAGGATACTGTGAATTCTAGTCCAACAGTAACCATGAAATCTGACTGGATGATTTTAGGTTAGTTACTTCCTCTCAGACGAACCCAGCTGTCAGAATTATTGTACAGAAAATAGAAGGAGCATTATATGTATATGTTTGCTGCCTTGAGTTAATAAAGGTGGGATTAAAAATGTGTCAATTATTAGTTTTACTCAGTAAAACTATAGTAAAACTATGCTGCAGCAATAGCACTTAGACTTATATACCACTTTACAGTACTTTACAGCCCTCTCTAAGTGGTTAACAGAGTCAACATATTGCCCCCAATAATCTGGGTCCTCATTTTACCCACCTCAGAAGGATGGAAGGCTGAGTCAATCTTGGCCTGGTGAGATTTGAACTGCCAAATTGCAGGCAGCTGGCAGTCAGCAGAAGTATCCTGCAGTACTGCACTCTAACCACTGCACCACCGTGGCTCATAATGTAATGACTTCTACAGCCTAATAACAAAATATCACAAGGAGCCAATTGCTTCTAGTGAATTTTAAAATTACCACCTTATTACTCCTTTTGCTGTTGAATAAAAACATTGAGAGTGATGCAACTAGACTCAGTATTTAAAGAATGTCTTTGATGCAACAGAAACAAAATGGGTACTTTGATTACCAAATCTCTTCTATCTCTTTGCTCTTTTTGAAACCCTTTTATCTGATTAATGTAACATCATTTCTTTTCAGGGACTAAAGACAACTCTGTAACAATATTTAAGCAATGTGGGTTTGAGGAGAGAAGCTGTATCAGTGGTGGGATTCAAATTTTTTTACTACCGGTTCTGTGGGCATGGCTTGGTGGGCACGGCAGGGGAAGCAGACTGTAAAATCTCCAGTCAGAGGTGGTATTTGCCAGTTCTCCGAACTACTCATAATTTCCGCTACCGGTTCTCTAGAACTGGTCAGAACCTGCTGAATACCACCTCTGAGCTGTATTTATGTGCAGGGAAGTATGCTTCTCCCCTTACTTCCCTAGAAGTCATATTTGTTCTGCAGATGGCTTGCCATATGCCAAACCCCTCCTTGATATCACCTTGTAAGCAGATTGTCAGGTTTAAAGTGGAAAAACTTAATTAACAGGTTGTATGTTTACAATTATGTACTTAAATATATTTGCTTTTTATTGTCTTTGATTTTTCTTCTTTCTTAAACTTCCATACCAATTAGAGGCAACTATTCCCTCAAGCAGTATCTTTGGGGTTTTTTGTTTTAGTTGTGAATTTCATGGGCTAAGATAGCAGTCCTGGAAACCCTCAGACAGCTTTTCAGAAATAATCTAGGACTGACTTTTGAAATGTTAAGTGTCTGTTTGCAGGCAGGACATTTAGAATAATACTGGTGGCAAGCCTTTTATGGAAACCTGAAATAAGTCCTATTAAAAAAAAAAAAGATTGGGGATCTTTCTTCCAGAGCAGAAAACAAACCATGTTCAGGACTTTAAAAAAAAAAAACCAAGATTAATTGTAAATATCGCCTTTGGCGATCAGGAGTGCTACACAAAGAATGGGGTTTAAGAAAGATTTTTTTTAAAGTTCTGAAGTCAGTCAACAGATTGACAAAGCTTGACTTGGACAGAAATATTGGACTTGTACTGATGACGTTACCTAGTCTGGGTAATGAAATATCTGCAAGAAAATAACCAAGCTCAGAGATTATTACCAAGGACCCCATTACCAAGGACCCCCTTATTTCAACCCTGAGCTACAAATATTCTCCTTTATTGGGAGGTATTCTTATTCACCTCTAATTGGCAGTATATTTGCAAAGCATTACATTCCAGGATGCACTTGGAGTATCAATAATTGGTTTGGCTAAAGGGATGAATTGCAAAATTGATAAGTAGACTGTGCATTATTATTGACTAAGATCCTATATTTTGCAGTTCTAAATAGAAAGCAAAATCACTATGTGTTGAGCAACTGATTGATCACAATGTATATCTGGTAGACTATGTTTGATTTCATTGCAAACTTGGAAAAGAACAATGTGGAAGAAAAGGCAGCAAGGGACAGTCAGAAGTATTTTTGAATCTCAAAGTGCCAACCACTCTGACATTCCTTTAAACATCTAATTTTGCACTTTGGAATTTCATGGATGGTGATCCCATAGGCCACAGTAAAACCAAAGCTATTATGGCCACTCAAAATTTACTTCATTGTTTTACTACCAGTGCAAAAATATGTGTTCAGATTTTTTGCAATATTGTAAAGAGAAGCTATTTGGATATCATTTTAGGTTGATGTGAATGGCTATAAATCTGTATCTGCTGTAAATAGAAACATCATGCACTTTTAAAAGAACTTTTATTTAAATAAATCAGGAACCTCTAATATTATTAAGCATATAAAAACATTATTTTCTCCTAAGAATTTGTTTAAACCAGATACTAACACCCAGTTCTTTTGAGGCACAGATTGCTTATTATATTATTGGAGGCAGCTAATGCAAACTCTAAAAGAGTTTTGATTGTGTCTATATAGATTTATGTAAATTAGAATATTCATCTGATTGGGATATAGTAAGAAAATTAAATGGATACAATTAGATACAGCAATGTCTCATTTGTCATGTCCCAGGCCAGATATACTCACAAAGGACTTTGATGGACTTTAAATTGTGCAATTAAAATACCAGTAGTATTGGGCAGGGCATGTAAACAATTGCACATACAGTTTTGAATAGTCCCACATTTTTTGGAAACCTACCTGTAAAAAGTTTCCAGTAATCAAAACCCAAAGAGGTGGGCAGAAATGTCACTGGGGGACAGTCGAAATGTCTTCTTCTTCTTCTTCTTCTTCTTCTTCTTCTTCTTCTTCTTCTTCTTCTTCTTCTTCTTCTTCTTCTTCTTCTTCTTCTTCTTCTTCATTTGTCTTTATTATTTTTATAAATAACTCAAGGCAGCAAACATATCACTCTTCCCTCCTCCTATTTTCCAAACAATTACAGCCCTGTGAGGTCAGTTGGCCTGAGACAGAGTGATTGGCCCACAATTGGCTAACCAGCTTTCAAGGCTAAGGCAGGACTAGAACTCACACCTCCTGGTTTCTTAGCCTGGTACTTTAACCTCTAGACAAACTGGCTCTTATATATTTATATACCCTTATTATTCTTAGCATCATGGATAGGCTATGAGTTGATCCAGATTCCAAGGAAGAAAAAAAGGAGGCAGAAATCAGAGCCCAAATGGACAGAGTTTTCTATAAGCTGAGCAATTGTTCCCAATGGGAGAAACCAGGCTAGCAAGTCTTTTTAAATAAAGCAGATAACAGATAATTAGAGTTGGAAGGGATCTTGTAGGTCATCTAGTCCAACCCCCCACCCAAGCGGGAGACCCTACACCATTTCTGACAAATGGCAGTCCAATCTCTTCTTGAAAGTCTCAAGTGATGGCGTTCCCATGACTTCCGAGGGCAAGCTGTTCCATTCGTTGATTGTTCTCACTGTCAGAAAGTTTCTCCTTATTTCCAGGTTAAATCTCTCCTTGTTCAGTTTCCATCCATTATTCCTTGTCTGGCCTTCTGGTGCTTTAGAAAATAGCTTGACCCCTTCCTCTCTGTGGCAGCCCCTCAAATATTGGAAAACTGCTATCATGTCACCCCTGGTCCTTCTCACCAAGCCCAAGCTGGTGAATTCACTTAAGGCTGGAATGTCCTTCATGCTCAAGGAGATCTGCTGAATGCCATTGTCCTGTTTTCTGTTGCGTATGGCAGGGGTCCCCAGTCTGTGGCCCAGTGCTGGGCTGCACCCTGTTCAGAACTGGACTGTGGAAATGTGTGTGTGTGTGTGTGTGTGTGTGTGTGCATGTGCACACACACACACACACACACACACACATGTGCACAGTTGCATTTGTGGTGTGCACATGAAACCATCTCCCTCCCCCCAAACTGCCTCTGCCTCCTCTGCCTCCACCATTCCCCTGAGTTGGAAAGGTTGGAGACCACTGGCATTTGGTATATTCTGGGGCTGGGCAATTTGTGTGTTTTTGTGCCAAAATGCCCAAACATTCTTTTCTTTTCAAGTAACTTTTGAAGATGCAATAAGCTAGATGCACTACTTTATGTGGTATCAATTTGTTATATATGTGGGGGTTTTTAGACTTACAATATTTGTTCCATTGCGATCTTCTTCCACATGGAAGGGAAAATGATCTTTTTCAGGCAGGATTATATCAGAAAGGAATTTGTGAAGGCTAGGATTGATATTTGAGTGGTACAGTCCTTCATAAACAGGGAGGTATGTGTATCTTTTTGCTTCCAATTCCAGCAGCTTAAATCTTAACTCAACCCTGAATACTGTATCTATTCAGAAAGATTGGTGTTAGAGCCTTTCATAGAAATGCTAAGAGATCAAAACTAAATAAAAGAAAGTTTGTGGATGTTATTCAGTCAGCATTTTTCAGCAAACCTACTTGATTTATTTAGGTAGAATAAGGTACAGATCAGATTGTTATTGTTCAGCTGTCCAAATTGCTTTATTAAAAGCTTAGATAGCCAAGCAAATGGAAGAGAAAAGCTGTATTTTCTTCTCTCTGTGATCTTTCTGAGCAAAGGAGGGTGGGGGGACAATTATCCTCATATTGCCTTACCTTCAGCTGATTTCTTCCCAAGCTGAGGTATATCTGGGGATAGTCCAATTTCTTACAGGAGAAAGCTATTCTGCCATTTTTCTTTTGCTGTCATTGAGTCAGTGTAAATTCCCAGTGACTGCCTGGACTAGTTATAGCAGGGTTTTTTTTTGACAGAAGATTTCAGAAGTGGTTGTCACTGCCTGATTTTTGGACTGAGTGATTGGCTCAAGATCACCCAGCTGGCTTTGTGCCTAAGACAGGACTAGAACTCACAGCCTCCTAGTTTCTAGCCATTATCTTAACCACTAACTCAAAACTGGCTATCATTACAGGACACTACAAAAGAAAGAAAAGGGGCTTTGAGAAGGAGACAGTAAAAAAGAAACTATAGCAATCAATATGGCTTGCTCCACTTAAGCAGCTGAGTTAAGAACTTTCTTCAACTAGCCCTTTTTCAGCAGGTTCTGACCAGTTCTGGAGAACCAGTAGCGGAAATTTTGAGTAGTTCGAAGAACCAGCAAATACCACCTCTGACTGGAGATTTTACAGTATCCTTTCCCTGCCATGCCTATCAAGCCATGCCCACAGAACCGGTAGTAAAAGTATTTGAATCCCACCACTGGTTGGACTACAACTCATAACTTCCAACCAAAGTGGCCAATGCATATGCTTGGGTTATGGCAGGGGTGACACTATGTTGGTCTAGGCAAGTGAACAGTTTTAGCTCTTGAGGAAAAAGAATTCAGAAAAAATTGAACAGGACAGTTCTAGTTCAGGCTCATCTGCCAAACATTATTGAAAAAGGAAGGAAGGAAAGAAAGAAGGAAGAAAGGGAGGAAGGGAGGGAGGAAGAAAGGAAGGAAGGAAAAGAGGAAGGACTTTCTTCTTCCTCCCTTCAGTGCCACTTTCATTATAAATTGCTTCCAAGTTCTCTATTTCCCCAGTTTTTATCTCATAACTTACTTTTTACTAATGATGACAAAATTAATGCTATATCAAAATTCCCCAGCTAAAAATCACTGAGGTTTCATTATGTTTCATGCTGAGTGTTCAGGAATTCTGAACAAACTTTTTTTTAAAATATAAAACAAATGGAACCAACAACTATAAGTTGTTCTCCCCAATAGTGGCTCATTTGCATTATTATATGAATTGTAAAAATGGAATTCAATAGAACTGATATTTTTGTTGCAGATTTCACCATGATGGTTACCTCAAACAAATCCAAAAGAAACAAAGCAGATGTCAAAACACCAGTCTTTCAGGCAATCAGGGTCATTGTTGTAAATACATTATGGTATAGAATAACAGTAACCAAAAAAGGCATCACTCCCTCCATCCCTTCCACCTCATCCTGTTTGTCTTTCGTTAGAGAGGTTTTGTTTTTCGGTTGCCAGTGTTACTTAGTTGACTCAGTTAGAAAAGAATAGACTTTTAATGGCTTCTTCCCTTTATGGTAAAATAAGCAAAAATGCTATATATTTCTGAATACTACAATTACGTTATAGCACCATTGAAAATGCAGTCCAAGAATCTCTGGAAAGATGCCACCATGGGGTTGTCTGGGCAGTCTGACCTCAGAAAGGCAAAGGTGTCCATTTTTTAAACACTGGAAAGGAGGACCTGTGGACTAAACTCAGCGAGGCTTGCTTGTGAGTATGCCCCCAGGCATGATGAACCACAGATTGGGCCCTGACATAGACTTTGCTGTTAATCTTACTTAAATCAATGGGATTTAAATGATGCAGTAACAGTTTTGCCCATTGATTTTTCCCCATTTGAACTGCTGACTCAGCAGTTTGAAAGTGGGTGACTTCAGTGGCGGATTAAGGCTCACTGACAAATCTTGGTGCCCCCCTCCTTTGTACATACTGTACAAACAAAGCCAAGCTTAGGCTACATAAACATTTTTGTGGTGCCCCCTTTGGGCCTGGTGCCCTAAGCACGTGCTTAGACTGCTTAATGGTTAATACACCACTGGGCGACTGCAAGTAGATAAATGGGTACCATGTCAATGGGCATCTTAATGGGGACATGAAAGGAGCCACCAACTGGGGGAGTTCTGGACAATGGTAATGTAACCTTTCAATCTTTTCAACCCAGAAGCACTTCAGCGCTCTCGGCACAACTGAAATAGTAGTGGGAATATTAAACTGAGAAGTGCTCAAATGATGATAACATAATTCTGGATGCTGCAATGATAAATTCAAGAACCAATCATAAAGTATTGCTGAGCACACTGGGTTGTATCCCAAAAATTGTAAGCCGCCCTGAGTCTTCGGAGAAGGGTGGCATATAAATGTAATTTTAAAAAAGTTACTTTTTCAGTGCTGTTGTAACTTAGAATGGTTGCTAAATGAGGCAGCTGGTAAGCAAGATCTACCTGTATATTTCTTTTGCATTTTGTCAATTAGATTGCAATCTTATAGATGGGGCAGCAATATTTACATGTAGCATTTTGACAATTTATAAGATCATCATCATTATAATTGCAAGTTAATGACAAGCATGTTACAAACACCTATCTTAGGTTCATATCTGATGGGATGGCAGTAAACATAGAACAATAGACACTATAAGTTGTTTCTTAGATCCTATCTAATGAATATTATATTTTTCGGTGATAAAGTATCTTATCAAAACACGAAGTACAATAGTTAAAGTACAAAACCAAACCAAATTTGATGAGCAAAATTTTACAGCAACAATCCAGGTTTTATTTCTTATTAAGTCTTTGCCTGAAAAAGATAAGCATGAGTAGTCTACTTTGTATTGTCTGAGATATCTATATCTATCTTAGTTTACAACAGAAAAGAAAGGGAAACGGATGGAAAATTAATCCTTCATGCCTCTCACTTCTCCATGTCCAACATAATTCCAAAAATATTTTCTCCCAGCTACTGTAACAGCCCTCCCCAAATATCTTGGGTTTGTGAAATAATTCTGGATCTTTAAATTTCATTAGGTGCTTGAAAGTTATTTCTGATACTAGAAGTGGACATCAAGAATTATGAGATTGTCAGTTGATAAACATGATGCAGATGGCTGAGATTTACAAAGACAAATGGGTTCTGGTAACTCCTTAATAACATTTATGTAAATTCAAGTTCATCTCTATTAAATCACCCTGCCAGAGTCCACAGACAATTTGTTGTCAGTAGGACATACCAATAAATTTGAAGCAGAGATGAGGAAAATAGCCATGTACCAAACTAAATTTTGAAACAACACTGAATGCTACTCAGAGTCACTGGAAACCAGGCACCATATAAATTTAATAAATTATGATCACACAATCAGCCAGGCCTTTAGACTGGATTTGGCAATTTTGTCTACCTATCAAGTCCTTTGCAATGACCTGAGATAGTCATATGTTATATAATATTAAAGATATTGTTGCAGGCTGTAAGCTGTCCCAGCTAAATAGACTGATGGTTATTTTGACAATTGTCAAAGATGTTCAAGTGGTGTTATGGGATTGTTCAAGATTCCAATTACTACTGTGGTACTACTTTTGCTTTCTTTTGCCACAGTTGTTCCATTTCTTTTTGCAGGTCTTTATATTTTGTAATTTTCTCCAGTTCTTTCTCTACTCTTCTACTGTCCCCAGTTATTGCAAACTCACTATCTAGACTTTCTTTTTGTCATTTTATCAGCAAGCCTGGGATGTTATGTGAGAGGTCCTTATCTGTTAAGTACTAGAGCAATTTAGCTTCTTCAATTTCATGTAAAGCAGGTGTAATAACCTGGCAGATATTTTTGATGTTTGATAGCCATGACCTAACTTATTTAGTATTGTTGACACAGGAATCAGTGCAATAATAAACAGTAGTGGTACACTGTTGTTGTTTTTTCTTATTTGTTAATTTTGCATCCAAGTTATTCAGTTGTAATTGTAGCCATCCTGTACATTACCTTGTTTGTCTGTTTCTCACACTGAGCTGGAGCTTATATTTGCTATTATGGTTTGGCACCTTTTGATACTTGTGCTAACTGTTTCTTTGGAAGAAACTACAGTGTAGACAACCTTATTCGGTTGTTTATGTTGTTTCTGAGGAGAAGACAAAAGACAGGGTGCCTGATTTGGGAATGAAAATGATTCAGTCCAGCAATAGTAGGCATTCCTTGGATTTTCAAGAATGGTATTTCTTGCAGTCAATTAATTCTGCACAAATTATTTTAATTAATTGAGGCAACCATTTCCAGTTGACAGCTTTACTATTTTTTTGGGCATCATTTTTCATAGGATCCTTCATGGTACCTCAGATGTCTCACCTGAAAGACAAAGTATTATATCTTTGTCATTTCCTTTGGACTCTGTCGTCCTTTGCACAGATTCTGGTAAGGAAAAATGGATGTTTTCACACCTGCATCTTGTTATGCACTATGGAAGATGAGGAGCTAGACTTTTAAGCAGGAGCTCAGTTGCTTCAGGAGGTGGTTGTTATTATATGTGTAGCTTCAGGAGAGACATTGGAATATTGGAGAAAAGAATACAGGAAGGAGGAAAACAAGGAACATAGACTATGACTCTGGAACATAAACAAGAAGTCTTGGCAAATCTTGACAGAAGAATCTCATCATTGGGAGCAGGCAGCATTAGAGTATAGAGAGGCACAGTTAGCAGTAGAGAGTGGCATCAGACTTGGGGACAGAGAGATAGCATAATGGCATAGGTGCAAAAGGGCTGTGGTATGATCCACTCCACAAGGATTAGGGTTAACCTCCACAAGGTTGCTTTGTCACTATTGAATATTAATGTTCTATTTACTGATATCTATAGGGCTAATCAGCATCACCTTTTGTTAAAGAGTATATGTCAATCAGTTATGCTTTTGCTAAAGGACTTTTACTCTGGCAGGGAGATACTTGAATATAGTACATATTTAACATTGAAAGAAATTGCACTTTGAGCAATAAAACTCTTCTACTGAGTCCCAAAGTAGGGTATTTCTTTCCACTATGGAAAATTACCAAATTCTCACAAAAATGACCTTTCTACAGAAAAAAAGCAAATAAAATAAGAAGTAAGGGAACAGTTTCTCTAGAAAGAGAGATAACAACGATTAGGACTTTTTATGTTAGACTAAAAGTGGGTAAGGAGAGATATAAGAGTGGGAAGATATAATAAATTAATGCATGGCATGAAAAGTGGATGGAAAAAGTATTTCTGTTTTCTTGCAGATGTTTCATTACCCTTGTCAGGGCGTAAAAACAGCATCCCTGCTAACTAGAGATAATGGACGGTGCTTTTCTTTTGCTGTCAACTTTGATTAAATAAAACCCGGAAAATAATCTAAGAAACATATTTTTATTTACAAAAATAATAAACCTAGCTGACTACATACAGGCAGCTAATCACACATAGGCATATATATAAAAGAAAGAAGTTACAGGAAGTAACAGGAAGAACTTTTTAAAGCATGCACAGTAGATCAGAAATCACAAGACAGTCTTATCTCATTGCTATGGAGACAAGATAACAGTATTCTGGCAATCAGGCAACTGCCTGCAAATCTTAGCCTAAAAGCTTAGCAGACAAATCACAAAAAAACCCGTAGTGACAACCCCTTCTTTGTCTGTTGAGCGAACATCAGGTAAGACACATCTTCTCACGTAAATATCCGTGCTGAGCAGCTGGAAGTGGCTTGTTGAGCATGTCAGCAATCTGATCATGTGTGGACACATACTGTAATTTAACAAAACCTTGTTTAACTAATTGCTTTATGTTTTTATAATGAATGTCAATGTGTCTGGACCTAGAACCTGTGAAATGTGTTTCGGAAACATAAACCACAGATTCGTTGTCTTCCATCATGGTGATTGGCTGGATCGGGCGTGTCCAGATATCTGTGACTAAAGCATCAAACCACGTTAGAGAATTACATGCATCTGAAACACAAGCATATTCAGCTTCAGTAGATGAACAAGAAATGAAGTTCTGTTTACGCACATGCCAGTAAACAGGATGTTCATTTAAGAACATCATATAACTGAAGTACTTTTATGTGACTTCTTATCATTTGCCCAATCAGAATCTGCATAACAACATAATTCTGCATAATCAGTATGTGTCGGTTCTAACAACAACTTCATATTTTTAATTCCGGCATCTTCCTAAGAACGCGAAAACTGGCATGCCCCAATCTTTTATGTCACTTATTGATACACCTGGAATGCAAAGGTTTACCTGTTAGTGAATTCTCAATATTTTTATTAGGAATCTCAGGCTTGCTTTGAGCAACCTGTTTCTTATTTTTCTTTTTGTTGGCTTTAGGAGCCTTTGGAGTAGCAACAGGATCTCTCTCTGAAACATCTCTCTCTGGGCCTGTGCTCTCCTTTTTTGGAAATTGTATACTTGCCTGTGCTTGCGAGTTAGACTTTGGCTTTAGGTAATAAACACCACCAATTAATATGGTTTCAGCAACAATATTACCCTCTTTCACCTCATAACTTGCTTTTTCAAAATGGTGAACCTGGTACTTGGACACTCTCAACAAATGACTCTGACTAAGCAAACTACAGGTTGCTGTTGGTATATAATAAACATCAGGAATAACTTCATCGAGCTCTTCAATATAAACAGTTCCTTTTCCCATGACCTGAACAGGATAATTTGAAAAAGTGTACAGTTCACACATGTCAGGTTCAGGCTCGTGCATCTCTGTGTAAAGATCTCTTCTGTAGGTAACATGCACTGCTGCTCCACTGTCTAAAGTCCAGAGAAATCGTCTGTCATACTCTGGATGAGATTGTGGATCGTTGGTTAAAGCTAATATGATGTGTGGAGCTTGCAGATCACGCCTGGGACCACAACATCCTTGTCTTCTGCCTCTATCTCTGCCTCTGGAATCTGTTCCTCTGGGCTGGTATGTGGCTTGTGCTGGAGATCATTGGGGACAATCCCGGGTGGCATGTCCCACACATGTAACATCTTGGCATCCTTGGAACGAAGGCTCTTCCTCGGAAGGGATGCCTCGCTGGAGCTCTTGATTCAGGTGGTCCTCTCAAATATGATGTGGCTTGCATGAGTGCTTCTTCTTCAGTTAAAATTCTGCACATGATCAACTGTGCACTGAGCAATAGGCACTTGATTAATCTTTGAAATGGCATCTTTCCATTCATAATTTTGTAATTGTTCTTGTATTGCATGCAGATGGTGCTACAACATAAGAAATTGCAGAAGCTGTTGCTGTGTCAGCATCACAAGGCAAATCACGAGTTAGCTGTGATGTAGGCAAAGCTCTCTGCTCTGATTGGTGACCACGCCCATGTGACCAACTTGTGGGTGGTCCCTTGGCTTCAAAGAAGAAGGCAAGATGGAGGGCTCAGGAACTTGAACAACACCCTTATCTGTCTGAAGGGAGTATGCAAAGGCCTAAGCCTGTTGTATGCTTTGTTCAAAAACTTCAATTTGTTGTAGATAATCTTGCACAGCTTTCAGACTCACTGTCTGCTCAGGACTCAATGGGGAATAATGTATTTCACCTTTCTCTTTGGGTGGATAATGCTCAGCTGACTGTAACACTTTAGGCTTAGCACCAAGCTTTTCATATTCTTGGGCTTTTGCTTGTTCTGTCTGAGCTTTTTCTTGGGCAGTAGCATAGTAGCATGCATCATAAACAGAATAAGTTACAGACCTTATCTCTTGTTCCCCTTCCACGGCAGCTTCTTCCAGATGCGTAGCAGAAGCAAGTGGGTGAGTCTTCCAGGCTGTAATCTGTTCCAAGATTCTCCAAGCAATCTCCTTAGTTATTTCAGAAAGTAATAAATCTTTCACCGACTGAGCCCTTTGTTTAGTTTTTCTTTTCTTGCGAGGCATCTTGCAATTAAACACAATGTCCTCGGATATTGTGAACTAATTGACTAATTGACCTCACTTGTTATCAAAGCAACTGGCAAAGAAAAACATC
This sequence comes from Naja naja, assembly GCA_009733165.1. Classification (NCBI taxonomy): domain Eukaryota; kingdom Metazoa; phylum Chordata; class Lepidosauria; order Squamata; family Elapidae; genus Naja; species Naja naja. Next base: position 55,887,035 of record CM019150.1, on the reverse strand, counting down.
GTTAAACCATCCTCTGCTACCATAATGTCAGGGCATAAAAATAGCATCCCTGCTAATTAGAGATGATGGACCGTGCTTTTCTTTTGCTGTCAACTTTGATTAAATAAAACCCAGAAAATAATCTAAGAAACATATTTTTATTTACAAAAATAATAAACCTAGCTGACTATATACCGGCAGCTAATCACACACAGGCATATATATAAAAGAAAGAAGTTACAGGAAGTAACAGGAAGAACTTTTTAAAGCATGTGCAGTAAATCAGAAATCACAAGACAGTCTTATCTTGTTGGTATGGAGACAAGATAACAGTATTCTGGCAAGCAGGCAACTGCCTGCAAATCTTAGCCTAAAAGCTTAGCAGTAGTGACAACCCTAACTAGGTAACATCAGTGCACTGATCAGGCACTGATGTTACCTAGTTGGGAAATGAAACATCTGCAAGAAAACTAGTAAACTCAGAGAGCACCAAGGACCCTTCATTTCAACCCTGAGCTACAAATATTCTTTGTTATAAGTATTCCTGCCTCAGGCAGTGTTAGAACTAAGGACTATCCATTTTAATGAAGTGGAACAGGTTTCAAGACCGATAAAAAGAATGACTTCTTCATACAAAGCAATACTGAATAGATGTGATGCCAACCAGTCTAAATAATTTTTAATGGAAAGGATTTTAATTAAATGGCACTTGGGTATGTCAATGGCCACTAAACTGTATTCCTATCTACCACCTTCTAAATAATAGGTTACATACCTAAAACACCAACTGCTAGTTAGTTTCTGAAATATTCTTCATTACTGGCAAGGATCCCCCAGTTCTCTTTTCTTTCTTGACATTTTAAAATCACATTGATTTCAATACAGAAAAGAAGAATTGTCATATGGAAATGACCACTAAACATTTTTGGTTTGTTTTTTGCATGAAATTGAAGTATTTCTTTTTATCTGCTGTACAGAAAGGCTCTTCTTGTTAAGCCCAATGTTTTATGGCCTGGTAGAGCTCCTGTGTTTAAGAACAACACAAGCAGAAATTCATCAAGCGAATGCAAAGATAATGACAGAAAAACTTCACCCATAGAAATTCAGTTTGTCAATATTTGCAATACTCAGTAAAATAAACTAGAGCATCTGTCTCTAACAATTAATTTCTAACATTGTTCTCTTAAGACTCTCTTGCTATCTCTAGGATCCAGGCATGCCTAGCTTTCCCTGGATAGCTCTTTTCTTGCACATAAAATATGTAAGCAATTTCTGGGAAGGATCAGTTTGATGAGTCTGGCATTCCAACAGTCTTCTCTGCACATTGTTGCCAGATCAACCTGAGTTTCCATCCCTCTTCAATGGTTCAATGAAGGGCTGCTGAAGAGTAGGTAGTATTGAACAACTCTTTAGACACCAAGGGAAGTCGTGGCTGTTGAATCTGCTATGCTCTTTGCCATCAAAGTCAAACAAAATGAGCTGAAGCAGGTATGAAGTTTAGCTGGCAGCAATCAATAAATCAATAGATACATCAACACACAAATAAACAAAGCCCTGCAGAAGAGAGCGAGCCAGAGAAGAAAGAAAATTCAGGAGGCATGGAATACATTTAAGCAGTTTGGTCCATTGGGATTTTGGATAATACAGATTAGAGTAGTCTTCCCTTTGGGGAAAATCTGGACTATGTTTGATTTCCTGATGCACACACTCAGTATCTGTTTAGCTGGATTAGCAGGGAAGTGTGTGACTAAAAAGCTTTGTATGAACTAGTTTGTACTGTTTAGCAATTTTAGGATATGTAGCTGGATGAGGAATCCTGGGAGTTGAAGGCCACAGTTGACCAAACAATTGGCCAAAGTTGCTGAGGTTGAGCAACACTGTTTAGATCACTCTAGACAGAAGTTGTTTACAAGTTTTTTCTTCATGCTGAGCATCTGGCTATTTGTTTATAGTGTATGAAACTGCTTTTTTCAGGCCTGGTGGTTATGCATAATTTTCAAAGAAGTGTTTATAGTTTGGGTATGAGTAAATGTGTGTATAAGTGTATGTATGAATATATGTATGCATGTATACACGTGTGTGTATGCACATGAGAAAGAAATAAATAAAGTCAAGGACCATTATCTAACCCCTTAAAGGTCTTAGAAGTAGTTGTAGCTTAACTTTCTGCATGGAAAGTGTCTCTTCGATCACTGAATCACAAACTTTCCTCATAGGATTACTTGATTTTCAGGAAGAAAATGCTTGGATCTTTAGCTAATTTTGATGTTTTGAAATATCCAACATTTAAGTTTTCCTAGTAGCCTATAATACAAGATAACCTAAAATAATTTACAAAGTCTTCCTAATAGCCTATAATACATGATAACCTAAAATAATTTACAAAGCCACTTACCAGGTACAGTATGGGTTGTAAAGAACAATTTTCAAGCAAATATGCATGAAGTTTGTAATGTGGGATGTGGTTCTGCAGCTCCTAATGTTAGATTGTAGGTTATTCCTGACCTTTTTTACAAGTTTTATGGCATGAATATTCTTGGGTGCAGAAAAAAATGGAAATACATGCTGCAAATGTTGACACACAATACAGCAGTTGAACTAGCAAGTTTGACAGATTGCACTTGTTTCCAAAGCAGTAATAATTGCATTCCCAAACCTCAAGTTTAGAAGTTAGTTAATTTTTTTTAAATAGCTTTTTTCACTGGTTAACTTAAAATGCAAATGCTAGTATGGGTCTCTAAATCAACAGTCTATCAGCCAGTTGCCAAACCCATTGCAGGGCCTCTCCTGTCCAGAAAATGAATCAACCAAATAGTTGAAGAGATCTGCTTTGATTGCTCATTAATTAGCATTTTTTGTTATGAGCCAAATCACAGGAAGCTTTAGATAACAAGATACAATAGCCCCTAGCAATATTTTGTTAAATCAGAATCAAATTTGAAGTTCTCACAGCTGGCATGACTTAAAGATAGATCTGGTATATTAAGAAAGCACAACTTTCATGAGTTATTACTACCAGCCCTTTCCGGTGTTAACATTGGTCAAATCCTTGGAAAATTGTAAATTTATTTCAAGCAGGTTAAACATTTGTTAGGACACATTGTCACAGAGGGTGGCAGAATCTAGTCAACCTTGCCTGATTTCAAAAAGCTAAGCATGATTCCGTTTAATTAGCATTTGGATAGAAGAGCACTAGAAAATGTCAAGATTATAAACCAGTTGAGAAAATTGAGTCCCAGGGCCTCATTAATGAGTGTAGTGAACCCCTCCCCCCTCCCTCCCCTTTGCTTTTGATTGAGTCTTTTTTTGTTGATCTAAACTAAGTTCTAAAACCTGGTAAGTATATTTTTGTGTAATCAGTTGTCAGCCATGTCTCATGGAATGTTTTATAATAAAACCTGGATAGAAAATCCACCAAGACTCTGTTACAAATTTTGTTCCATGTCAACACCTTGCTGGATATGGTACTCTTGTTTTTATTATGGGTGAATATCAGAAAGGTATGAGGCTCTTGCAATGAAGGATATAGCTCATTCAGTCTATTAGCGAGCGCAATGCAATCCAACAAGCTATTAGCATCTAAATACTCTAGTTGTAATTTGTTCTATTTGTTGCCACTCCCTTGTTGTTGGTTGTGATCTAAATAATTTTTTTCCTCATCTATCAGCTCAAGTTGTGGATCCTCTGGTTTGGGACTAAGAGAAACTTCCTTATGTAGGAGAACAATTCCAATTATTTCTGACTCTACAGATTCTGGATGATTTTATTAATCCATAGGGGTGGGTGATCTAGGAACAGAGAGAAGCACCTTTCTTAACTGGTGCAAAGCACAATGGAACTATTATCTTTTATGATCTAAAGCAGGGCTGTCAAACTCATAGCCTGTGGGCCAAATTCGTCATGTGTTGGCCACGCCCACACCCGGTTTAGCGAAGGGGAAAAAAGTCATGATATATCACGTGACAATGTGAGTTTGATACCCTTGATTTAAGGAAATGCTTCACGAATCCTTTATCTCTCAATTTGACTTTTCCTACATAATGCAGGTTTTGTATATCACTACTGAATGTAATTCCCTTTGATTTGATTTAGTCTTCAGGCCAATTGAAATCCTTAGAATGAACCCTAATCTCATCTTCAAATTTAGTAAGAATTCCTTTCCTACCACTTACAAACAAATTAAATTCAGAGAACCAAGGAAAAAGTCTTGCAGAGGCCACCTGAAACATCTTGTCATTTCTTTCCAGGTGAATGCAGAACCATTTACTGTACAAGTATTTTGGGGACTTGTTTCTGTTTCACTCACCATCTTGGTGACCTTCCTCTGAACTGTCTCCAATGTCAATACACCTTTTAAACTCTGGTGAGACATTGGTGGACACACAGTATTCCAAGTTGGTCCATTCACATTCACTATTCATATATAAATGCTCAAAGATTAAAAAACTGAAATAAAGTCTTTACTAAAAGACCTTTTCATGAACATCACATGGTCTTTTTTTAAAAAACCGACCTGTGCTTTCAAAACTACAGAAATGGGATTTGATTTTTGATTGCTTGATTCTATATCTTTCCTGATTCATATCTGATCAGATATTTGTCAGGATCCATTACTGATAAGATATATTGATGTACAAGATGTATTGATCAGCCTTTGATATGCTGGCTTAATTTTGTCATGGGCAAGCATGGGATTGTAAATGCTTAACTGATGAACCTTTGAAAGCAACAAAATCTTGTTTCAATAATTGATTATTAGGAGTTCTGTAGCCCGACAATAAAGACATACACTGCAAAATAATACCTTTTGTACAGCAGTAGAGTCATTCTGCTACTTTCCTCATTGTGACAATGATAAAAAATCTAGAAGAGGTATCAAATTCCATATTAGTCTGTTGATTAAGTATTAGCCTTTTTTGCTATAAGATCTCCATATCAGTGCTCTATCTCGGCAAGAGGGAGAGATCAGAGGTGGTATTCATCAGGTTCTGACTAGTTCTAGAGAACCGGTAGTGGAAATTTTGAGTAGTTCAGAGAACTGGCAAATACCACTTCTGACTGGCCCCGCCCCCATCTATTCTCTGCCTCCCGAGTCCCAACTGATTGGCTAGGTCTTCTTTTGTTACCATGCACAGGAGAACAGAGCTGGAAAGAAGGTTAGTGGGGTAGGGAGGGAATGGGGATTTTGCAGTAACCTTCCCCCAGGGGTGGGGAGGGAATGGAGATTTTACAGTGTCCTTCTTCTGCCATGCCCACCAAGCCACACCCACCAAGCCACGCCCACAGAACCAGTAGTAAAAAATTTTGAATCCCACCACTGGGCGAGATATATTATAAATATAATATTTTTGAAACAGTTTTATTACATGTTTAAATAAGTAAGAACTAAGACTAAAATAAAGAAGCAGAAGAAAAAAAGAAAGAAAAAGCCAGAAGTATATACATGCAGGCTCTCTCTCTCTCTCTCTCTCTCTCTCTCTCTCTATATATATATATATATATATTATATATATATTTCCAATTTTGCTTTAAAGCAACTTTAAGTAGAGATATAAATTAACTTCATTGTTACCGCATAACTTATCAACTATTTTTTTCTAATTGTCAAAACCATATATAATAAGTTCATTATTTTTCTGCTTCATGCAAAACGTTTCCTGTCAATAATAAACTTAGTCAATAACTTTTATCTGATTATAACCATTAAAAGTTATAATAGCTCCCTCCAATAGTTATGATTCAACTCTGAAGTTCCAACAGCTGTTCCTCCCCTCCCCGTCCAGTGGTTATATGACTAATTTCAGGTATCTGGCAATCAGCCTGCATTTATGGCCATTTATGGTCATTTGTGTGACTTCTTTGCTTCTGGTTTTTGGCAAAACGCTCTGTACTGAACAATGGGTTCATTTGAGGACCACAGATGCATTTAATGACCTTGGTAAGTCACTTAGCAACCACTTCAAAATGTTGTAAAATTGGTCACATGATGACTCATTTTCCACCCATCACAACTTATGACATTATATACATCCAGGCTCCATTATGGTGGTAAGTCAAGGCTACCTATATGCCACTTTGGGATTTCTGCAAGTTCTATCATCTTCACTATTCATTCCTCCATCATGGATAATGTTGGTTCTTTCTACCTTTGTGTATATAATAATCTTACTGATGTTATGTATTTAAACAAAGTTCATTACTTTTTCTAACTGTTTATTGATCAATTCCAAAAGAAAAGCCTCTGGTTTCAATTGTTTATTAATCTTCAAAATCTTCTGAACTAGTTAGTCCAAACTTTTCCGGCTTTTTTTACACATCCACCAAGCATGTAAAATGTATCCTCCTATTGGTCACATTTCCAACACAAATTTGAAGTATTTTTATTCATTCTGGTGATATATATCAACATCATTTTATAGATATTACAATATAATATAAAGTTCAGTGTTTTCAACACATATACTCCATTAGTATATGGTAGCCAATTTATTTTGTCCGTTTTATCATACATTTTTTCATTCATTCCTTGTCAGAAAGTAGAACTTTCTGGTGTTGCTATGCAGTTTACAACTTTGTAGATTTGATGGGGTGATCAAATCTACCAATGACAGGGTGACACTAAGCACCCTACCCTGGCATGGCAAGACATGCCCCCACAGTATATAAGGGGCTGTCAACTGTCATTTTTCTCTGAGGAGATCCACAACCCACGAAAGAGATTTCCTACATGAGGTTTGTTACATCTAGAGAGAGGGAAAATAGAGAAAGAGATTTAAAGGTTTCTAAGAGAGTTATTCTAAGGCATTGCTTAAAAGAGGATATTCAGCATAGGTGAATACTTCTCTTAAACAACTACCCCAGTTTCTGGAAGTGAAAGGAGAAAACAGTAAAGAAGAGTTCCTAGGCTAAAAGACTATTGACTTTAGTACCTAAGCTGAAAGGAACAAGAAGGATAACTCAAAATAAGAAAGAGGACTCTGTAAATAATTTTCTATAATTATTTATTAATTGTTCTGTTCATTACAAATAAATAATTTTACTTTGAAACAACTTGGGCTCAGTATTTCTTTGAATGACTTTAGGGATAGACAAGGTTTACGATCCAGAATTAATTAAACAAAGTTCAATCAAATATTAACATTCCTCCTCTGTTTCAAATTTTAGTTAGCATTTATACATTTTAGCAATAACATTTTCATCATTTGTACACAATTCTGTTTCAAACTCAGTTTTACAATGCTCTACACTGGGGTCTCCAAACTTGGCAACTTTAAGATTTGCGGACTTCAACTCCCAGAATTCCCCAGCCAGAATGTTGGCAGTTGAATTTGGGAAGTCTTAAAGCTGGAGATCCCTGCTCTAAACCCAGGGATGGGATTCTACCAGTTCTGTCCGGCTCTGTAGAACCGGTAGCTCTGAAGAGCAGCAGACACAGAACCGGCAAATCGTAAATCATCAAACCAGTAGTTACACCGGTAGGATCCCACCCCTCTCTAAACCCAAAGTAGAAGTTAAAAACAAAGAGAGGCAAAATGGGAAAAATATAGCACAAAGTAGATCAATAGTTTTGAAAGCCATCTGAACTTTGTGGTGTTAGGATGGTGGGCAGTGGGGAGATCATTCCAAAGGGCAGATACTGCCAAAGAAAGGACCTATCTCCTGTCTTCCATTTGATGACATTACCACAGGGAAGGAACCTGGAGCATACCCATTTAGTGAAAATGAATGAAATGGGAAGAAATGATTCGAAATTAACAGTCCTTCAAATAAGCAGAAAGAGAAGATTTGCAATCTCCATAGTAATCTTTTTTTTTTTTAATTACATTTATATGCCCTTCTCCAAGACTCAGGGCGGCTTACAATTTCCGGGATACAACCCAGTGTGCTCAGCAATAGCCTTCATTCCATTGTATATGCCTGCTTATTACTAAGCGGCATTTTTACAAGGTCAGCTAATTGCCCCCAACAATCTTGGGTCCTCAATTTACCTACCCCGAGAGGATGGAAGGCTGAGTCAACCTTGAGCCTGGTGGGATTCGAGCCTACAATAATTGTAGGCAGCTGGATCTTAAGAGCAGGCATTTAACAGCCTGAGCTACCAAGGCTCTTTCAATCTGTTGTTTTTATATTACCTGCAAGGAGTCATCAATGCCAGTGTTCTTAATAGCAATAACTTAATAGCAGTAACTGTGAGAGGGATCTTGGCGTCCTGGTGGACAATCAATTAAATATGAGCCAGCAATGTGTGGCAGTATCCAAGAAAGTCAATGGAATCCTAAATTGCATCAACAGAGGAATTGAATCAAGATCACGTGAGGGACTAATACTACTCTATTAAAGCCTTAGACCACATCTAGAATACTGCATCCAGTTTTGGTCATCACACTATAAAATGATGTTGAGACTCTAGAAAGAGTGCAGAGAGGAACAACAAAGATGATTAAGGGCCTGGAGGCTAAAACATATGAAGAATGGTCGCAAGAACGGGGCATGGCTAGTCTAGTGAAGAGAAGGACCAGAGGTGACATGACAGCAGTGTTCCAATATTTGAGGTGCTGTTACAGAGAGGAGGGAGTCAAGATATTTTCCAAAGCACCCAAAGGTCAGACAAGGAACAATGGATGGAAACTGACCTAGGAGAGATTCAACCTATAAATAAAGTGAAAATTTATGATAGTGAGAACAATCAAACAATGGAACAGCTTGCCTTCAGAAGTTGTGGGTGCTTCAACACTGGAGGCTTTCAAGAAGAGACTGGACAGCCACTTGTAAGAAATGGTATAGGGTCTCCTGCTTGAGCAGTGGGTTGGGCTAGATCAGGGGTTGCCAACCTTTTGGACCTCAGGGACCACCAAACTCATAATTTTAAATCCCGAGGACCACTAATATGAATTTTGACTGACGGTGGCTTGCTGATGTTGGTGGGAGAGAGAGAGAGAGAGAGAGAGAGAGCTGATCTAACCTCTCTCTTTTCCTCCTTCCCTCCCCCCTCCCCCCTTTGTCTCTCACACACACACAGAGGCAGGGGTGAGATTCAAATTTCTTAACAACCAGTTCTGTGGGCATGGCCTAATTTGTGGGTGTGGCTTGGTGGTCATGTGACTGGCTGGGCATGGCTTGTATGTAAATATTATAAATATTTATATAAATATTGAATGTTTTATTTAAAAAAGAGCAACTTTTACCTAAAATCAGGCAAAATGGGCAGGCTAATTGAGAATCAGATTCATTCAGAGATCTATCTTTCTGCCATCGGCTACCTGAGCCTGTCACATAAAATTTGCTAGCAAGGAAACTCATAAAATTTGCTAGCAAGCAAACTCACAAAATTAACTCACAACATACCATGTATGTATGTAAATATTGAATTTTTTTTTATAAAAAAAGAGCAACTTTTACCCAAAATCAGGCAAAGCAGGCAGGCAGATTGAGTTGCTCACAGAATCACAGATTCACTTAGAGATCTGTGTTTCTGTCATCGGCTATCTCAGTCTGCACTGCTTCAGTCCTAAGGAAGGTTAAAAGGAGAGCCAAAGATCTAAAGATTAGGTAAAAAGCAAGAAATCTAACAATTTCCTGCTTTCTGGCTAATCTAAATCTCCCAGCACAGCAGAACAGCTGATGGTCGGAAAAAAGAAAAAATAGCAATTTAGCAGGCAAGTTTGCCAAGTAAGGAGTGAGTGGGTGGGGAACATTCCTGCGGGCCATGTGGCGGTGCAGCCTTGTGTTCCCATGCAGCCTGGATTAATTGCTGTTGGGGGGGTGCTCTTGGGGTGACATTTCTCTGTGGACCAACAAAATTTTCTCATGGCCCACCAGTGGGCCATGGCCCACCAGTTGGTGACCGCTGGACTAGATGACCTACAAGCTCCCTTCCAATTTTGTTGTTCTGTAGAATGAAACTAGTGGTCCTTCAAATAAGCAAAAAAAAAGAAGATTTGCAATTTTTATAGTAATCTATTGTTTTTATATTACCGTTCCTTGCAAGGAGACATCCATGCCAGTATTCTGGCCTGGCAGTATCTAATGCGATCCTGAATTTACCCACTCTAACTACTATAGGGACAAGAGCATATTGCACTGTTGATAAAACAATGGATTTTGGTGCAGGATTTAATTGGCGAGCAGGATAAATGAGAAGAGCGAAGCAAATGAAAATGGGCAATGTAATCCAAACTAGATAAAGAAATTAAAAGGGGAACGGATGAATTTTGTTTTTAACCAAGCTCTGCTGAAACTGTGCCTATAAAAGCACATGGATCCCCAATAGCATTTTGGACTCGGCAGCCCGCCATCCTGCTGTGAAAATGAATAAGCTTTCGGCATGTGATTAAAGTAAATCACTCCCACTTCCCTTGTTTATGAAAGCTTAGGAGGCCTTTCAAAAAGAACACCTGTTAATAGGATCTGTTAAAAGACCCAGTTTGGAATACATAGATACTCTGTGTTCAACTGATTTCCTGGCAAACAAAGGGGAATATTTTTCCTGTAAAATAGATTTTATTGCTGGAAGGATGAAAAAGTTCTAGGATGGTAAACTACTAAATGATTATATTTTAAAAATGAAAATAAGATTTTTGAAAAATTAGGATGGTCAGATGCTTCAGTCATTCCAGTCTGCACTCATATATCCATGTCAGGACTGAGACCAACCTAAACAAATCTAAATAATAAATGTCTGTATTGTCCCAAAAGTGTTTTTTCAGGAGGCAACTGAACTTCCTTGTTTTTTCTTTTGAAGATGTTCCAATTGTCATCCAAGAACCTTCTTCAGCTCTGACAGGATGGTGGGGAATGGAAGGATTTATATTCCTTGCAGACAGCTGGTCATTTGCATCCTTTTTAGAGGGTCATTGAAGCACTTGGAGGTTTATCTGTGTCCTCAGGGACACTTGGGTAGTGCTCCTGGTTCATGTAGTCTGCAATTTTTCCTCTGGAAATCCATTCCTACTCCCACACCATTTAAAGGATGTTCGTCCCAAATTGTATAGCTAAAAGTCAGATAAACCTCCAGTGCTTCAACAACCCGCTAAAAGGATGCAAATTACCAGTTGTCTGCAAGGAATATAAATCCTTCCACTCCCAGCTATCCTGTCAGAGCTGAAGAAGCTTCTTGGATGAGAAGCAAAACATTTTCAAAAGAAAAAAGAAGAAAGTCCAGTTGCCTCCTAAAAAAGCACCTTTGGGACAGCCATGACCTGGATGACTGAGAATCTCTACAGACTTTTAAATGTTTGTATTATATCTCATTTTAAGCTTTTATTAAAGAAATTTAAAAAAAAACCAGACATCCTTCAATTGTTTCCCATAGAGATGTTCTTTTTAAGTTTTAAAGAAGCCTAGCATTAAATAGTTTGCAGTAAAGTCAGAATAATAATGCTTGATCTAGTTTTTTCATGATGGAAAGTTATATGAATATTGTGCAGTTGGAGACTGGTTTTCCAGTAAGAATATAATTAGGTAGACAGCTTGAAAAATGAAATCTGTTTGTTTGCTTCCAAACCACTTGTATCCATTGGGAAAGAATCTATTTGAGGGCAGGTAAGCTCTTAAATATCCTACCTGATGCTTGTGAGGGACAGACTGAGTGTTTTGAGATGTTCTCCTATACTTGGAAAACCAGCACCAAAAGTACCCCAGGATAAGGCTGCTTCCAGGCAGAACCACCCCTCTCCTTATCAAACCCAAGCTCTATTTATCTTTCCATGAGAATTATATATGAGATGAGAGTTCAGTTCTTCCAACTGAAGAGACAGTGATGGACTTGCACAGATAATAGAATAGAATTCTTTATTGGCCAAGTGTGATTGGACACATAATGGATTTGTCTTGGTGCAAATGCTCTCAGTGTACATAAAAGAAAAGATAGATTCATTAGGATGTATCTTTTTTATATAAAATTGTTTATTTAACAGAAATTAAAAACACACAGACAAACCAACACAAATATATATATACATATATACATTTTACAACCTATTTGAGCAATAGTTAAAATCTTCATCCTATACTTTAATGTGATCTACCTTGTTAAAATAACTTCTTCGTTCTTTTAAAATTTTAGTTTCTCTATACCATTTACCATCAGTTACACGTCTTCTAACTCTTCCTTATCTTATCGAAATGTGATATGCTACATTTTCTTTATCCACTTATACCATATATTCCATATTTCATCATATTCACTATCTTGTTTATTTTTTAATACCTTAGTTAAGCTGTCCATTTTGGCACATTCATGAATTTTTTTGATTACCATGTCCTCTGAAGGGATAGACATCGCTTTCCAATTTTGTGCATAGACTATCTTAGCCGCAGTTATGATATGCAAAATTAAGTAGTAGTATTTTTTTTCCATCTTTAAATTTATCATACCTAAAAGAAATATTTCAGGTTCTAATTTTAAATTTTGTTTTGTCATATTTAGTATTCTTTATTTTCTTCCAATATTTCTGTGCACATGGTCAGGTCCACCACATGTGAAAATATGTTCCTTGCAGATAGTTACACTTCCAACAGTTAGGTGGTAAATTAGAATACATCTTCGCCAATCTAGCTGGGGGTAGGTGCCAATGGTAGGTCATTTTATATACATTTTCTTTATAGGCTACAGACCAAGTCAATTTATAATTTGTTTGCCACACATGTTCCCATTTATCTAAATTGATATTATGGCCCATGTTTTTAGCCCATATTATCATGGAGTCTGTAACCATCTCTCCTTTTAATTTATAATCCAAGAGGTATCTATATATTTTTCTAATTGCTTTCTTTTCTTCTCCTAACCATATTTTATCAAATTCTTGTAATGTCATATTAAAGCCAAATTGGTCTCTATCTTTTTTGTAATGGGATTGAATTTGTAGAAAGGGCCACCATGATATCTCTTTTCCTTGTAATTTTATTTGATTCCTATTCTTGAGCTCTCCTGTTTCATACAATAAATCTTTATATCTAAGTATATTGTCATAATCCATTACATTTGGGTGCGTAACTACTTCTAGGGTAGATATCTACATTGGAACCTTTAAATAATGATTCTTTTTGACCTTTTCCCAAACATTAGATAGTACACACTCATACAAAAAGAACAATCAGACCCCCCCCAAAATAAAAAATTACAGACCAATATCACTATTAAATGTTGACTTTAAAATAATGGCTTCGTTAGGATGTATCTTAACTACATCCATGCCAGTATTCCAACAGGCCACATCAACTCCTTTGTGGATATAAGAACACTCCCAGCTCTCCTGGTTTAGCCACACCCTGACCTTTTCAAAGATGCACCAATAGGTAAGTTAATAGCTAGGTTAGTGGATGTCAGGTTTCCAAGTGATGAAATCCCTTTAAAAAGAAAAGAACAAAGTCCATCTTCCAAGACAATTTCTTTTATTTAGGACAGCATCAAATTGGCAAAGTCCATGGTAATTCCGGATCTGACACAATCCGGAATTACCCCACAATATTAGAAGTTAGAAACAACCCCCAAAAGTCACATTCTCCAATAGAAGTAATTCAACGTTGCTTGATGTCATAAATATTCATCTCAAGGGGCCTAAACATGGACAGCTCATTTTCCCACAGGAAGATGAATCACCTAGCCTAAACAACTCTCTCTATCTCCACTCCTCCCCCCTTAGGAATGTGGCAAGCCCGAAACCCTTCCCCCCATGACTGCCACAGAGAAAGTAAGAAAAAGAATATATACTAAGCCTAACTTAGTGATGTCCAGGTGCCTAGAGGTGGTGCGCGTCTGGATGGGGAGGAACCGGCTCCGGCTCAACCTGGCTAAGACCGAGTGGCTGTATGTACCAGCATCTTGAGTTATCCAGGATAGTCCACCTCTAGCTATGGGGGGAGAGGTGTTGCCCCCCATAGATAGGGCTCGCAACTTGGGTGTCCTCCTGGATGCACGGCTCAGTTTGGAGGAGCAGGTGGGAGCTGTGGCCAGGGGGGCATTTGCCCAGGTTCGCCTGGTGTGCCAGTTGCGCCCCTATCTGGATCGAGATGCCCTATGCACAATCACTCATGCGCTCGTTACTTCCTGTCTGGACTACTGCAATACTCTTTACATGGGGCTGCCCTTGAGGACCACCCGGAGGCTTCAACTTGTCCAGAATTCAGCGGCGCGGGTTGTGATGGGGGTGTCCCAATACTCCCATGTTACACCCATCCTGCACAAGCTGCACTGGTTACCAGTTGCCCTCCGGGTGAGATTCAAGGTGCTGGTGTTGACCTATAAAGCCCTACATGGCTTAGGACTGGGGTATTTGCGGGAGTCCCTGCGGCCAGTAACGGCTTCCCAACGTCCCATGCGCTCTCACAGGCAGTGTCGGCTGGTGACCCCTAGGGGTAGGGCCTTCTCTGTGGGAGCGCCCACCCTATGGAATCAGCTGCCCCTGGAGCTTTGGGTGGCCCCTGACCTCTGGTCCTTCCATCGGGGCCTGAAAACATGGTTGTTCCAACTCGCTGACCTGGACTGAGGGGGGGGGATGGGTTTTTTTAATGCATTGGTTTTAATGAATTTGTTCATTGTTTTAATTGATTATTGGGTTTCATATTTAATTTCTTTTTAATTGTAAAGTATTTGTATTGTTTTATGATTGTAAAGGAGATGGGGCGGCCTAGAAATCCAATAAATAAATAAATAAAATAAATGGCTTAGTATATTTTTAACTATTTCAGGCTTGACAGTGGACTTCATCCCATTCATGCCACCAATATAAAAAAGAGAAAGCTAACCCAGAGGATGTATAGATGATCACATGGATGAGAGAGGAAGAAAAGATGGCCTGGAATGAGAAAGTAAGGAGCAATGTCTAGAAGCTTCTAGGTACGATAGACAACAAATAGAGCTTGGGCATCTAGCTGTCAGGGCCACAAACCATGATAAACAGCTATGACTCTGCTTGATTTCTGCCTGGAACTTGGCTTCAGGGGTCAACTTGATACTTTTAGCAACCCTGCTTGGAGCTTGTTAGCAGGTCTGCTATGCAGCTTGATCGAAATAAGGAACAAACAATCTGAGGCTATATATTCCTTATGTGGGCAGGAAATTTAGGGAAAGAGGCAAGGATTGTATGTTATTTTAATAGGAAGAAGAAGGAGTATTAGATACGTTTGAGTTGTTTATAAAAATAATAAAAGTGGGATATAAATAAAATAAATGAATAACCTGTAGGAAGAGGTTAAAAGAAATGGAAGAGGACTAAATTAGCCATGTATCTAGTCACAGTTAAAAGAACCCTCACAATTATGCCAACAGCTATATATTGTTTGCATTTTATAATTAAAAGAAAGAATATGATGGACTGTGAAATGAGAGCCAGAAATTGAAGATGGCTAAATGAAGGAGTCAAAAATGTAAGTTGGTGGAGGTGGGATAAACTTAGGTTCAAAAAGCCAGAGGCATCTTTTCTCTCTAACTGAATGCTGAGAGAGTTTGCTATGCCACTTTCAGGAGGATGTAGTTCAGGAGCTTGATATAGAGAGAGATTATAAGAGCATAGAAAGCTTTATTCTCACATAGCTAGGGCCACATCTCAATTTCCCCCTAATGGACCTCCTTCTATCACAAATGAGAAGTTCTGCCCATCCTAATCTCACCAGTGAACTTTCAATAAAAAAAAATAAGATTGCTTTAATCAACTCAATAATTTGGAAGATGCGGACTAAGTCAATTCAAGCGTTTCTTCAAGTATTGTTAACCAATAATTTGGAAGATGCAGACCAAGTCAATTCAAGTGTTTCTTCAAGAATTGTTAGCCAAAAATAGAGACAGAATAAATACTTCATTCAAAAGCAAAGCACTAGCTTTTTCTTCAAGACTACAAATAAAAATGTAATAGATAGAAAGTTAACAGCTGTCTTCATAAGTCCACTGTTCCTAGTTCTTATGATTCAGTCATCAAAAGAAAAAAGAGGCAGAAAACCCAAATAACATTTTCCCTCTGCTTTCTTATCTAAATTTTTAATTTTATTTCAAAGTAGAATTTTATAAGGAAAAAAAGTAGAAGACGTGATTCTTTGAAAAAAATAGGGCAAAAGTCATTAGCTTTAGGCTAGGTTATGCTATATACTTTGATAATATTGTAAACACCACAAAGAGATCAGCCAAAGAAACCCAGTGTTTTAAATTATAATACCAGTCAAGGGAGGGATAGCATCAAGATCAACATTGAGGATTTTTATCTAGTGTTCTTTAAATTTCATAAAGACTCAGACGTTATAACTTTTGTTCCTTCATTGGCATAAACATGATTATGCCATTAGCTGAAAAAATGAAGAATTATTTCTGAATTATGGGTTGCTGGGTAAAACCTGATATGACATTATTTAATATATCCAGTATTAATTAAATCTTGAATTAGTAATAGAATAACTAATGAAAGATGAAGTCTTTGGTACATGAAAAATAGAACGCCTGCTCTTTATATTTATAACTAAGCTTCTCATCATCTATTCTGTAGACCGAATAAATTAGAAAAAAAACACACATCCAACACATGAAATTAACCAAGAAATTCAGTTGCCGTAAATATCAACTGCTATAATCCAGAATGATGAAAAATTAAACCATTTTCCAATTGCCTAATCTTTCATAACACAGAATTCATATTTACTTGTACAAATTCATTACAAATCTGATTTGGAAACATGCTAGGAAAAATTGAACTTAACGCAAATGAAAAGGAGCCATGAAAAGCCTTGTTTACCTAGATGCTGGGACAACTGTGGAGCTGAGCATGTACATTTGGATTGTTGTCTGTTCTGTCCAATTATTTATTAGAAACATAAATCATATCATATTTAAAGAATATGTGCACTTAATACAATTTAAACGGGGTGGTCACATTCTCTTTCTTGCTCCTTTAAATGGAATAGGATCCTTTGCAGGAGCTTGTACATTTCCAGTATCTACTGTACAAATTTTCTTTAGGCAACATAAGCACAACCTTGCTGAAACTTAGTGGAATTTCCAAGAAGGGCCAAGCTGGACGTGGCCAGTCAAACACACAAACTATTTTGTTATTTTAGCAAATGCAGCTCTTAGCCAAACAGTAATACTTAAAATCATGTACAACTTAGTTGATACATAATTGCTGTGCTGTAATTCAAAATATAAAATCTCATGATAAACTGCAAATTGCAGTTTGATAACACAAACCACAAAAGATACTCATTACTCTTATTTCCTTTCAGGATAAACAATGTCATGCCAAATACAGAACCAGAGTATGAAATAATAATCAATCAAAAATTAAGGATATGATTTAAGGAGGAGAGGATCTAGTTCACATCAACACTATTTTCTATACCTCTTCATACATTTCTATCTTTCCAAATGTCCTTGTTCCACTATGTCCATGCCCAGCTTCATAACTTCATTTCATTCTTTGAACTTCTCTTCTCTTTCTTTTGGAAGAAGAATTCACCAATTCCATCCAGCCATATCTTTCTTGTTTTCTCCTTCCTTTCAATCCATTCAATCTTCCTTCATATATTTGTTTTCCGATTTAATTCTCATTTATTCTGTCTGCCAGATCAAACCAGATCAACATACTTTTTTTGTATTGTTCGCTTTTGCATTTGGTCCATATTCATTCAGTGCCCATACTTTCTTGAAGACATCTCCTTTTGTTTTACCATCTACATACCCTCTGCATTCAGCTTATCATGCTCCTGATAGATCCAATGTTCACCTTCCACATAACAAAGGTGAGCATAAGCATGTTCTTATACAAGCCATTATTGCAACTTTTCTCATACATTTATTCTTTGCAATAGACTACATAAAACATTTTCCATTTCCATCAGCATTAGCATATCTTAAAGTTTCTCAATCCATTTGCCCATCTGTAGTAAATATTCCACCAAAGTGTATGAAGTCATCTATTTGTTCTAATCCCCCTCCCCACCCATTTGCTATACAGTATAATTTACAATCATTCAATCCACTTTCCACTTTTGTGTTCTTGGGTACATTTATTTTCAGATCCTTCTTATATCTAGCAGTCTATCTAACATTCTTTGCAAATCATTTAGTTTATCTGACAACAACCTGATACCATGTGCATACAAAAGAGGAAGTGAACAACTTTACATATTCATATGTAAAGCATAAAATGCTTTCCTGAAAAAATATGATCAAACATTTTTCTGTGAACACAGAAAGCAGTCATGGAGTTAACAAAGCATGTGTAATGTAAATGTAATTTTGTTTACATCTCAAGGGATATTTCCTCCCCCTAATACAGATCTATGTGTACAGTAAAGTAATATAGAAAAAGGGAGTGCCTCCTTAAGATATTTTACTGGCCTAATCAAAAGGAAAGTGCTGCCTTCTGAAGGAGACACCTTCAGAAACTAAATGACTGGCAATTTAATCTTACTTGTATTCATCAGTGAGGTTTACATATTGGCTATTGTCTTGGAACTTGTATTATACTGTTTCTTGGCCTTGGCCACTCTAAGATATGAGGACTTCAACTCCCATGGCTGGCTGGGGAATTGTGGCAGTTGAAGTCCACACATCTTAGAGTGGCTAAGGTTGAGAAATGATGTTATACTCAGGGGTGGGCTGATGGGGGTTCTCAGGGGTTCGGGAGAACCCCTAGCTAATATTCTGCATAGTTCAGAGAACCCCCAAATCCCACTCCTGTCTGGCCCTGCCCACCCCACCCCGCCCCTCCCAGGAGTCCCCACACTGCCTGTTTTGGATGCAGGTAAGTGTAGGGCGCGCACGGAGGCTCAGGGAGGGCAAAAAACAGGCCTCCCAGAAGTTTGGAAAGGCCAGAAATGGGCCTGTTTCTGGCTTCCAGAAAGCCTCCGGAGCCCAGAGGCTTGAGAGAGCCTCAGGAGCCCAGGGAGGGCAAAAACACCTCCCCACACACACCATGGTGCCACACCCGCCCAGCAACTGGAGAGAGAGCCCTTTGCTAAAAGGTTTGAAGCCCTCCCCTGGTTATACTTGATATTTTAGATGATGGTAGTGTCTAGGATTATCTGTTAGCAGAATCATCTGAAAAACTGGAATTCTATTTGGAATTGTAATGTAATTTGGATATTCAGTGTCTAGGATTATCTTTTAGCAGAATCATCTGAAAAACTGGAATTCTATTTGGAATTGTAATGTAATTTGGATATTCAGTGTCTAGGATTATCTGTTAGCAGAATCATCTGAAAAACTGGAATTCTATTTGGAATTGTAATGTAATTTGGATATTCAGTGTCTAGGATTATCTTTTAGCAGAATCATCTGAAAAACTGGAATTCTATTTGGAATTGTAATGTAATTTGGATATTCACAGCTCAAATGGCAGAATATCAATTTTCTCCATAGAAAAATATGCAGAAAAACTGTAGCTGAACAGGAGATATATGTTTCATCCTTAGATCTTTTAATCTTTATTAGAAGCTACACAGATACAATCAGAAATGCTCACTGGACAAATGAAATCTAACCATTCAACCAAAGTTGTATTGTCCTGATTTTCATCCTGTTACCATTAACAATGTAAAATGTAAGCTGATCAAAATTCAGAATTAAAGCTCATTATTTCTTTGTTGCTTAAACATTGTCATAATAAGGTCCATTGTTTGTGGGCTGTGAGATTTACCTATTGTGTAATTCTAGCATTATGCAGCACAATAACATTGACAAGCCTATATTTTACTAACACTTTCCTTTTTCTCTCATCCTGCCTAATCAGGATGAAGTCCATTATTCATTTGGAACAATTGCTAGCTTTGCATCATTTACACAAAATCATGCCCTTGTAGTTTGTGCTAGTTGGGAATAATTACAGCTGTCTGTACAAAATCACTAAAGCAAAAGGAAACTACTTTTCACTCACAAGTAATGACTGAAATAGTGAGAAAAACCTCTTTTCCAAATAAGAGCAGCTCAGAAGGTTAAGTGACCTTCTGAATATTCCTTGCTTTCTACCCACCACTATTAAGGATTTGTTTCATTAGTCATCTCTTTATATTCAGATGGTTACCCTTTAATAATCTTTTAATTGTAATGATATATACAAAAGAACAGTCAAATGTATTATGGAATACCATAACAGTACAGCCAAATATATTTGCTATATTGGTAAAAGAGAGAGGAGATTCTATTTGACCCTTCTTGCATAAAGGCTACCTCTTGATCCAGAGGGGACAACTTCTGAATTTCCAATCTTACTTTTTTGAGGAAGGTTTTTGAGAAGGTACTGGATTCAGTTTAATTTTTATTAGATCATAAAATAGCAATGTTTTGGTTTTGCATTGCATTGGCTTTTTTGGCAGCTGCAGCACACTGCTGGCTTATATTTTAATGATTGTTCACTAGGACTCTAAGATCCCTCTTGCAATTGCTGCTGTTGATTCAAGTGTCATCTGATCTATACTTTACATTTGGTTTTTCTTCCCTAGGTGTAAAACCTTACTTTATCTTCATCAGAAGCTGGATAAGAGGAATATACCCCTTTTGGACCTATTAGATTGTGGCATTCTATACTGTCAACTATGGTATTTTTCTGCACTGCTTGCAAGAAATGGATTGGAAGCATCAATCTTTGGTGGTTCTGATCTTACTTGAGAGAGACAGTCCATTTGATAGAGGAATGAGGCAGAGTGATTCAGCTCATGGTAACACATAACTAGATCCTCTCTCCAACATTCTTCAACATCTATATGAAACTGCTAGGAATTTCATCAGATTGAGATGAGAAATCATCAGACATCATCAGAAATCATCAGATATTCAATTATGTGTTGCTACTCTGAGCTGAGCAAGAGATAGTAAAAAAAATGGATGTGGAAGAATAAGCCCAAATTAATTCCTAACAAGGTTAGTACTTGCTCTTGCTTCTTCTTGGTTGGTGATCAGGACTTCATTTGGCTCAGACCTGTTGTTGGAACAGCAGGTGGAGGTTGTGGTCATTAGGTCTTTGTCCAACTTTGAATAGTGTATCTGTTACATCACTGCCTGGACAGGAAACTTTGTAATGATAACTTTATTGCCATGTAGCCAAAATTCTACATCATATTCTACAAGGGTTTACCTTTGTAGATGACTTGAAAGTTACAAGTGGTACAAAATGCAATAGCCAGACTCCTTTTGGTGGGAAGGAGGAAGGGAACCTTCTAATTTAGGGTAATACTTAATCTGCGGTTTCTACACTAGTAAACCTTTTGGCTCAAATTTATAGTGCTGATTATCACCTATAAAGTCCTATATGGTGCAGCACTAAATCTGCCTACTCTGTGGGGTCATGCAGAGTGGGTTTGGCAAGAGTTGAGAAGCATATGAAGGAAGGAAGAACCTCTCACTTATTTTGCCACATTATGGAATATGCTGCTCCCAAAACTGTACCCGTCTCCCTCAATTCTAGCATTGAAGATTTATTGATAACAAAATGTTTACATCTATCCTGCTCCTTACTCAGGGCAGTAAGGTATTAAAAGCTTTCATTTTTAAGCAGATGTTTGATACCTAGATATGTTGCAATTATTTTATTGTATTGTAAGATTTAACTGAGTTTTAATTGAGACAATTGTTCTATGTCTTTTTTATATTGTTTGAACACTGCCTAAAATTTTGGATTGGACAGTATGATTAAAATTATTATGTAACATTTTATTAAAGTTTATTAAATAAAAGTTTCTCGACCAATTCTGTTTATCTGATTAGTAAGGAGATATATCTCATATCCTAAACCACTCAGGGGTCTGATTTCTCATAGCAGATTACAGGATCAGTCCTGTTGACAACTCCCATATTTCCATGCAACTATAAAATGTGTCTTGATTCAATATCTTCCATCAAGTCAGTGTTTATTTCTAACTGTTACATAGACAGACATTCTCCAGGATGATCTGTCCCCAACCTAGCTCTTCAGAACTTGCAGTGCAATTCCACTGTAATTGAGTCTCTCTACCTTGCCACAGATTGTTTTCTCTTTCCTTTACAGTATTATGGATTTTCAATAATGTATCCAAAATGTGAGCCTGGTCATTTGTACCTCAAGGGCAAACAATTGATTGATTTGTTATGTGACCTATTTGTTTGATCTATTCTCAAGGGTCTTCTCCAACATAAAAGTTCAAAAGCATTAATACACTTTCCATCCTGTTTCTTCAAAGTCAATTTTCAGTTCCATTGAGTGTCACAGGAAAACTGTTTCTGGGCAATTTGGATATGTGAAGATATAGATATATTATGGCATCTGAATTTCTTTAGCAAGGCCTTCATTGCTACCCTACCAAGTGCTAGAGTAGACTATGGCATATTTCTTGCTGGTTAGTTCTTTCATTGCTGATAAACGATAGTTTTATACTTCATATTTGGTATTTCAGCAGTGTCTTCTGCCTCACTCAAAGATTAAAATGCTGAATTATTCATAGACAGTTGTTGTACATCAGATCAGACCATTTGCTCATCAGGCCCAGTCAATACTGTTTATATGACTAGTTGCTCTCTCTCAAAGTTTCCAAGCTGAAATTTATTTCTAGCATTTGATTCTTTTAAAATGAAGATACAAGAGTTCAGTTCTATAAGATAATTTCCATTCTGTAAGACCAGTAATTCTATATGTTCAATGTTTAACAATAGTAAGTATGGAAGTTCAATTTCCTACTGAGGGAGAAGAACACAAATTATATATTCTTTAGGACAGTCAGGTTTGCAGTATCAGGAAATTGGACACTCTTAAAAAGATACTGTTTAAAATACTTCTCGAGGTACTCTTCTTGGCCTTTCAATTCCAGATATATTGTTGACACACTGACATTTTTGCCATCTTGGAGCTCTTTATAATGTTTGATAAAATCTGAAGCACAGAGAGCAGCAGGCTTGCCAGAACATGATCTCACATTACCCCTATGAACCATGCAGCTGTGATACTACAATGTTGTTTGAATTGCAGGTTTGATCCTTATGCTTTCAGCTGCTGTCAAGAGATGTGATCAGGCATTCTGAAAACTTGACATGCCTCATATTGCCGGGATAGATTTGGCAGGTGCTACCTACCCAAAGTGGTGCTGGGTTTGACAGATAATTAAGGGCATGTTACCAGAAAGTCTGAGATAACATTTGAGGCAGTTGCATCTGAAATGTGTCAGTAACACTGTGTTCCATCTGTGTGCTTTGCTGTGGAAAAAGCATAAATAATTAGTGCTGCACAAAAGTTTAGAATGTATTTGGGTAGCTTCTAGCAGCAAAAAGACTTAATCATGTACCCACTAAAGCAGCTTTTCTCAACCTAGTCCTTTTGAGATATGAGCTTGCAACTCCTGGAATTTGCAAGCATATTAGCCATAATTTTCTAAGCCTTTCTAAGGTGATCTTGATGCCAAAAATTCATCTATGGCCTAGGGTTGCTGTCTTAAGTTTATTGCCTTCCAAATGTATATCAAATCATTTTTTTTGCACTGAAACCATTTTGCCCCTCTTTTCATGAATGATTTATATGCTCATCCCACCCATAACTTTTTTTTAACAATCAAGCCAAACTTTTTTGTGCATCATAAATATACAATAGGACATCTGTCTAAGTCTACTTTGTAGGCAGAATGGAACAACTTGTTGCTGATGGAGAGCTTACTGTCAGCTGAAGTTTTGTGATATTCCTGCACCAGTCCCACATCATCAATCTTATTCATTTCTGGTGGGTTAGATCTTTCAGCACTAAAATATACTGCTGAATAAAATGCTTTATTGCAGCTTCCTTCCACATAACTGAAGAGTGGTAGCAGCGAATAGATGCATCACTACATGAAAATTCCATTCACAAATCTGTATCAAAATTTATTGTGTTTAGTCAGAAACTCATGAAAGATCTAATCAGAACAAAATAGCATAAATCAAAGAGCAAAGTGTACTTCACAATTTAAATTAAGGAAGTGAGACTGAATTTGCTTCTTACTAGTTCTTCAGTTCTTTGCTTCTTACAAATCTTCAGGATTTGTTATGATGTTGTGAGCATGTCACAAAATACTTGCCAAGTACTGATAGGCAGTATACCCTGAGCAACTTACTGAAAAGGATTGCCAGGGATTATCTTTAGGAAAAACTTATTATGTTTCAAGCCAACAAGGGTCTGATCCTGGACAGGGAAATGTGCTTAATAGGGCTATAAAGCCCTATTAACTTTAACAGTCTGCACCACCAAGGCTCTTTCAGACTTCCATCCAGTCTCATGTACATGAATGTGCAACTGAATGTGCAACTCTGCACAGCTGTAATCATTTATAACAGCATAATTTTATACATGCTACCTTTGATGAATTGAGATTAATAGACATTATATTGTTTGATATTCAGGGTATCAAAAATATATATTTGTTGAGAAGTTTTGTATTATTCAAGTAGCACATTTACCGTACATTTCAATGTGAATCAGTATCAGTAATAACCTTTTCAAGATAACACTTCATAATAGTATTGTTTAAAAATCTCAATGAAATTAATTATCTCTCCCCTCCCCACAATTTTAAACATCATAACATGACTGGCATTGATAAATGTCCTAAAATGTCACACTAAATAAATCAACCAACTATTGATCTGCTGTCAATGTCAAGTGTGCGTGTGTTTTGATATTTCATACTGTCCTTGCTCAATAGATACTGAGGTTTCAATATTTCTATTAAAATAACATTTCAACATGTCAGTTGACATTGACTTTTAACATCTGGACTTTTAACATACTGATTTTAACATCTGTTAACCATCTGCGGGTGAACTTATTTATCCCTGCGCTCTGTGAATTTTAATTGTTACATCATGATACAGGCTTATTCACCATGGAATTACGGGCCTATAGGATTGTTCCCTTGTCCTTAGCATGGCCCGTGGGGGTATCAAGAGCTTACCTTTATGATGGATTTTTAGATCATGAGAGGTGGCATCGCGCTACCAAGGGGAGGAATTCTAAATTAGGCAAAGGGAAACTTTTAAATTTTCTGACTTGTTGTTTTAAAGGGTTAGGGAGGGAGGGGGTGGGTTGTGAGGATGGGACTCAGCACAGCCCAGGGCAGGATTGTGATGGGTGTGTGTGTGGGCGGCGGGGCCCCGGAGGTGAGAGTGGGAGTGTTGATTTCCAGGGTGGTTGGGCTTGGCAGGGGACGACGAGGCATGGGGCCACATCATGTTAGGGGAGCGCGCCACCAGTGTCTTCATACGGTGATGTGCTCCAACCCTGTTGCCTCCTCCCAACTTCCTGGGGGCCCAAGATGTAGGACCACCGGGCTCTGACTGGTGTACTTTAATGCCAGGTCTGTGGCTAACAAGGCAACCCTCCTCTGTGAGGTAATTGAGGAGGAGGCCGCAGACCTGGCCTGCATCACCGAGACCTGGGTGGGCCCAGAGGGTGGAGTCCCTCTGGTTGAGTTATGCCCCCCAGGTTTTCAGGTGTTGCACCAGTCACAAGCCCAGGGGAGGGGTGGAGAGGTGGCTGTCATTATTCGGGAAGCCCTGATTCCAAGGGTGGTCCCTGCTCCGGAGATAGGCGGGTGTGAGGCCCTCCTCCTGAGGACCAGGCCAGGGAGTCGGGTGGGCTTGTTGCTTACATACCTTTCCCCCAGCTATGTAGCATCTGCCCTGCCTGGGCTTCTCGATGTCTCGGGGGTGGCGTTGGAGTTCCCTGAACTTATTGTTCTGGGTGACTTCAACTTGCCTTCCCTTGGGGTGTTGTCGGGTCTGGCCCAGGAATTCATGGCCTCCATGGTGGCCATGGGCCTGACTCAGGTGATCAATGGCCCGACTCATGAGGGGGGCAACACGCTCAACCTGGTTTTTATCTCGGAGCAGTGGCAAAATGGTCTGGGGGATGGTGATTTTTCTGTCCATCCCGTCCCATGGTCAGATCATTATCTCCTACAGCTGGCTTTCCGTCAAGCTACCCCACACTGCTGGGATGAGGAGCCATCCAGATGGTTCCACCCCAGATGCCTAATGGACCCAGAAAGGTTCCAGGTGGAACTGGGGTTCTTCCCTACATCCTTGGCCCACAGCTCTGCCGAGGCCCTGATGGCAGCCTGGCAACAGGCGGCGGTGGGAGCCCTCGACAGAGTTGTCCCCATGTGGCCACTTACCCGGCGCAGATCCCAGATGGCTCCCTGGTACACCGGGGAGCTCTGGGAGATGAAGCGTCGGAGAAGGGCCTTAGAGAGCAGATGGAGGTCGACCCATTCCAGTTCTGACCAAGCTCAGCTAAGAGCCCATATTAGGACTTACCTGGTAGCTGTGAGAATGGTGAGGAGGGCTTACTTCTCTGCTCTCATAGCATCCACGGGTAACCACCCAGCCACCCTGTTTGGGGTCACCCACTCCCTATTACATCCGGGGGCAGTGGTGGATCCCTTGCAGAGCAGAGCTGAGGAATTTGGACAATACCTGCAGGATAAGATCGCTTGGATCCGGGAAGGGCTGAACTCTAGTGTGCAGGGGCCTGACCCTGGGGGTACAAGTGGTCTGGCCAATGTAATCTGGACTGAGTTCGATCCTGTTTCTGAGGATGAAGTGGACAGCATTATGCAACGACTGAGTTCCACCACATGTTTGTTGGACCCATGCCTTCCTGGTTGGCTTATGCCTCCAGGGAGGTCACGAGCGGCTGGTTCCGGGCAGTGCTCAATGCTTCATTAAGGGAGGGTGCCTTCCCTGCCGCCCTGAAAGAGGCAGTGGTGTGGCCCCTCCTGAAGAAGCCTGTCCTGGACCCAGCCTAATTGAACAACTTCTGTCCAGTCTCCAACCTTCGCTTTTTAGCGAAGGTTGTTGAGAGTGTGGTGGCTCAGCAGTTTCTGCTTTTCCTGGAGGAAGCAGACTACCTAGATCCATACCAATCGGGCTTCCGGCGCAGGTATAGCACGGAGACGGCATTGGTTGCACTGGTGGATGATCTCTCTAGGGCTCGGGACAGGGGTTTTTCCTCTGTCCTGGTCCTGTTAGATCTCTCAGCAGCTTTTGATACCATCGACCATAGTATCCTGTTGCGGCGTCTCAGGGGGTTGGGAGTGGGAGGCACTGTATTGCAGTAGTTTTCCTCCTTCCTCTCAGGATGCTCGCAATCGGTGTTGGCAGGGGGCAGAGGTCGGCGCCGAGGGCTCTCACTTGTGGGGTCCCTCAGGGGTCAGTTCTCTCGCCCCTCCTGTTCAACATCTATATGAAGCCACTGGGCGAGATCATCCGTGGCTTTGGGGTGAAGTATCATCAGTACGCTGATGATACGCAGTTGTACATCTCTACCCAGGGTCACATCAGTGATGCCCTCTCCATGGTATCCCATTGTCTGGATGCGGTATGGATCTGGATGGACAGGAACATGCTTCAGCTCAATCCGGCCAAGACAGAGTGGCTGTGCATACTGACATCTTGGTCCAGTCAGTTGATTCCATCTTTGGTCATGGGGGGAGAGGTGTTGCCCCCCATGGACAAGGCATGGAACTTGGGGGTCCTCCTGGACTCACAGCTCAGGATGGAGGAGCAGGTGGGGGCCGTGGCCAGGGAGGCATTTGCCCAGGTTCGGCTGGTTCATCAGCTGTGCCCATATCTGGACCGAGATGTCCTGTGCACTGTCACTCAGGCACTTGTTACCTCCCGGCTCGACTACTGCAATGCTCTCTATTTAGGACTGCCCTTGCATACCATCCGGAGGCTTCAGCTGGTGCAGAATGCGGCTGCACAGGTTGTGATGGGAGCTTCCCGGTACTCCCATGTTACACCCCTCCTGAGTGAGCTGCATTGGCTACCGGTTGCCCTCCAGATGAGATTCAAGGTCCTAGTATTAACATTCAAAGTCCTATGAGACATGGGTCCGGGTTATTTACGGGAGCATCTACTGCCGACATCGAATACCAACTGCCCTGTACGAACGCACAGGCAGGGACTTCTCGGGGTGCCATCTGTGACTCAGTGTCAGTTGGCAGTATCCCGGGGAAGGGCCTACTTTGTAGCAGCTCCCGCACTCTGGAACCAACTACCTCTGGGGCTCCGCTTGGCCCCTGACCTCCGCACCTTCCGTTGCGACCTAAAAACCTGGTTGTTTGAACAGGCTGGGCTGTGCTGACTCCTTGGGGAATGGGTTTTTTATTTATTACGGGTTTTTTAGTCTAATTCAGCTTGCTGTAATTTAATTCCATTTTAGTTAATTTAACTTATTGTATTGTTTTGAGCCGCCCCGAGTCCTTTTGGAGAGGGGGCGGCATACACGTCGAATTAATAAAAAAAATAAAATAATAAAAACAGACTTGTTATTTTGCATGAGTGGGGCCAGCATTTCATTTTATATACATGGAGTTTTGTTTACTACAAACTTTTCTTTGAGATTTTTATGCCAGCTTTATGATGAACTGGTATAAAGCTGAGAAACACTGTAAGATTATAGAAGATGAAATCTTTAATAGTTTGCCAAATTCATTGAGTTCCTTAATAATAAACAACCAAGCACACAAATACATAATGTCCTAAAAGTGCATTTTTTTTTCAAGAGGGAACTGGACTTTCTGTTTTTTTCTTTGAAGTTGTTTCGCTTCTTATCCAAGAAGCTTCTTCAGCTCTGACTGGATGGTGGGGAATGGAAAGATTTATACTCCTTGCAGACAGCTGGTCATTTACATTCTTTTAGAGAATTGTTGAGGCCATCTGGAGGTTTATCTGTGTTGTCAGTCACCTGAGTAGTGCAAATGGGTGTGGAACCTTCTTGGAACTGTTGACTGGAGATAGATGATGTTGCATTCCTCTCTGTCTATTGAGAGAGGGCTGTTCAGTTTTGGTTTAGATGGCCTCTTTGACCTATCTTTCAAGCCAGTGACCCTCTCTGTCCAAAATGTGAACTTTGCTATCTTCAAAAGAGTGGCCTTTGTCTCTTAAATGCAAATAGATTGCTGAATTAAGTCCTGATGGGTTTGTTCTCCTATGTTGCAAATGACCAACTGTCTGCAAGGAGTATAAATCCTTTCATTCCCTACCATCCAGTCAGAGCTGAAGAAGTTTCTTGGATGAGAAGCAAAATGTCTTCAAAGAAAAAAACAGAAAGTCCAATTGCCTCTTTTAAAAAAGGGGGATAACCATGACTTGGATGACTGAGAATCTCCATAGACACAAACACATAATAGTGTCCTATTATTTTCACCTTTCCCCCTTGATAACAGTGTAGAAGTAGTTTATCGGTGCCTCCTTCAAGAGACTTCTCACTTTCCAGTCTAGTCTGTAGGTCTCATATTCTTTGAAATTGCTATATCCACATATTCCACAGGTAAATTTGGAGATAACTTGACATGCAGGATATGGGGAAGGGCAATAAGGAAGCATCCTAGAGGCACCTATACAGTAGATATTCTAGGCAGCTCATGACCCTTACAGTACTTTGTTGTGAACAATAAACTCTCATTGATTTCATTGTTTTCTCTATAACGTGAATTTTTAATAAAAGACTAAAACCCCACAGGGCACCTACAAGAATCTGGTTTCTGATTTTAATTCCTGGTGGTTCCATTTGCACTGATGGATTGCAATGAGAAAAGGACAAGGTATGAGGTATTATGAGGCCACTGCTTCCTTTCCTGCCCAAACTATTTACATTATAAGATCCAGAGACATTTTGATGGTTTATGTGTTATCTACAAATGACAGAGGATTAAAAGGAAAGTAACCACGAAACATCTATCTATCCTATCAAATGCTCCAATCAACGAGAGTAAAAAATAATTTACTATTGTTAGGATTAAAACAATACAGTCAATAAGAAAAAAGAGACAGATTAGGAGCAGTGAGATAGGAAAGGCCTGGGAAAAGCACAGATTAGGTGTCATGTATGAAGAGGTTGATATGTGGAAACAAAAGGATCCTGCTTTTTTTTTAAAGTGATGCCTGTTTTATCATTTAAAACCCTGTGCAAATGTTCAGTTTGCACAAATGATGAATTTACATCTGTATAATGGAAATGTGGGCTTACCTGAATAGTTCTCCCATGTTTATGGAATACCACAAAACCCAATAGGTGGAAACTTTCCCATTACATGGACAGAACTTTCTACATATATGTTCTATGAAAGCACGTGTGGAAAAAGACAAAGCCTGGGGATATTTTCCTGTACTTAATTTGTCCCATATAATCACTTGTTATTTCCTGGCAAGCATCTTTATTTGATTTACTAAAATGATCTTTCAGATCAGATGGATGTTTCCCATATTATAATCTACTGAAAAAGAACCGTGCAATCTTGTTGAACTATTATCCAACTGCTTCAAAGCCATTTTCTTTGTGCCAGACCCAACTGTAATTTTCTTTTCTATATCCAAAAGTCCACATGCTCAAATCAAAGTATCTTTTGAACTGTTCCACCAATTTTTCTATTACATATTATCCTATCTTTAAACTTCTTTTCCTTCCCTTCCACAAGAGAGGAAGTTTACATGCAGTAATATTGGAAATAAACATTTTTATCGGAACAAAAAAGGTTAAGAAATATTCCCGTCACATTAATTTTCCACCTCTCAAAACTAAAACAATGCCAACCAAGAAACCAAAGTCAGTAGGTGACACTGTATTTATGTAGTTATTTTTAGGAAAAAAAAATCTATGTGACATTTCTTCCTCCCCCCAAAAGTCTCCCAAGCCACTTTATAAATCAAATCAAAATGAATACAAATACATCAATCAAATGATCAGAACAGCGACATAACAAGGTCATAAAACAAATGGATCAGTTTAAAAATACATCACCACAGTAGGAAATTAAAAGTAAGAAAAACCCAGCTGCCATTAAAAAAGTCAAGAGACAAGAAATCAAACCTGTTTTAGTTGCTGATTTTATGCATCTTATCAGGAAAACCCCTGAACCTAAGGCTCCAATATTTCATACAAGTGGATTATTTCAGAAAAAAGCTTTCCTTCACAAAACTGAATCCTCCAAATCATGTGTGGTTTCTTATTTAACTATGAAATACAGTAAGGTGCTTTGAAAGCAGCCATAAAATACAACCTTATACATATCTACTCAGGTTCACATATGTACCATGAAGATAACTTCTAATAATTAGATATAAATGAGTTAAATGCAAAATGTATTGAAGAAAAGTTTGGCTATACTTTTTTGTTTAAAATTTTTAAACAAAATAGCAAAATAAACTTTGTTTGCTATTCAAAATTGTTGCTAAACTTTGTGTTTCTCATGTAGGATCAAGTAGTAGGGGGAGGTATTCCACAGGGCAGAGGTGGCAACAGAAGAGGCACAAAGAAGAGGTGGGATAATATACCACATCCAATAGTCATGTTGCATAAACGTCATAATCTTCTTCCAAGTACCTGACCACAAATGAGCATCTTTACAGTAGGATTGTATGTGCTACCTGCTGCAATTGAGTTATGATTACATGATTATAGGGATTTTTTAAAAATCCTGGATAAAATTTACTTTTTTATTAGTTGAAACTAGTGTCTTGAAGGATTGGAAAATGAAGTCCTTGGTACTCTCTGACTTGGGTTGTTTGCTGATGGAGTTATCTAGTTGGATAATGAAACATCTGCAAATAAACAACCAAGCTCAGAGAGCACCAAGGACAGTTCAACCCTGAACTACAGATATTCACTTCCATTGGACTGAAAAAATTGAAACATGCCCGCTGATATAATTAACATCATTACTCTAATAAGAACCTCTGTGTCAAAACATTTGGAAAACTTTTCATAATTTATATTTTTGCTATGAATGACCTTTACACAAAATTCAGAGTTTCTATCTAGGATCAATCAAATAAACATAGACTCATAAGAAACCATCTATGCTGTCAAATTCTACCTTCTACTCCTTTCATCAGGAATCCAGATTAAAGAATTCCATTCTTTAAAGGATGCCTATCTAGCCTGCAGGAACACATCCATTATAATTGGTACAACTTCTAAAATTAAACAGAGTACAGCAGCTGGTTAAACAGTGGTTGCTGAAAGGCAATGGCACAGAGTGGAGACAAAGCTGTGTGAGTGCCATTTTGTCAAATAAAGAACAAAATGGTTTTTTATTTTGGGGATAAGGGGGAGGTATTCCACAGGGCAGAGGTGGCAACAGAAGAGCTACACTTCTGAGGACCTGCAAGGTGGCAATTGTTTAAAGGAAAGGCTTGGAGCATTTGTACCATATCCAAAATGGTGAAATAGGAAAATACTCTGGTCTTCATAGGCAATAGATGAGTATTAATCAATTACTGATGTTTAATGCTATAGAACTGAAAAACCAATGGGAGTATAGTGCTATATATAAGCCTCCTCAATTTAAAGCCTTTCATGTGTATTGGACTACAATTAGAACCAAAGATCAGGGCTGGACTGTTCATTTAAGGGCATCTTCTATTTTATTATTTATTTTATTTTATTTATTTTATTAGACTTGTATGCCACCCTCTCTCCCTAAGGACTCAGGGTGGCGAACAGTAAAAAACCCAGTACAAATTACAATAAAAACCATTAAAAAATACAAGCCTAATCAATATTATACAAAATTTAAAATTAATTAAAACAAGTACTAAAAACCAACCCGCACCCCCCAAGGTCAGACCAGACTGGCCTGTTGAAACAGCCAGGTCTTCAGGTCCCGGCGGAAGGAGCGGAGATCGGGGGCCAAACGGAGGTCCACAGGGAGTTGGTTCCACAGGGTGGATGCTCCCACAGAGAAGGCCCTACCCCTGGGCACCGCCAGTCAACAAAGCCTAACCAATGGTACCCCAAGGAGGCCCTGCCTGTGGGAGCATACAGGGCGATCGGAATGTGATGCTGGCAGGAGGCGTTCCTGCAAGTACCCTGGACCCAAGCCATGTAGGACTTTGTAAGTTGTTACTAAGACCTTGAATGTCACCCGGAAGGCAACCGGCAACCAATGCAGGTCGTGCAGGAGGGGTGTAACATGGGAGCATCGGGACACCCCCATCACAACCCGTGCAGCCGCATTCTGCACCAGCTGCAACCTCCAGGTGGTCTGTAAGGGCAGTCCCATGTAGAGAGCATTGCAGTAGTCGATTCGGGAGGTGACGAGCGCATGAGTGACTGTCCGTAGGGCATCTCGGCTCAGGTAAGGGAGGAGCTGGTGAACCAGCTGAACCTGGGCAAAGGACCCCCTGGTCACAGCTCCCACCTGCTCCTCCAAACTGAGCTGTGAATCCAGGAGGACACCCAGGTTCCGTGCCCTGACCACAGGGGGCAACACCTCTCCCCCCCATGACCAAAGGTGGTATATGCTGAGTAATCCAAGATGCCAGTAAGTACAGCCACTCAGTCTTAGCCGGGTTGAGTTGGAGCCTGTTCCTCCCCATCCAGATCTGCACCGCATCCAGACAATGGGACATCACAGAGAGAGCATCACTGATATGGTTTGGGGTGGAGATGTAAAGCTGGGTATCATCCGCATATTGGTGATACCTCACCCCAAAACCACGAATGATCTCACCCAGCGGCTTCATGTAGATGTTGAACAGGAGAGGCGAGAGGACCGACCCCTGTGGCACCCCACAAGTAAGGGGCCTCGGGGTCGACCTCTGCTCCCCTGCCAACACTGACTGCAAGCGGCCCAAGAGGTAGGAGGAGAACCACCATAAAACTGTGCCCCCCACTCCCAACCCCCAGAGCCACCGCAGTAGGATATCATGGTCGATGGTATCACAAGCCGCCGACAGATCTAAAAGGACCAGGACAGAGGAAAAACCCCTATCCCGAGCCCTCCAGAGATCATCCATCAGCGTGACCAATGCTGTCTCCGTGCTGTGCCTGGGCCTGAAGCCCGATTGGTACAGATCCAGATAATCAGCTTCTTCTAGGAACATTGGTAGCTGCTGAACCACCACGCTCTCAACAACCTTTGCTAGAAAACGAAGGTTGGAGACCGGACGATAGTTGTTCAAAATGGCTGGGTCCAAGGCAGGCTTCTTGAGGAGGGGTCTCACCACCACCTCTTTCAAGGTGGTGGGAAAGGAACCCTCCCTCAAAGAAGCATTGACAACTGCCTGGAGCCAGCCACGTGTAACCTCCCTGGAGGCATAGACCAACCAGGAAGGACAAGGGTCCAAGGGTCCAATAAACACGTGGTGGAAGACAGCCTTCGCATGATCCTGTCCACTTCATCCAGTGAAACAGGCTCAAACTCAACCCAGGTAAAATCGGCCAGACTCGTCGTCACCCCGTCATCCGACCCCTGCCAGTCTGAG
The DNA here is from genome assembly GCA_009733165.1 of Naja naja. Taxonomy (NCBI): domain Eukaryota; kingdom Metazoa; phylum Chordata; class Lepidosauria; order Squamata; family Elapidae; genus Naja; species Naja naja. The sequence goes on along the minus strand of CM019150.1, from coordinate 55,852,870 downwards.
TCCAAGCCAGCCCGAATCTGAGTGACCTTATCTGACAGATGGTGACTAAATTCCTCTGCTCTGCCCTGCAAAGGGTCCTCCCTCACCTTTAAATGCAAGAGGGAGCGAGTGACCCTGAACAGGGTGGCCGGACAGTCATCTGCGGATGCAATGAGAGCAGAGAAGTAGGCACACCTCGCCGCTCTGATCACTACCAGATAAGTCCTAATGTAGGCTCTTAGCTGGGCACGGTCAGATTCGGAGTGGCTCGTCCTCCACCTGCTCTCTAGGCCCCTTCTCTGACGCTTCATCTCCCAGAGCTCCTCAGAGAACCAGGGAGCTAACCAGGATCTATGATGAGGAAGGGGCCGCAAGGGGACAACCCAGTCAAGTGCCTGTTGCCAGGCAAACACCAATTTTCTTCTGGTTGTGTTATATGTCAAGCCTTTACTTCCCATTTTTGGTCCAGTGAAGACAAAAGCTGGTGAACAATTTATGGAGAAAGCAAAAATGCTGCACACTATTATGTATTATATTAATTCACTGTTTTTTTTTAAAAAAATGGATGATGATGATGATGATAATGATGTGATGATGATGATAATGATGTGATGATGATGATGATAATGATGTGATGATGATGATGATGATATCAATTCAGTTGAGTCTGACTCTTGGAGATTCCATGGGCCAAATCACATCTTCTGATCTTGCACTATTTCTTTGAGTTTTTCTATGCTCTGGCTGGTGTCAGCTTTGATAGTGTCCAGCTACCATGTTCCTTGATGGCTTGGTTTCCTTTTACTGCTAACTCTTCCAAATACAATTGCTTTCTTCAGGGAATTTCTCTGCATGACATGGCCAAAGTAAGTGAGACACAATTCTGTGATTTTGACTTCTAGTGACATGTTTGGTGTTATGTGCTCCAGTAGTTGCTCATTAGTCACCTTTGCTGTCCAAGGAACATGCAGGAGCCTTCTTCAGCATCACAGTTAAAACAAGTTGTTTTTCTTCCTCTTTTTGCTTTCCTTAAAGTCCAACTTTCACAACCATAGGTAGCTGTGGAGAACACAATAGAATGAACTAACCTACATTTGGTTGTCAGGCTGATGTCCATGCTTTTCCTTATTTGGGCCATGTTCATCATTGCTGTGTGACCCAGTACAATTTGATGTTTTACTTTTGTGCTGGCTATGCTGAATACAAATTATCAAATAATGAATCAGATTTTCAATGGCACAAGTGCCCTGGTTAAAGAAAAAAAAAGACCCAGTTACATTGCCTGGTGTTGTGAACCTCCATGATTGAATTCAGTGGAGCTTACTTGTAGGCAGGCATTGATAGGACTATACTATAGCAGAAAGAAATCTATTGAGAGGTGCTCATCAAGGAATGTAATTACTCCCCTATTTGCAGGTTTATAAGACCACTTAGTTGTTAAGGATTTATTATTTGATGGTTATTTTGATGCTTCAAGACACTGAATAAATCCTGTGTAAGAAAAAACTTCCTACATAGGAGCAGACATTTTATTTGTTCTGCTTTCAAGAAAACATGGTGAACCTCAATATTCCAGCCCACTTCACTCAAGTCACTATTTATGTCACTATTCTCCCTTGGCTGATAGATTTGTTTCATTTTCTACACAAGACAATGTCTGATTCCTTTTTTTTCAGACTTGTATCCTTGAATACTGAGGAGTTTGATGCACTAAAATGAATCATCATATAGAACACACACACACACACACACACTCACTGTTTTTACAGATATTTAAAAATTGTACCACAGTGACTATAACTATTTTGGAATATATAAATATACAAGTTTGCATTCCAGCACACAAAATGTCTTCTCCTGATTTGTATCCATGTGATATTCAGGTAAAAATCTTTTTAAAAGGATACTATAATTATTAGTATTAAAGGTTAAAAAAAATGGAGGGTCACCCTTCAGCCATTCCTTGAATATCTGCCATTCAAAGGGCATCACCACTGAAGTCAATTGCCTAATGCATATCTGAAATATATTCAGATAATCACCTTTATTTATTCAAGAGTACTTGAAACCTTCCACTTAAGCCTCAAGGAGATAATATTTGTGCTTTGTTGAAACAATTGAAGGTCCCCTTCTTCAGGCAGCTAAATCTGGCAAATGGCATCAATACATATTTTCAGTGGCAAATGAAACAGTGGTGGGATTCAAATTTATTTTACTACTGGTTCTGTGGGTGTGGCTTGGTGGGAATGGCAGGGGAAAGATACTGTAAAATCTCCAGTCAGAGGTGGTATTTGCCGGTTCTCTGAACTACTCAAAATTTCTGCTCCAGAACTGGTCAGAACCTGCTGAATACCACCTCTGAAATGGAGGGAATGCAAGAGTCAATACCAAACCTTGGTATATAAGAAGAAGTTATATGCGATTTATGGGATGCAGGTTAACTACCCATAAGTTGGGGAAAAGTTGGTAATGAACTATTTATGGGGATAGTAAAATAAGAAATTTCTCATTGGAATGAGGATGATTTATACTAAATGGGGATTCCTCCATTCAGTGGTGTATTAACCATTAAGCAGACTAAGCACATGCACCAGACCCAAAGGAGGCACCACAAAAACTTTTATGTAGCCTAAGCTTGACTTCGTTTGTACAGTAAGTACAAAGGAGGGGGGCATCAAGATTTGTTTAGGGCACCAGTGAGCCTTAATCCACCACTGCCTCCATTGTATTGTGATTGGAGGGACAGTGTGTTATTGGTCAGATCATCTTTTCCTGGATTATGACTGAAACAATCTCATGACAATTCTATGAATTTTGATGCAAGCTTCCTTATGGTATGAACATTTTCTCTCTTGTGCACACACACACATACACACACACTTGTACTAATTCCAATGCAGCTACAATCTGCCTGCTGAGAGACCCACCAGATCAGACTGATTTAACAAAAGAAGGGTCTTGGCACAGATCAAGTGAAACAGTGTAAATGCTGTGATACACTGAAGCAACTACTTTCCTGTTTCCAGCCTGGAACCACCAGGCTGAAAGTAGAGTTTGTGGGCTTGGAAACGTCAATCTTCTTGACTTATTCAAGACAGTGGGTTTTTAGCTCACAGATGAACTAATGAATAGCTTCAGACTTTGGCTAACTATTAGCAGCAGTAATTAATATTTGCACTTCATTAGCACCTTTCATCGAAGAACTCAAGTGCCTTAAAGGCATTAATTAATGAAGCTGCTCACCTATCAAATAAACCAGGCAGAAGAAAAATAGGGAACCCATTTCCTTCATCTTTGGGGGGAAAAAAGTACACTAACCTGGTTCCTCAAGGAATATTTAAAATATACTGCATATGTGCTAGAGTATAGTTAGAGATGCAACTAATTTTTTTGAAGGAAGGTTTTTTTTTAATGTAACAGGATGTACATTTTCTTTAAAATATTATAAATGCTTGATATAAATCTTCAGCAGCCAACTAAAAAAAATCTGTGAATCGAGTACTAAAAAACAGATCACGTCATTTATTTATAGTTATGGTAGTTATGGCAAGTTATGGTAATTTCTGGGTGCTTGGTTTACATTTTTCAAATCAGAATATGCATTTTCTGTAGAAATGTAGCATCACTCTGCATACTGTTAGACAGTTAAGTAATCACCATAAATTCTTTCCTACTGAGTAATATTTACTTTTTTCCCTGTTAGGGCCAAATTGGATATCATTGGGACTGAAATTTGTGTTTCATTAATATATATATCCCTGTATTACAGGCAGAGTTTCTATTTTTAACTATTACACTGGAGCAGAGGTGGTATTCAGCAGGTTCCGACCAGTTCTGGGAACCGGTAGTGGAAATTTTGAGTTTGGAGAACCGGCAAATACTACCTCTGACTGGAGATTTTACAGTATCCTTCCCCTGCCAAAGCCACCAAGTCACACCCATAGAACTGGTAGTAAATTTTTTTTAATCCCACCACTGCATTGGAGGTACCACAGCTATATTTGTGAAATGCTAGGTGCTAACATAAATGTCATTGCTTGGGGCAAAGAGACTTTCAAGTGAAGAAACAATTGAGTTATCCACAGGGGTGGGATTCAAATTTTTTAACAACTGGTTCTGTGGGCATGGCTTAGTTGGTGGGCATGGCTTGGAGGTCATGTGATTGTCTGGGCATGGCCAACTCAATATCACTCACATCGAGGCATGCATCTCCTCGCCTGGCCTTTCATGACTGTGGGGATGCTGCAACAGTCGTAAGTGTGAAAAATGGTCATAAGTCACTTTTTTCAGTGCCATTGTAACTGTGAATGGTCAGTCCACACAAGCAAAGGAGGGGAAAAAATTCCAGAGAAGTTCCTGAGACAGGAAGTCCAGTCCTGCCAAGAAAGTAATAAGGGTCAACTGAGAGGCAGTTTCTATAAACAACACCAGAATGTTTCCTTCCTGCCTTTCTTACAGGATTAGGCCAGTAATTTATTCTAACAACCGGTTCTCCAAACTGCTTAGAATGTTAACAACCAGTTCTAGCGAATAGGTGCGAACTGGTAGAATCCCACCCCTGGTTGTCCAACTCTCCCAACCTAGCATCCATGAGATGTTTTAAGATTGTAAAACCCCAATCATCATAGCCCTTTGATAGTGATAGCATCACCCATGTGGAGAAGTTGGAGAAGGTTAGAAAAGGCCATGTATGAGATATTTAGACACCTAAATCTGCCTGCTATGTCTAGGTTTTCCAAGACTCCTTGTGCTCAAATATCACTAAATGTTTTATAATTTGGGAACTTCTATTCCAATTATTCACAAATAGTGGTAGCTCAAACAAAAACAGTGGAGGATAAAAAATTAATGGCTGGATCATTTTTTTTAATACTCACAGTTTGTTTGGGGTTATTGTTTACCTGGATAAAAGAGCCCCTTTCCAGAACATTCTTAAAAACACCATGACATCTAATTCTTTTTACATGACAGTGTTACAGTTACATTATTTGTCCTGGTGATTGCCATCAGGCTTTGAGGAGAATGAAGCACCAAGACCCAGTTGTACTATTTTATCTTGTCATTTCTTCTGCAGAAGGATCTGGGAATCAGGAGGGGGGGCTTGGCACAATAATGATGTTGTTTGGAGCCCTATTGAGAACAGCTCTTTATTCTTGGCCCCCAAAACTCAATGCTTACTGCAAGGAACAATGGGGAAATGCAGCTATTACTAACCAATCAGCAAAATTCATGATGACCCACCAAGGACACACTGAGAAGAATACAGGCAATGGAGAAGTTAATGGCCCAAAACCAGTGAAGTGACACTGATAAACAGTGTAAAACTAGGTGAGGCAATACTATGTCTGTTGCTGTGCTTTCAATCTAAATTCACCCAGTTAGTTCAATTGAGAAGGGTGGTAAAAATGGCAGTATTATAGAAATCAGGACACAGCCAAACTTCTGAAAAGAGAGCTTTCTTGAATCTGACTCTGAGGCCAAATAATATATTCACCCATTTGTACTGTTGCATATGCCAGCAGTCACTTATAAAGATGAGCTTAAACAAATAAGGATTTATCACACTCATAGGTACTCCATTTTGTCTTAAGTCCCATACAGTTTTTGAGTTCTTGTGCAGTTGTGTTTTGAAGAGATTCTTTGCTGAGGATCTGCCCATTGCTGCCCTAGCTTTGTGAAAAAATAAAACAGAGAATCACAATGTGCGAATTTTAAAGAGGTAAAGTACATAAATGCTAGAATTGATAAGCATGATAATGGCCCTCATCTTTCCCCAGTTCAGAGTCTTATAGCAGGATCACTAGTACACATTGCCTCTTAGGATCTTGCAAGATGAGAAGTGGAGATTGGTCCTTTGATTGTATTCACACCACTGAATGGAGATATAAAGACAGCTATGTATATATGTATATATGAGCCTCGGTGGCACAGTGGTTAGAGTGCAGTACTGCAGGCTACTTCTGCTAACAGCCAGCTGCCTGCAATCTGGCAGATCAAATCTCACCAGGCTCAAAGTTGACTCAGCCTTCTATCCTTCCGAGGTGGGTAAAATGAGGACCCAGATTATTGGGGGCAATATGCTGACTCCATAAACCACTTAGAGAGGGCTGTAAAGCACTATAAAGCAGTATATAAGTCTAAGTGCTATTGCTATTGCTATGTCAGGATGACATACCCAACAACGTTCCATGGACAAAGTTAACATTCCTGTTCATATATCTAAGAAAACTATTTTTATTACACAGACTGTTGTAGACTGTAACTTGATTTCCATTTACTGTGACCATTCATTCTGCAATTATCTTTTCAATCAATTATGCCCATGTGTAGGAATTCCTTTGATAAATAAGTAGAATTTGTACATGCTTTACTGGTGCAATGATTTTAGAAAAAAAGAGAACAGTTTATTTCTAAAATAACACTGGGCAGAAATGGACATAATCTGAAAATAAAGTTTAAGGGCAAAAGCTCCAGTCCATGACAATGAGATTGTAATTGTAACCATATAATGGTCAGCTTATTGTAAGGCAGAAAAAATAATTTATTGGTTTTGCACCATTTTATAAAAGTAGCTTCATAGAATGAATGAGAAGATTATGCTTTGCATGGTGTCCTGAAGTTCATGAGGATATAGTGACAATAATTATGATGAATGTGCTCTTTATTCCAAGATCTAATTCCCTTTTTACAGAAGGGGATTGATACCTATATAATGACAAATCTACCCACCAATGTATTTATTTCAGGACCTTTCCCAATCTTCTAAGTAGTCACAGAAGACTCTTTTGCCAGAATTGGTCCTGATTTCGAGAAGTGCTTTACTGGTTTGATGGGGACCATGTTTAATATACCACATATAAGCAATTTGTTTGCATGCCAATGAATTAAAAAATATAACAGGACGCAATGAGCCCGAGGTTGCATCATATTTCCTCTCATTTCTAGCCATATGACTCCATTTGCTAGACACTCCATTGTAATGCTTTAAAAGAGATATCTGTGCTTAAGTATTTTTCAAAAGAATATTTGTATTCAACAACTACAACAATCTGGCAGGAGGACTAGAGAATCAGCTTAATTGTTTGGAATACTGCAAAAGATACAAAGCATTAGCTCAGGGACGGTTTGTGCTGTGTTGTAGCAATACACACAGCAATCTCAATTCTTAACAATGCTATTGTTTTTATGTTTTTGTGTTACCTGTATTCCATCTTTCTGTACCATTAGCAGACTTCTCATGGGTTACAGTCTTATAACTGGGTTTACACTAACAACATGTCATGGAGACTTTGGGTAGAGAGTCTACTTTTTTAAAATCCCTGATTAGGAGACATTATGCATTTTTGGAACCGATATCTAAATGCATGAACAATGGATGAAGGTAGATGCCTCAAAATTTAGACTAAATCCACAAAAGGTAGAGATATTTTGTGCTTGACGATTCTGGGATTCCAGAAACTGAGTGTCTGCTTTAAATGGAGTTGCATTCTCTTCCAGGCTGCTTAACTTAGCTTCAAGATTTTGCTTCAGTTCTAGAAGGGTGACTGATGTGTAGATATTTGTTCCAAATTGGAGATTATAGATTCAAAAATAGAACAATTCAATTTGATTTGGGGTTTGTACTTCAAGATATGAAGGTAAACTGTTTTGATGTGAGCTCCTTTGAAATACATTTTTACAAGACATGCATCTATAGTTGTTAATTCAAAAGCAAGAAAACTCTTCTCTCCATTTCACCTCACTTTATCACACCTTACCTTACTGCAGGGGTCTCCAACCTTGGCAACTTTAAGACTTGTGGACTTCAAAGCTGGCTGAGGAATTCTGGGAGTTGAAGTCCATAAGTCTTAAAGTTGCCAAGTTTGGAGACCCCTGCCTTGCTGTATCTTGCCTTGCCTTATCTTACCCTACCTTATTTTATCATTTTATCTTACTTTGTCTTATCTTGATTTTGTTTTATTTTGACAGAATAGAGTTTAAATAGCAGGGATAGCAGAATAAAAATTTCAGATGATTTTTAACTCTGTCAACTTTGTAACATCAAGGTTTTCATCACATTACTTCTTAAAAATATTCTTTTCCACCACTTTTAAGGCAGAGATAGGGATAAGGCAGTGGTGGGATTCAAATTTTTTTACTACCTGTTCTGTGAGTGTGGCTTGGTGGGGAAAGGATACTGTAAAATCTCCAGTCAGATGTGGTATTTGCTGGTTCTCTGAACTACTCAAAATTTCCACTACTGGTTCTCCAGAACTGGTCAGAACCTGCTGAATACCACCTCTGGGATAAGGAAACACCCCAGCTTCTGGATGGTCCAGCAAAGTGTTCAGCCTATAGAATGGAATGATCTTGTGTCTTTTTTTAAGGCTGGAAGGTTACGGGAGCCATCTAACTCAGGAAGAAAGGAGTTGCAAAGCCTGACCAACCAGAGAAAAGGATATCATCAGGCGGTAAAATTGTTATCCTCTTTGCTTTGATCTCTAATGTTGTTCAGGTATTTGACAGCAAAAGTACCTTTGCCTAATATTTTTTACTGAGAAGCAAGACAAATCTCAGCAACACAAATATTTGCACAAACATTAAGGTGGTTTCTTGAAAGACTGTGAAACAATGAAAATATAAATGGGACCAAGATTGTATTGAAGGTGAAATGAGGAGATGAAAGACATACAATTTAAGCCCTTTTTGTGAACAATTTGCTTCCTATTAATAAGATTCAACTAAATTCTATTCAAAGAGATTTCTGTGTCACTATGCAATTATATTTTCCTTTTCACACATTTCAAATTTTGCTACATGTCTTCTTTTGCAAAATATATATATGCATATATAAATGTGTATTTTAAAGGAAGTTGTTTACAAATGTGCATATAATTAGGTAAGACCTAAAATCAGCCAAGGTGACATTGAAGATGGCATTTTCTTTTTATTTTTACTGATTGATAGGCAGCCATTGGAATAGGCAGGCTTTTGAATAGAGGTCCTCTTTAAAGCAGGGCACATAGTCAACCCATTGCTTTCTCATATTCTTTTCCATTTTATAAGCAAAGAATTATTGAAGGGAGCTAGAAAGTCACATTTCAGACTGAATATAGATCAGCCCAAATTGATCATTCCCTACAGTGATGATTGACATTGGTCTTTGAGTAAATTATACCCTTGTATTTCACTTGTAGTTTAGTTGGCCTAGTAAGTGATTAGTGAAACAAAAGGCAGAGATTTTCTTAGAAAGAAACATTTAAAATAACTGTTACATCCAACTCATTGTTAACCCAAGACTCATCAGCTGATACATTCAGGATTCAATCATCTAATGCCATTTAGCACCTGAAAATGAACTGTATTCTCATATGAAACATTTAATGCTTAACATTTTATAAATGTCTTTTTTTAAGGAGAATGTTTTAATTTTAGCTTTATACGTTAATAGAAAATATTGGAATGAATGTTTCAAAATAAGATTAAATATCTGTGGTTCAGTATAGTACCAGGGTATTTCTTCCTTCTTAGAAACCAATTATTTCACTTCTAGTTGCTTTTTATTTGCTATCTAGATTTGCTACTTAGATTAAAGCCAGCACTATTGCCTTATTATTCCATATTTTCTTATCATGGCATTTTACTGAAAATTTAAGGGTATTAAAAGATTAGCAAAAATCTGATGGAGGACCTTCCTTCATTTTTTTTCATTTTAATTTGAGTTATTTTGCAGTATGGATCTTATCATTAGACATGCTGATGGTTTAGAAACAGGATAGTAAGAGGTGGTGGCAAGGATTGGCCAAAGCTATATATGCCATATGGCCAAATCTATACTTACTGTGCAAGCTTGTTGTTTATTAGTCTGGCTGAGGGTGTTTTTTTTTTCAGTTCTGAAGTATGGCTCAACTACTTTTCTGGTGAGTTTCCTTAAATATATGCTTCCCATGATTGATTGGGCTAATAAAAAGCATTAGAATCTTATCAGAATTAGACCGTTCCAGATGCATTGGGATTCCAGGTCCCAGAGTGTCCCCAAACCTAACCACTGATTTGGGAATTATAATCCCAATACAACAGGTTGGTATCAGGTTGGGAAACAGTGGTCTACATAGACATTTTGGAAGTTCAACAATGTTTATTATAGCAATTACAACCCTAAAATAACTGCTACTTCCCTTTTTTATCACTTGTTCATATTTGTTTCTTTCAATTACATGGCAAATATCAGTGCTGCGAACCAGTCTACAACATATACTGTATGATTACATATCATTTCAAGTCAGAATAAGATAAACAGATGAACAAATCTGCTTATACAGAAATCAGCAATTATAGAAAAATGTATGTGGCACCATATATCTTTGCTTTGTGATCTCTGGATGATTATGGTGCAACCAGGAACCGAAAAACAGAATATTAGTCATGAGGAGCAAGAAATAAAGAAGTCACCATCCTCATCATGAATGGATACATGGTAGAGCGAAGTTCAAAAGGCTTTTTAAATGCATTCAAAACCTACTTTTTGTCTTTGAAAATCATTTCTCATGAAAATTCATCTGAGTAATAGTCTATAATTAGTTGTTCTTTTTAGTCACTTTATGAAATGCAAGTCTCTAAGATCCAATATAAGATAACATTAAAATAATTAAAATGCAACAATTAACTAGGCAGCTCTGTTCGAAACTACAGTGCCTTGAAACCATTTCTCTGAAAAAAAAGATGCTTCATTACACATATTTCACATGGAATATATTGTATTCATATGTATATTGCATGGCTTGTTTTTTTGACTTGTAAAAATCTACAAAATAAAAAGCAGTTTTTGTTAGATTTGCATGAAGAGTCAGACGCGGAGTGCTTCAGTGAAGAGTTTATTAGTGACTACAGCTCATAACAGACCCGATTTGGCTGGGCTGTGGCTGCTACTTATAGCCAGCAGCCACAGTTGACAGCCAATCAGAGTGCAGGGTTTTCCCGCACTTTTTAAACCAATCATTTCTAACATTTTACAAGAACAGTTCAAACTTAGCCAATGACATTCAAACCTGCATACATAACGCCCCTCCCCACTAGGTTCAGTCCATACTCAAACCCCAACCTATCTAATGTATTCTTTTAAATAGGTGGGGCTCTTACGTGTATGTTGAGACCTTCGTGGTTCAGAAGTTTTAACGTTCTCACCCAGTGAAAGAGGAAATGTGTCTGTTAACATTTCCCTAGTTGGACTTCCTGTGAAAGAAGACCCTGTTTGATTGTTAGAATCTGGTCTCTCCTCCCAACCCATCTCCAGCCCAATGTCAGCACCCAAGTCAGGTAGTGATGTGCAATCTTCCACTTGTAAGGATGGATTTTGGCATTGTGACAGGTTTTGGAATGGTTCCTGTTGTAATGGCTCGTTACACATGGGGTTGATTCTTGTTTGCTGATTATCCTCATGTTCCTCCCCCTCCCACCTAGAAAAAGCATTAGGTATGGGAGCTAGAGAGGAACAATTGCGATGTTCCTGAGGGAACCTGGATCTAAGCTGATCAATGTGCCTGCTCCAGAGGACTACATCCTCTGTTTGTACCCTGTAAGAACGAGGGCCTGTGATTTGAGTTATTTCAGCAGGAATCCATGAAGGCTCACCCATAAGGTTCTTAGCATAAACAGAATCACCCACACTGAACGTGCGAACTTTGCTAGTGGAATCTAGTGGTGCGTTGGGTGCGTAAGTGGGATGAAGGCGGTCAAGGGGAGACGTAAGTTTCGTACCCATCAACAACTCTGCTGGGGATAAGTTAGTTGATGGGTTAGGAGTGATGTGCTGAACACTAAGAAGTTTTTCAACTTTCTCAGTGATGTCCCCAGGACCCAATTGCTGAAGCTTTTCCTTGGTAAAACGTACCATTTGTTCAGCCCGCCATTAGCGAAGGGTGCCCAGGGGCTGTCAGGGCATGTCTGATACCCAGTTGTGCTAGATAGGATTCAAAAGGGTTGGATGTAAATTGAGGGCCATTGTCAGAGACAAGAACATCAGGTAACCAGTGGGTTACAAAAAGCTTTTAAGCTGCTTGATGACAGCATCAGTTGTGGTGGATGCCATAGGGATTACCTCTAGCCATTTGGAATATGCATCTACTATAATAAGGAAGGTGTGCCCTCTGGTAGGGCCAGCAAAATCAATGTGAATCCTAGACCAGGGGCCCCTAGGACATTCCCATTCCTGTGTGGGGGCGAGAGGTGGGGCAGGCCTGACTACCTGACAGTTGGGACAAGATGCAACCCAGTTTTCAACCATTTTGTCAATACCTGGCCACCATACATAACTCCTGGCCAATCCCTTCATCCTTATGTAGCATTTCCAAAACCTCCCTTTGCAGTTTTGCAGGAATAACCACTCTGTTACCCCACAAAATACATCCTCTTAATACAGATAATTCAGTTTGCCTGGATTTAAAAGGTTGGGCAAGGTGAGGTAGATCTTGAAGAAGCCAACCTTTCTTAATCCAGCCTATAACAGGAGCCAATAAAGTGTCTTTGGCAGTCTCTCTGGCAATTTCAGCAGCGTGTACTGGAAGCTTGGCAACAGTTTCTAGGAAAAAGTTGTGTGCCTCAGGTTCAAAGTCCTCCTTTTGACAAGGAAGTGGGCAACGACTCAAGGCATCAGCATGTCCAATGTCCTTGCCAGGCTTGTGGATAAGGTTGTATGAATAAGCAGCAAGAAATTCAGTCCACCTCAGCATTCTTGGTGACAGGATAATGGGTGTAGGTTTGTCTCCTGCCACAATGCCTAACAAAGGTTTGTGATCTGTGACAATGGTAAATGTTCTGCCATACAGATATTCATGAAATTTCTTAACAGCTGCAAAAACTGCCAATGCCTCCTTGTCCAATTGGCTGTAATTCCTCTCTGCTTTGGTCAAAGTGCGAGAGTAAAATGCAATAGGGGCTTCTCTCCCACTGGGAAGCCTGTGGCTCAAACCCCTCCCCACTCCAAAAGGGGATGCATCACAAGTCAGTACAACAGGCAAATTCTCAGAGAACTGTATCAGTACAGCATCAGACGTGATTAGTCTTTTAATACTATTAAATGCTGATTGTTCCTTCCTGCCCCAGACCCAAACAGACTTCTTATCAAGTAATCTGTGCAATGGTTCAGCAATGGTTGCCTTCTGAGGTAGGAACATGTGATAAAAGTTAATAAGTCCAAGGAAGGCTTGCAAAACATTTTGCATTTAGGTCTAGGGGCTTCTTTGATTGCTTTAACCTTGGCATCTGTAGGGTGGATGCCATGCTTGTCAATCATATAGCCCAAGAACTCAACTTGTCAGTTCTAAAAGTGCATTTTTCTTCCTTGACTTTTAACCCCGCTTTCCTGAATCTGGTAAGGACTTCTCTGAGTCTTTCTTGTAGCTGAGTGTCATTTTCAGCAGAGATTAACACATCATCAAAGTAAGGCACTAGCCCTGGCAGTCCTTGGAGCATTCTTTCCATAAGGCTTTGAAAGATGCCTGGTGCCACGCTTACTCCAAATTGTAACCTTTTACATTTGAAAACACCTTTGTGAGTCACAATGGTTTGGGCCTCTGCAGTGGCATCATCAACTGTTAGTTGTTGATATGCCTGGGCCAGATCCAATTTGGCAAAGACTGTACCCCTGCCAAGTGAATGTAACAGATGATGCACCACTGGAACTGGATATGCGCTCTGCTGCAGCGCATGCTTCAGTGTGCCCTTATAGTCTCCACAGATTCTTACTGACCCATCAGTCTTGACTGGTGTGACTATGGGAGTCTCCCATCTGGAGTGGTCAGTGAGCTCTAAAACTCCTTGAGCTATTAGTTATCTAATTGTGCATCATTTTTTCCTTTAAGGCAAATGGGACCCTTCTGGGCTTTAAGCGAATTGGGGGCACCTTGGGATCTAGGTTGAAAGTGATAGGGGTCCCCATTTACTTGCCCAATCCGTCGCTGAAGACCTCTGGAAACTCAGACTTCAAGGCCTCCTCCCATTCAGTGTTGCTCACGTGATTGATGCCAGTCACCTCGATGCCTAGTGGCTTGAACCACTCAAGTCCCAGCAAGCTTGGGTGATCCTTGTCCACGATGGTCAGGGGCAAACATTTGGTGTGGCCTTTAAACTTCACGTTGAAATCTCTTGCTCCAACTACTGGAATCTTGTTCCCTTGGTAGTCTTTAAGAGTCAGTGCTTGCTTCTGGAAATGCTTTTTCTGAATGTTGGGATGTAGCCTGTGTATAGTGTCCAATGACACCATAGATAAATATGAGCCTGAGTCCACTTCCATTGGGCAAGGCCTTCCTTCAATGAATACCTTCACATGTACTTTTCTGCTTCTCAAGGGTGAAGACTGACCAATGGTGATTGTTTGATGAGTTTCATTCTTTCCATTTGCTTCTGTGTTGCGCCCCATTTTCTCACTGAAATTGTTGGGCTTGAATTCCTTCTCAGGGAATTTCTTCCTACTAGGTGGAGTTCTGGATGATTTGCAGACTCTTGCTAGGTGACCTCTTTTCTCACAACGTAGGCAGATGGTGTCTAAGAACTTGCATTCAGTGCGGGGGTGGCCCCCCACAGCTTCTGCAATAAAATTCTTGCCTCTTTTTTCCAAGGTCCTTCCTTTTCTTCTCCATTCTGAGTCTATAAATTCCTTCCTCCACCTCACTACAGTCTGAATCAGAGTCTATTTGCTCGCAATGGGTTGTTGTGGACTTTTCCACATCAGAATGGCTTGAGGCCTTGTTAATTTTCTTCACGGCTGCTGCTGAGGACTTGGTTGCTTCCACTGAAACAGCTTGCTCTATGGCCTCCTTAAAGGTGATCTTAGGTTTCATTAGTAATTTGCTGTGTAAGACCTTATCTTTAAGGCCTAGAACAAACCGATCATGCATGGCCTCTTCTAAGTTGGTAAACTCACAAGCACCCCCGATGTCCCTTAAACTTGCCACGAAGTCGTTAACATTTTCGCTTTCCCCTTGATCCCAACGGTAAAACTCATGTCTCTTAATGAGGCACAATACTTGTGGGGCGTAATGGGCTCTTAAAAGCTTTTCTAAATCAGGCCATTCCATTACCTTCAAGTCTGCAGCTCCCACCAATGCCTTCGCCATCTTGAAGACTGCCGGACCACAGTGCGTGAGAAATACCACCCTCTTCCGCTTCTCGGGGATATCGGCGAGGTCGTTTCCTTCCAAATACATCTGGAAGCGATCAGCATACGATTCCTAGTCTTCCGCCGCCGGATCGAACGGGGCTGGGGGGTGTTCAGCGCAGCCATCTCGCTCTTCTGCTTGTCTTCCACATCGTCTCTTCTTCAGGGGAATCCCACCCTCGTCGCCAGTGTTAAGTTTGCATGAAGAGTCAGATGCGAAGAGCTTCGGTGAAGAGTTTATTCAGTGACTACAGCTCGAATGGACCCGACTTGGCTGGGCTATGGCTGCTTCTTATAGCCAGCAGCCGTAGTTGCCAGCCAATCAGAGTGCAGGGTTTTTCCCGCACTATTTAAACCAATCTCATTTGACATTTTACAAGAACAATTCAAAATAAACCAATAACATTCAAACCTACATACATAACAGGAGACATCACACTTCCATTGCCTCATTGGTTCTTAGTGTTTAACCACTGAACTGAACCACTAAACTGCCATATACTCACACATGACATACAGTAAAACAAAAAATAATGTAGCTGAAATTTTATCTAGAAAGAAACACTGAGTTGGAACTGGGAAAGGGAAGTATTCATATGTCTGTGAACAAATGTGATCATGAATGCTCATCAATTTGAAGCTGAATGAAGGCTTCAGATTTTTCTGTTAAATATTTTGTAGAAGGAGTATAGCTGAGCATGGTTGCAGTAATTTTTTTCAGCTTGACTGTAAAGGAAAAAAATCAACTTTTTGAAAGTTAAGCTAGGCAGAAAGTGCAAAAAGAATGGCTTCTGTTCTATTCTCCACTTTGTGAGATGCCGCAGAGCTCAATGCTTTCCCCTCTCCTGCTCAACTTTTATATGAAAACACTGGGTGAGGTCATCTGAGATAAATTGAGATCAATATCATCAATCTACAATTAGATCCATTGACTCCCGGCTGGCCAAGTGAGGGCTGTTGAAGTTCTGTCCCATTGCTTGACTGAATGGGCATGGATGTGGAGAAACCAACTCTGTTTCAATTCTAATAAGGCTCAATGGCTATGGATATTAAAGCCAACTAGGAATATTCCAGGTATAGTCTTGGATATCATTGAACTTCCCCATTCAACAATGATACACAATCTAGGATAGGGGACTGATAGGGGACTTAATGAGCAGATAGCAACTATGGCAGGAAGGCATTGTACAACTTCTTCTGGTGTGCCAGTTGTGCCCTTTCCCAAATCAAGAAGCCCTTCAGACAATCATTCACGTCCTAATCTATTCACAACTTGACGACTGCAATGGATTTCTATGGAGCTGTCCTTAAAGACCACTGAAAAACTTCAATTTGTCCATAATGCAGTGGCACAGGCAGTAACGGTATGCCTTGGTATGTCAATATCATACTCCTACTTTGTAAATTGCATTGATTGCTGTTATGTTCCAGGTATAATTCAAGATGCTACACTGAAATAACTCCATTCCCAAGAATAAGATCCATGATTGTGCCCCCTTTCTTTCCTATGATATATTTTGAATCTTATTGTCCTGGGGATAATCATCTATCAATCTTTATTACAGTCACAGGCCAGAAAATTGCCATGGGGATAATGGTCAACATCAATATTGACTCCATTCCAAAGAGAAGAATTAAAATGGGACTTTAGGCTCAACAGTTCAAGATCAAGACAAGAATTATTGTATCTTTATATGGTTTTTATGTTTTTAACCGTACACTATCTGGTGACTGAAATGGGGAATATCTAAAAGAAAGAAAGAAAAAGAGAGGGAGGGAGGGAGGGAGAAAGGAAGGAAGAAGGAAGGAAGGAAGGAAGGAAGGAAGGAAGGAAGGAAGGAAGGAAGGAAAGGAAAGTTTAACTACTGAAATCATTTTCTCATCCTTTCTTATTCAGATAGAGCTTCTTTCTGGTTGGCGGAAAAGTACACAGACAGCCCTTTGTAAGACTATTAGACTTGATATTTTAAAATTCAAAACTTGAAACAAAGAATACAAACTGCTAGCATTTTGTTTTAGAGGTAAAGCTTACTCAGTGCTGATGATCTTTATGGTTTATTCTTCATCCCTAGGGTTTTGCCTTGATATTAAATACAGGTTATGGCCCTTTGGTGCAAATTCTGTATGCAAAATTCTATCTGAAAGTTAACAATGTCTTGCTCTGCAGCATGAAAAACCTGTCTGCGCAGCAAATGGCATTCAATAGCAGCACCTTTCTTCTGCAACATTCTGATATGTTGGCAAATTAAGCACTGTTCAATCTTGGTGTTGCAGCACATCCCAGAAGAATGTTCTTGAATAGAAAACAAAAATGGCTTATTAATTAGGTCTTTTTTTTTGGCCAAAAAGCTCTCGTCCAGGTGCTCCAATAGCATACAATGCCTACTTCCTAACTACCAACCTGCACAGAGTCACTGGGTCAGTAATAAAAGCAGGAGAGACACTGATAAAGGGGGAGAGAGCAAAGCAAGAGGGGGCAGAAAAAGAACAGGTCCCTTGGTGCAACATTAGGGATAATTTGCTTGGCTGTTAACTCACTCCAACATATTTATTTTTTATTAGCAGCCATGGTGCTTGCAGGAGACATCATAAGATTATCTCTCCCAAAAGAAAGAGTTGCCATTTTATGTTCCTATCCAATAGAAGGTTTCAGTTTAGAGCAGGGGTCTCCAACCTTGGCAACTTTAAGCCTGGAATTCTGGGAGTTGAAGTCCTCCAGACTTAAAGTTGCCAAGGTTGGCGACCCCTGGTTTAGAGGGTCCAACCACTCTGCTCAAGCAAAGCAATCCACTGTCATTGGTTAAGTTTGAACTGTTCTTGTAAAATGTCAGAAATGATTGGTTTAAAAAGTGTGGGAAAACCCCAACGCTTCCTTGTCCAGTTGACTGTAGTTTCTCTCTGCTTTGGTCAAAGTGCGAGAGTAAGATGCAATAGGGGCTTCCCTTCCACTGGGAAGCATGTGACTCAACCCCCAACTCCAAAAGGGGATGCATCACAAGTCAATACTACAGGTAAATTCTCAGAAAACTGTATCAGGACACAATCAGAAGTGATTTGTCTCTTGATGTTGTTAAATGCAGCTTCTTCTTTTGTGCCCCAGACCCATGCAGATTTTTATCCAGTAATCTGTGTAAGGGTTCTGCAGTGGTTGCTTTCTGAGGTAGAAACATATGATAGAAATTAATAAGTCCCAGAAATGCTTGTAAATCAGTTTTGCATCTAGGCCTGGGTGCTTCTTTGATTGCCTGAACTTTGGCTTCTGTGGGGTGGATGCCATGTTTATCAATCATATAACCCAAGAATTCTACTTTGTCAGTTCTTAGTGTGCATTTCTCTTTTTTGACTTTTAACCCCGCTTTTTTGAACCTGGTTAGAACTTCTCTGAGTTTCTCGTGTAACTGAGTGTCATTTTCGGCAGAGATTAAAACGTCATCAAAATAAGGCACCACCCCAGGCAACCCTTGTAGCATCCTTTCCATGAGGCTTTGAAAGATGCCTGGCACCACACTTAGTCTGAATTGTAACCTCTTGCATTTGAATGTACCCCGATGGGTTACAATGGTTTGGGCTTCTGCAGTTAGCTCATCTACTGTTAACTGCTGGTATGCTTGGGCCAGGTCCAATTTGGTGAAGACTGTGCCCCCGCCCAGAGAATGTAATAAATGATGAACCACTGGAACCGGATATGCGCTCTGCTGTAGCACATGGTTCAATGTCCCCTTGTAATCCCCGCAGATTCTCACGGAACCATCAGCCTTGACTGGCGTGACTATGGGTGTTTCCCACCTGGAGTGTTCTGTGGGCTTCAGCACCCCTTGGGCTATAAGTTTATCTAATTGTTCATTAATTTTTTCCTTAAATGCAAAGGGTACCCTTCTGGGTTTTAATCTGATTGGTTGTACCTTGGGATCTAGGTTAAATGTGATAGGGGTCCCCAAGTACTTGCCTAATCCGTCGCTGAAGACCTCTGGAAACTCAGACTTCAAGGACTCTTCCCACTCAGTGTTGCTTACGTGATTGATGCCAGTCACATCGATGCCCAGCGGGTTGAACCTTTCTAGCCCCAGCAAACTTGGGCGATCTTTATCCACGATGGTCAGGGGTAGGTGTTTGATGTGACCTTTGAACTTCACGTTGAATTCTCTTGTTCCAACTACTGGAATCTTGTTCCCTTGGTAGTCTTTAAGAGTTAATATCTGCTTCTTGAAGTGAGTCTTCTGAATGTCTGGTATCAGTCTCTGAATAGTGTCCCATGACACCATGGATAAGTATGAACCTGAGTCCACTTCCATTTGGCAAGGCCTTCCTTCAATTAGTACCTTTACATGCACTTTCCTGTTATTTAAAGAGGAAGAATGACCAATAGTTACTGTTTGATGAGTCTCATTCCTTCCATTTGCTTCTGTGTTGCGCCCCATTTTGTCACTGGTGTTGTTTGGCTTGACTTCTCTGTCTTTGTTGTTTGTAGCAAACTTTCTTCTGTTAGGTGGAGTTCTGGATGATTTGCAGACTCTTGCAAGGTGCCCTCTTTTTTCACATCGGAGGCAAATGGTGTCCAGGAACTTGCATTCAGTGCGAGGAGCTGCCTGTCATGGTAGATCTCAGAGCATGCAGGGCAGAGAAACAGAGGTCTGCCAGATTGCTGGGGAAAAGGCTTCTTGATAGGCTGTACCGGGAGCTATTTAATATGGCACGCAAAGGGAGACATTGCTGGAAGCAACGTGTGTGGGTCATGGCTGCATGCTCATTCATGTTTTCTGAGACTCAGAATTTCTATAACCTGTGAGCTAACATGGATATACTTTAAGTTTTGCTTGGTGGCTTTATGTTCATTTATTGGACTTACTGTTTGAGAAGCTTGCTATCTGTGTTATGGACTAATTGGCCATTGCCTGTCGGAATTAATCTGGGCTTGCTCCTGGCTGACTTCAGGTTGGAACAATTCTAAAGCTGGGTGAAGAGAACTGCTGGGGGAAGACAAATAAAGCCCTCCATAAACCACACTGATGTGTGAGTGTGAGTGGGGCAGCACAGGAAGCTGCATTTCAAGTGATATAAATTTTGCTTTCTGTTAAGTTCGCATAGAGAGGCAGGACACGGAGTGCTTCAACTCAAAGTTTATTGTGACTTCAGCTCAGAACAGACCCAACTGGCTCAGCCGCGGCAGCTATTTATAGCCAACTGCCGCGGCTGCCAGCCAATCAGAGTGCAGGGTTTTCCCGCACTTTTACAACCAATGAATTCAAACACTTTACAACAATACCCAGTCATTTTAAACTCTGCATACATAACACTTTCTTTCACTGCACACACACTGTGTATGCAGTATAAATGTAAAGAAATCCTCTGAATTCAGGAACAAGAAGAGCCATTTGCAGAATAATGCAAAAAAGGATAGATGGACATTCTGTTTTTATCTCATAAATGAGTAATTAAGCTGTTTGTAAATCAAGATGGAGTGAAAAAGAAGATCATGCATCAAGGAAGAAGCATCTTAATATTGTCATCAATAAAAGCAGAGGTAAGGTACAGAGTCAGGTAGTTTCCAAGATTTTGTAATCTAATCAACATTTATAATAAATAGTTTGGTTTTAATTGCACAGAAGTGGTTGGCACTAATTTGTACTGTTACCTGGTAAACAGTGGAATATGCTGCAATCTGAGTGAAGGTCTATCAAGTCTTTTGTGGCCAAGTATAATTTCTATGCATCATGAATTAAGTAAGTAAATAAGGAAGGAAGGAAGGAAGGAAGGAAGGAAGGAAGGAAGGAAGGAAGGAAGGAAGGACCTCTTTGGCCATTACATTAATCTTTGTCAAGACAATAGGTAGATAGGAAAAAATGTTTGTGTTATTGAAATAACTGAATTATGGTCCATTGTAAGTTATATGATTGTCAGAAGAAGAAGTTCTTATTTCCTGCCTTGCTTTGGACACAAGTTTTGATCTCATTACTGATAAATTCATGATAAAAATTGAATAGAAAATTCTCTGGCCTTGACTTTAGACAGTGGGAAAGGAGCATCTCTGAAACAAAATTAGATTATCACATTCAAATCTATGATGAGCCCAGACTTGGAGTACATTTTGGATCACTGCTTCTTAAACAAAAAGGGTACTAAAGAGGGAAACCGAAATGATTAGGGCCCAAGACCAATTCCTCTAAAAATTGGAGCAACAACTATTTATCTTGAAGCAAAGAAGGAAGAATATGATACCCAGAATATGATACATGACTGTGTACATCACCAATAAAAAGTAATAAATAATAATTCAATAAGAACCACATAATAAAATAAAACAGAAAACAACCTAGTCCAAAACAACAACATACAAACATATACAAAATGCTGGGGAAAAAAAGTCATCCAATGGGTCATACTTCCCCCAGACCCAATTCTCCAGATGCAATATCAGAATCAGGTCATTAATGCATTTAAAAAAACAGGAGAGATCAGTGTCAGTCTCATGGGGAATGTTGGGATGGGAACTAAAACAGAGAAGGCATACCTCTTGAGTTCCCGCAAATGGCTTTGCCTAAGCAATGGGATCCACCACCTATTTTATCAACTGTTATTTGAACAGACAGATGCAGAGATGGACAGTCCTTCAAGTAATCTAGCCAGGAAGGAAAAACAGCACTTTGAATTGTAGCTGGAACACACTGGTAATTGTTACAGCTTGAAGTGTAAAAGTGCTATGTAGACATACCATGTATGCCCATAGTACCCACATGCTACATTCTGGATTAGCAGAAGTTTCACAGTGGTCATCAAGGGCAATCACAAGTATGCTACATTGCAGTAATCCAATTGTGAGGTGATTGAGTAATGAGTGACCAGGAATGGGGTCTCCCAATCCAAGAGCACAGGATAGAGTTGTGCAAAGGATGTCGGAACCACAGTTGTCACCCATTGTTCAGAATAACAGAATGGAAGGGACTTTGGAGGTCTTTTAGTCCAGCTCCCAGCTCAGGAAATCTGTTCAGGAAACCTGCTGTCCACTGTTCAAGAAACCCTACACCATTTCAGACAAATGGTTGTCCAATCTCTTCTTAAAAACTTCCAGTGTTGGAGGATTCATAACTTCTGGAGGCAAGTTCTTTCACTGATTAATTGTTCTGTCAGGAAATTTCTCCTTAGTTCTAGGTTGTTTCTCTTCTTGATTAGTTTCCATCCATTGCTTCTTGTTCTGCCCTCAGGTGCTTTGGAGAATAGCTTGACTCCATCTTCTGTGTGGCAGGTTGAAGCAGGACCTGTGAGTTCTCTCAAATTGCACATTGGACCTGTTTGGTGCAATGCAATCCTATCTAAAATCAATGATGGAAAATCCACAGACTTGGAAGTCCCACAGGCATTTACAGATTTCAACACCTTGCTCTACACTGTTAGAAAATGCCCAACTGTATTGCACATTCAATTGTTAACTTTGATTAAATCAGTTGGACTGTTCAATAAGTTCATTTAATTTTGGGAACTTATATTTTCTTCAGTACTTTTTAAAAATCCTAGATTATTGACAGTCCAGTCCTCAACTCTAATAGCTGTGTCTGCTTTCTACTCTATGACACTATAATTGATGAGTTTTCTTGACAGCTTTACATTACTTGCAGGAGGCAAGTCTACCCCAAGCTATGAAACTGTGAAATGGTTTGCATGTTTACTATTAAAAGGTAGAAGAAATCATAGTCCTGTTTAAGGTAGATCCAGTCACTTTGACAGGGTTTTTCCCTCTACAATGGAAATGATGATATGCACCTCACTGAGGTTTCCCTCATTGAGCTGTTTTTTCCTTGCCTCAATGGCTTCTCCATCCCCTGGAAGATCTAGAGGAGGTCACAGCTCACAATGAGGCAAAGTCAGATCAAATGGGTCAATCTTGATAAAAACAGTGCCACACCATTGTGATGCAAGTGCCTCTTTTGTATGTGGGTCGTGATATCATATCCCAAAGACATAAGTATATCTTATGGCTTTCAGCCTTTGATGTAAACAGCAGGAGGCCGTAGAGGCCCATGATACAAATCAGTCCTTTGCTAATGTATTCAAACCTTATATAATCCAAGCAGAAGTGTTTGGGCATGGATCATAGATCTACAGCCTAGGGCTGCCATTGTACAATTTTCCATGCCTTTTCTTTTTCTTTTCTATCCCTGATGCTTTTCCTGACCCCAATATAGAGAATTCGCCTTGAACACAAGGAAGACTGTTAGATTTGTATGAAGAGTCAGACGCGGAGTGTTTCAGTGAAGAGTTTATTAGTGACTACAGCTCATAACAGACCCGATTTGGCTGGGCTGCGGCTGCTACTTATAGCCAGCAGCCACAGTTGACAGCCAATCAGAGTGCAGGGTTTTCCCGCACTTTTTAAACCAATCATTTCTAACATTTTACAAGAACAGTTCAAACTTAGCCAATGACATTCAAACCTGCATACATAACGCCCCTCCCCACTAGGTTCAGTCCATACTCAAACCCCAACCTATCTAATGTATTCTTTTAAATAGGTGGGGCTCTTACGTGTTGAGACCTTCGTGGTTCAGAAGTTTTAACGTTCTCACCCAGTGAGAGGGGAAATGTGTCTGTTGACATTTCCCTAGTTGGACTTCCTGTGAAAGAAGACCCTGTTTGATTGTTAGAATCTGGTCTCTCCTCCCAACCCATCTCCAGCCCAATGTCAGCACCCAAGTCAGGTAATGATATGCAATTCTCCACTTGTAAGGATGGATTTTGGCATTGTGACAGGTTTTGGGATGGTTCCTGTCGTGTTAGCTCGTTACACATGGGGTTGATTCTTGCTTGTTCATTACACTCATGATCCTCCCCTTCCCCCCTAGAAGAGGCAGTAGGTATGGGAACCAGAGAGAGCGATGCTCCTGAGGCAATCTGGATCTTAACTGATCAATGTGCCTGCTCCAGAGGACACCATCCTCCGTTTGTACCCTGTAAGACCTGGTGCCTGTGATTTGGA
Source organism: Naja naja (assembly GCA_009733165.1). Lineage (NCBI taxonomy): Eukaryota > Metazoa > Chordata > Lepidosauria > Squamata > Elapidae > Naja > Naja naja. The sequence continues at coordinate 55,828,790 of CM019150.1, read as the reverse complement.
TTATCTCAGCAGGAATCCATAATGGTTCACCCATAAGGTTCTTAGCATAAACAGAATCACCCACAGTGAACGTGCGAACTTTGCTAGTGGAATCTAGTGGTGCGTTGGGTGCATAAGCAGGATGAAGGCGATCAAGGGGAGACCTGAGTTTCCTACCCATCAACAATTCAGCTGGGGACAAATTAGTTGAGGGGTTGGGAGTGATATGCTGAACACTGAGAAGTTTCTCAACTTTCTCAGTGATATCCCCTGGACCCAATTGCTGAAGTTTTTCCTTGGTAAATCGTACCATACGTTCAGCCCGCCATTAGTCAAGGATGCCCAGGGGCTGTCAGGGCATGTCTGATACCCAGTTGTGCTAGATTGGATTCAAAAAGGTTGGATGTAAATTGAGGACCATTGTCAGAGACAAGAACATCAGGTAACCCATGGGTTACAAAAAGCTTTTAAGCTGCTTGATGACAGCATCAGTTGTGGTGGATGCCATAGGGATTACCTCTAGCCATTTGGAATATGCATCTACTATAATAAGAAAGGTGTGCCCTCTGGTAGGGCCAGCAAAATCAATGTGAATTCTAGACCATGGGCCCCTAGGACATTCCCATTCCTGTGTGGGGGCGAGAGGTGGGGCAGGCCTGACTATCTGACAGTTGGGACAAGATGCAACCCAGTTTTCAACCATTTTGTCAATACCTGGCCACCATACATAACTCCTGGCCAATCCCTTCATCCTTACAATACCAGGATGACCCTCATGTAACATTTCCAAAACCTCTCTTTGCAGTTTTGCAGGAATAACCACCCTGTTACCCCACAAAATACATCCTCTTAATACAGATAATTCAGTTTGCCTGGATTTAAAAGGTTGGGCAAGGTGAGGTAGATCTTGAAGAGGCCAACCTTTCTTAATCCAGCCTATAACAGGAGCCAATAAAGTGTCTTTGGCAGTCTCTCTGGCAATTTGAGCAGCGTGTACTGGAAGCTTGGCAACAGTTTCTAGGAAAAAGTGTGCCTCAGGTTCAAAGTCCTCCTTGTGACAAGGAAGTGGGCAACGACTCAAGGCATCAGCATGTCCAATGTCCTTGCCAGGCTTGTGGATAAGTTTGTATGAATAAGCAGCAAGAAATTGAGTCCACCTCAGCATTCTTGGTGACAGGATAGTGGGTGTAGGCTTGTCTCCTGCCACAATGCCTAACAAAGGTTTGTGATCTGTGACAATGGTAAATGTTCTCCCATATAAATACTCATGAAATTTCTTGATAGCTGCAACAATTGCCAATGCTTCCTTGTCCAATTGGCTGTAATTCCTCTCTGCTTTGGTCAAGGTGCGACAGTAAAATGCAATAGGGGCTTCCCTCCCGCTGGGAAGCCTGTGGCTCAAACCCCTCCCCACTCCAAAGGGGGATGCATCACAAGTCAGTACAACAGGTAAATTCTCAGAGAACTGTATGAGTACAGCATCAGATGTGATTAGTCTTTTAATACTGTTAAATGCTGATTGTTCCTTCCTGCCCCAGACCCAAACAGACTTTTTGTCAAGCAGTCTGTGTAATGGTTCTGCAATGGTTGTCTTCTGAGGTAGGAACATGTGATAAAAGTTAATAAGTCCAAGGAAGGCTTGCAAATCTGTTTTGCATTTAGGTCTAGGGGCTTCTTTGATTGCTTGAAACTTGGCATCTGTAGAGTGGATGCCATGCTTGTCAATCATATAGCCCAAGAACTCAACTTGTCAGTTCTAAAAGTGCATTTTTCTTCCTTGACTTTTAACCCTGCTTTCTTGAATCTGGTAAGAACTTCTCTGAGTCTCTCTTGTAATTGAGTGTCATTTTCAGCAGAGATTAACACATCATCAAAGTAAGGCACTACCCCTGGCAGTCCTTGGAGCATCCTTTCCATAAGGCTTTGGAAAATGCCTGGTGCCACGCTTACTCCAAACTGTAACCTTTTACATTTGAAGGCACCTCTATGAGTCACAATGGTTTGGGCCTCTGCAGTGGCATCATCAACTGCTAGTTGTTGATATGCCTGGGCCAGATCCAATTTGGCAAATACTGTACCCCTGCCAAGTGAATGTAATAAATTATGCACCACTGGAACTGGATATGCGCTCTGTTGAAGTGCATGGTTCAATGTCCCCTTATAGTCTCCACAGATTCTCACTGACCCATCAGTCTTGACTGGTGTGACTATGGGAGTCTCCCATCTGGAGTGGTCAGTGAGCTCTAAAACTCCTTGAGCTATTAGTTATCTAATTGTGCATCATTTTTTCCTTTAAGGCAAATGGGACCCTTCTGGGCTTTAAGCGAATTGGGGGCACCTTGGGATCTAGGTTGAAAGTGATAGGGGTCCCCATTTACTTGCCCAATCCGTCGCTGAAGACCTCTGGAAACTCAGACTTCAAGGCCTCCTCCCATTCAGTGTTGCTCACGTGATTGATGCCAGTCACCTCGATGCCTAGTGGATTGAACCACTCAAGTCCCAGCAAGCTTGGGTGATCCTTGTCCACGATGGTCAGGGGCAAACGTTTGGTGTGGCCTTTGAACTTCACATTGAATTCTCTTGTTCCAACTACTGGAATCTTGTTCCCTTGGTAGTCTTTAAGAGTCAGTGCTTGCTTCTGGAAATGCTTCTTCTGAATGTTGGGAAGTAGCCTGTGAATAGTGTCCCATGACACCATAGATAAATATGAGCTGAGTCCACTTCCATTTGGCAAGGCCTTCCTTCAATTAGTACCTTCACATGTACTTTTCTGCCTCTTAAGGGAGAAGAGTGACCAATAGTGACTGTTTGATGAGTTTCATTCTTCCCATTTGCTTCTGTGTTGCACCCCATTTTCTCACTGAAGTTGTTATGCTTGAATTCTTTGTCAGGAAACTTCTTTCTGCTTGGTGGAGTTCTGGATGATTTGCAGACTCTTGCTAGGTGACCTCTTTTTTCACAACGGAGGCAGATGGTATCAAAAACTTGCATTCAGTGCGGGGTGGCCCCCACAACCTCTGCAATAAAAGTCTTGCCTCTTTCTTCCAAGGTCTTTCCTTTTCTTCTCCATTCTGAGTCTGTAAATTCCTTCCTCCACCTTACTGCAGTCTGAATCAGAATCTATTTGCTCGCAATGGGTTGTTGTGGATTTTTCCACATCAGGATGGCTTATGCCTTGTTAATTTTCTTCATGGCTGCTGCTAAGGACTTGGTAGCTTCCACTGAAGAAGCTTCTTCTATGGCCTCCTTAAGCGTGATCTTAGGTTTCATTAATAATTTGCTCTGCAAACCCTTGTCTTTTAGGCCTAGGACAAATCGATCGCGCATGGCCTCTTCTAAGTTGATAAATTAACATGCACCCCCAATGTCTCTTAAACTTGCCACGAAGTCATTAACATTTTCGCTTTCCCCTTGATCCCGACGGTAAAACTCATGTCTCTTAATGAGGCACGATACTTGTGGGGCGTAATGGGCTCTTAAAAGCTTTTCTAAATCAGACCATTCCCTTACCTTCACATCTGCAGCTCCCGCCAATGCCTTCGCCATCTTGAAGACTGCTGGACCGCAGTGCGTAAGAAAGACCACTCTCTTCCGCTTCTCGGAAATGTCGGCGAGATCGTTTCCCTCCAAATACATTTGGAAACGATCCACATACGAGTCCCAGTCTTCTGCCATCGGATCGAACGGGGCTGGGGGGGGTGTTCAGTGCAGCCATCTCTCTCAGCTTGTTTTCCGCGTCATCTTCTCTTCGGGAAGAATCCCACCTTCATCGCCAGTGTTAAGTTTGCATGAAGAATCAGACACCGAGTGCTTCAGTGAAGAGTTTATTAGTGACTACAGCTCATAACAGACCCGATTTGGCTGGGCTGCGGCTGCTACTTATAGCCAGCAGCCACAGTTGACAGCCAATCAGAGTGCAGGGTTTTCCCGCACTTTTTAAACCAATCATTTCTAACATTTTACAAGAACAGTTCAAACTTAACCAATGACATTCAAACCTGCATACATAACAAAGACGCTCCTCTGATCCCAGTTTAATTCACCTGTCAGCTCTCTGAGCAATGCCTATGACATTTCTATGTTTAAGTGAGCACCAGTGCCTCCACTAACCTTTCACAGTAGCAGTCTCAGAAAATGCAACATTTTGCCTATTTCATTGCATTCACTTTATTAAAGGCTGATTCGTCTGAAACTACTATGTGCTCTCTCAAGAGACTGTATGTATTAGGGAGGGAAGCAACACTGTTTTAGTACTAAGATCTGTTTGTTCATCTATAGAATTAGATCTGAGAGGAACTGACATTTCAGTGTTTGAAATGTTACATCTGGGAGTTCTGATAATTAACCACAGCAGTTGCCATGGCTGAACTGGTAATGTTCCAGTAGTACAACATCATGCTTTTAGATTATTTTTGCAGGTTAGAAAAGCAGTTGCAACTAATGAACAATTCCATTATTCTGTATTTCAGATAGAATGCGTAATTTACTTGCCTCAACCTTATGATGTTTGATTACAGTTCTGAATCTGAGAGCTTGGATGATTCTATGTAATGTGGCCATTGGAGTAGCATCTGCCCCCCCTAAATATCCACAAGCAATTTGTACCATGATTTCTAGGCTCATTCTTTCTCTGGTCTGCTTGCTAGATTGCCATACTGTTGCTTGAAGCAAGGGCTTACAGTCTGATTACAATTTAAAAAGAAGGAAAAATCCTTCTAGTGACCAGAAAACCAGCAAAAAAAAAAAGCACAACATCCAATTGGAATGTTCAGACTCTGAATGTTGGTGCAGAGTTACCCCCTTTCACATATTCTTCATATGATGAGAAAAGCTAACTACGGTATTTATCTGTGCCTCATTCAATAAAAAATAACATTTTAAATTTTCCCTGGAAGCGTTGTACACCCTACCTATATAGTTGTCCCTAACACAGATAAGGGAAAACAAAACTGAAGGCACTTTCTTCTTTTGCGAAACATAAAAATGAATGCAGTTATACAAATAAGGAAAATAATGGACAGCAGCACCCTCTGATTTATCTGACACAAATAGAAGGGGAGGTCAAAGCACCTGAAGGTAGGACAAGAAGCAATGGATGGAAACTAACCAAGGAGAGAATCAACCTAGAACTAAAGAGAAATTTACTGACAGAACAATTAATCAGTGGAACAACTTGCCTCCAGAAGTTGTGTGTGCTCCAATACTGGAGGTTTTAAAGAAGAGACTGGACAACCATTTGTCTGAAATAATATAGGGCTTCCTGACTGACCGGGGGTTTGGATTAGAAGACCTCCAAGATCCCTTCCAACTCTGTTGTTATTGTTGTTGTTGTGGTTGTTGCTGTTACTGTTAAATGAAGAGCTCATCTGTTAAGTTTGCATGAAGAGACAGACGCGGAGTGCTTCAAGCTCTTTGTTTATTAGTGACTACAGCTCAGAATGGACCCACTTTGGCTGGGCTGCGGCTGCTACTTATAGCCAGCAGCCACAGTTGACAGCCAATCAGAGTGCAGGGTTTTCCGACTTTTAAACCAATCATTTCTTACATTTTACAAGAACAGTTCAAACTAAACCAATGACTTTAAACCTGCATACATAACACCATCCATCACTAGTTACTGATTCTATTTATGGTAAGGTCTGTTTTGAGAGGGCAGCTGGTATTAAGGACATGTATGAGGATCATTTTTACCTGACTTGGACTAGCTCCCTTCGGCACGTGTACATATAGAGCAAGTCAGAGAGCATATGTTCATTCCATCATCTGTACTTGATCTTCCAGAATTGATTTCTTGGCAGAGAGAAGCCCTCAGTGGAATTTCTGAGCCACCATCCCTCCCACAGATCTCTAAGCATCCTAATTAATATCTGCTGCATGCATTATTTATTGAGAACAGATGTTCATGTTTAAAGAGTGTTAAGAGGATATCCTTTGCTAATCAATTTATTTTAACTGGTTTATGTATTTACTGCAAACAGAATTTGGACTTTAGCTGCCATTTTTAATTACCTTCTACTCATTTCAGTGATGTGTTAATTAAGGAAGCTGTCCAACCACATTTGGTGCCACATGGGAGCAATTTCTAGTAGTTTAGGAAACTTTCTGATCCTAAAAAATTGCTCCCACTTTATTATTAGTTGCCAATGTTGCAAAAATAGGAATTGCAGAAATTGTGTAAGTCAGAAGAAGGGCTGACCATAAACTCTACAAAGCCACAACATTTATAAAAAAAAGACTATGTTTACTCAAGTTTCAGATAAACCATAGCTCTGCCAGAATAATTAATTTTGTCTTGAGTACAGTCAATATGGGATCATAGATGCCTGGAACTGCTTTAAACTGGCTCAGAGTTGTTGTCTGAAACAGTCATAGGTTAGTCACAGGTTTTGTAATTTAAATTAAGGCTTTCTAAAATTCTGATAGTTACACCATGAAATGTGGTAATGCAGGGGAGGGGAAACCTAGACAAACATAACCATATTAACAGCCTAGATTAATTTAGTTTTAGCACAGACCTAATACAACATACATTGCATCCAAACTCTGTCAAGGACCTTGGAGTACTCATCTCAATCTCAAATGATCTAAGTGCTAGAGCCCATTGTAACTACATAGCCAAAAAGGCATTAAGAGTTGTTAACCTAATCCTAAATAGCTTTTTCTCTGGTAATATCACACTACTAACTAGAGCATACAAAACATTTGCTAGACCAATACTTGAATACAGCTCACCAGTCTGGAACCAACATTATGTATCTGATATTAACACAGTAGAGAAAGTCCAGAAATATTTCACAAGAAGAGTTCTCCACTCCTCTACTCATTGCAGAATACCTTATGCCACCAGACTTGAGGTTCTAGACCTAGAAAACCTAGAACTACACCGTCTTCGGTCCGATCTAAGTATAGTATATAAAATCATACATTGCAATGTCCTACCTGTCAATGAATACTTCCGCTTCAACCATAACAATACAAGAGCACGCAATAGATACAAACTCATGGTTAACCACACGAAACTTGATTGCAGGAAATACGACTTCAGCAACAGAGTGGTCAATGTCTGGAATACTCTACCTGACTCTGTGGTTTCTTCCCCAAACCCCCAAAACTTTAACTTTAGACTGTCTACTATTGACCTCACCCCTTTCCTAAGAGGTCTGTAGGGGGCGTGCATAAGTGAACCAAAGTGCCTACCGTCCCTGTCCTATATTTATTTTTTTATTTTCTTATATGTATCCATGTATTTATAACTATGTTTATACTTATACCTATTATCTTGTACGCAATTGACTAATCAAATAAATAAAATAAATAAATACAATTTCTATCTAAAAACATATGGATGTAAACTACTGATCATTGTGGACAATTACAATTCTTTCTCACATACTTTCAGAATAAACTTGAGTTTGTTTGCTAGATAGTTGATAATTCTTCATAGTTTTGGCTATGCAAAACTCTAAAGTTATACAGATAGTCCTTGACTTACAACAGTTCATTTAGTGTCGGTTTAAAGTTATATCCCTGAAAAAAGTGACTTATAACCGTTTTTCACACTTATGACCATTGCAGCATCCTTATTGTCATGTGATCAAAATTCAGATGCTTGACAACTGATTGATATTTCTGATTGTTGCAGCATCCCAGGATCATGTAATCACCTTTGGCAACCTTCTGATGAGCAAAGCCAATGAGGAAGCCAAATGTTGGGTTTCATTAGGGATGACAGATGATCTAAGCCTGTCAGCACATTTGCAGGATGATAGATGCTTCTGGGTAATTGCGACAGCTGCAGCGTCGGAGAATTATGATGTGTGAGGGGACATTAAAAACTCTTGAAACCTGCTTTCTGCTCTGCATGGTGGTTTGTGGTTTGTGTGCAAATCTGCAAGTTTTCAAAGACTGGCTGAGACCAAATTCATTTAGCAACCATGTTACTAAGGACTGCAGTGATTAACCTAACAACTGTGGTAAGAGAGGTCATAAAATGGGGCAAAAGTCACTTAATGAATGTCTTGTATAGCAACAAAAATTTTTGGGCTCAATCGTGGTCATAAGTCAAGGACTACCTGTATGGTGTTCATATAATCATTCACTTCTGAAGTAGTTGTGCAACATGGGATATTGGAATATGGGCTGAAAGTAATATTTGCTTTTGGATCAAACTTTATTTCCATCTGTGATGTTTGGATCAGGTTTAAGCCACTAAACAGTAAGTGAACATCACCAGATTAAAAATGAATAAATGTGTCAGGACTCCAACAAATCCACCCCCTTTCAAATCATAAGTCTCTAGCCATATCTTTCAGAGAAAATAAAATTGATTTATTAGAAGTGGCCATGTTGGTGTTAGCTGGATGCAGCCAATAGTAAAATACATCATTCATTTCCCCCTTGACCCTGGTCTTCCCCCCACCCCCTGGATGTGTATTCTCCAATGGGAGAAGTGCTTGCTTGAAGACTTTTTTTTAAGAATTAGGTATGACAGCCACCTTCTCTGTGCCCTGCCTATCTCTGATGGTTGTGTTCTACCATAGCAGAATTCTGCTGCTGCTTTTGCCAGCAAGCCACAAACCAGACAGAATTAAGTATGGGTGGGTCCTTCCCAAGAGGGGGAATGTTTGCCAACCAGCTATGCCAACACTCCTGTCACTGCAGAAAATCCAAAGACAGCAAACAAAGCTCGACCATCCAATAAGGGCAAGTCCATGGGTTTTTTTTTTCCAATTCCTGTTCTGAAGAGGTCAAGTTCTCCCAGCAAGAGGATGCCACAAGGCTCAACTCTGTCCTACATCTTATTAAACATCTATTGAAAGCCATGGGGGATAAGTCATTTAACATTTGAGGCATGGTTATCAGTGTGCATATGAAAGCCACTTATAATCTTTATCTGAGACGTATTCAGAGGTACGGTGGAACTTCTGACCCAGTTTTTACAACCAGTAAAATTCTTGAGGAGGAGAAACAGGCTGAAGCTGATTCAAAGACTGACTTGACCCTGAACAAAGAAACAAAGACCCAAACAGAGATAAATCTGATAGAAGAAATAGGAAGACATTTCACCCTCCCAGGATACTATCACAGATTTTAAAGTGGCTATTTTAAAACAAATAAACTTCACTATAAACAAATGAAGTACAGTTTCTCAAGAGGCTCAGCAATATCTCATCTAACTTGAAAAGTTATTTTTTTAATCACTTCACAAATGTATTTCAGCTCACCAGAAACATAATATCTGTCTCCCATCCAACAGCTTATGTGAACGGCCACTATAAATAATGTAATTGCCACTTTCTGTATTTTTCTGCACCCCTGCCATGATAGAGTTATCATGGTTTCTTATTTATCCTCGGTCCTTTCTCCAGAATAATATTATTTGCATTGGATGAAATGGATGTGGTCCATATGAACTTATACCAATGATGGTAAATCTTTTGGGCTTGGGATGTCAAAAATCTGGAAAATGTGTCACTTGACTCTACTGGAACATTACACACACCTCAACCCACCCCAAACAAAAGAGAAGCAAATCTTTACATATTCATTTATAATTCAGTGCACTTCTTGTTCACATGTACACAAAAGCTCTTTTTATATACAATCACCAATAGTGCACTCATGTTGGAGACTGGTTGCAGATAATCTCTGCTTGTGCCTTGAAAATGAACTTTGTGGCACAAACTATCATCCTGTTCAACAATTGGAGGGCAACTGATCCTTGTGACTGCCATGTACCTATTGCAGTTCCTCTCTCTTTCATGTCACTACAAATCATAATTCTGAAGATATGGATGGTGATATGGATAGTGAGAACCCATTTTAAGCATTGGGTAGTGCAGGGTTTCATATTTTCTTAGGTTTGTGTTCATTATTTGCCAACTCAAGCAGGGTGAATAGTTGTTGGGCATTGGAGAATTCTGACATGTCACCCAAAATATCAAGGCATGTCACCCTTGACACACATGTCATAGTGGTTTATACCTTAATAAATGTATTAATCTTTAAGATGTCACTAATCTCTTTTTGTTAGAGCATATTAAATTCTGAGCAATTTGGAAAAAAGTAATAATGTGCCTTATTTATAAGGCAGCTATAACATACTTCCTACCAAATAAAAAAATGAGTTCATAAAACCAATGCATAGAATATCGATACAGCAATTAATGTTCTATCTATTTTGACAGCATTACAAATACAAGGGAAGTGAACCTCAAATCTCAAAACATTCAAAACTCATCATTGCTGAGACCTTCTAAAATGTATCACCTGAAAATTCTGTTGAAGAACTAGAGGATCATTCAGGTTTATGTTTTGTCATTATTTTTAAGTTCCCTTTGGAAAATATTCAAAGAGCAAGAGAAAAGGGATGAGAAAGGTAAATAGATGACAGCATAAGTATTGAAAAACAATGAGTGAAAGAAGGTGATCTCAGCCCACTGCCTAGTTAAGTTGAAATGCTTAAAATGTAAGTCTGCTTGATATTAAGTTAAAATAGGATTTAATTAAACTACTTCAGTTTCATTGGCTTGGGATCAATGTAAGAGTAAAAAGAATAAAGTTGAAAGTAAAAGTTTCTTCTTAAAAAACACACACATTTCTTACTTCAATAAAATGGAGCAAGGAGAGATTTAGTCTCTGATACTAATTTCCAGAAGAACTGCTACTTCATCTTCCTCATTGTCTGGAAGTTTACAGAGTGTTAGGGTCAAACAAGGCATGAATCTGAGACCAAAGAAAGAAAGAAAGAGTACTCTGCTAAGGAAAGAGAAATGTCTCAATAGAAGGTCATAAATCTCTCTTTAAGTATAGCTGTACAGCAGTCCTAGACTACTAAGAGAGTGAAAAAATGAAGCAGTAGAAAAAAGACAGAAAAGAGGCAAATACAGGCTTCATCAATAGATTATGTGTTAGAAGAGGAAATAATTCTTTTTCTCCCTTTTGCATTGGCAAGACTGCATCCTGAATTCTCTTTCCAACCCAGTTCTTGGTACAGAATTAAAAAAAAAATCAGCAAAGTGCAACAAAGGTAAACCGGAGGTAAGAAACTAAATCTTTTGAAAAGAGATTAAAGAACAGGCTAGGTTTAACCTTGAGAAAAAATGATTGGAGTGCGATAACATTCTAATATATCAATTGGTTATTTGGATTTGGATATTCTTCATATATCCAAAGGAGCGGGGAGAGAGATCACATAAAGGACAAGTCCTGTATTGTCTCAGAGCTCAAGACATGGATTAGCTAGTGTTAGAGAAAGTTAGAGAAAGATAGATTCCAACTGAACAGTGAAACGAATAACTTAGCCAGAGATTTAGATTCCCTGCTTCTGAATGGCTTGAAAACGAGATTACTAGCCTTGTCTGGGATGCTCTGAGGAGGGATTAGGCCAGGGATCAGGGGTAAAAATCAAAAATTTTCCCTACTGGCTCTGTGGGCATGGCTTGGTGGGTGTGGCTTGGTGGGACTCAGGACACAGTCTCTAAAAGGATGAAGGTGGGTGGGGGTAGGAATGGCCAACCAATTTAAATTGTCCCTACCATCTCTCCGAACTGATTCAAATCATCCCTATCACTTCTCCCAAGCTGGTGCAAGGTGGTTGAATTTCATTCCTGCCAGGGATCCAACTAGTATTTTTCTAGCTCTTCTAGATTCAGTGAGAGGCTTCCTTAGAATACTTCTGCATGGAGGAGAAAATGTTTGAAGGGATTTATTCAAGTTTATCCTAAAGTGATGCTGACTGAAGCCTCTGTATGGATGAGAATGCAAGCAGGACTAGGACCAAATATTCCATACTGACATCTCATGCATGCAATTTTACTTTCCCCCATGCAAACCCTGCTCTATTTCACATTTTAAAATAACTGGATAAATGAAATATTATCCCTCTGTAAGACTCCTTAGAAGAGTCAATTTTGGGGAGTATAATTTGCATTTAATTCTGCCAAGCTACACAGAAATTATTGGCAATTTCCTTCTTTTTAAAAAAGAAAATTTAAAGGTTAGAGCTCTTACTGTGTAAATACTCAGCTGGAATTTAATTGGCTTTGCTGAAGGACTGCAGAAGCTCCAGAATGTTGTGAGAACCGAGAACCATTGTGCCAATCCTAGATCAGGACAAATATCATGTGCAGATGGGGCCTTTAGGCATTTAATGGGGAATAATGTATTGGACTCTCACTTCCCATTTGGATCTGACAAACATCAAATTGTTCCATAAATACATGTTTCACTGACAAAAAAACCAAAAACCTATCCAGAGCTTTGCCATTTTCAATTTCTCAGTAGGGCTGCTGCACATTGTAGTTGATCAAGGAAAATGCAATTATTCTTTTATAAAGCCAGACTGAAGGGACAAACAAGATACATAATTATTCTAGGATTTGTTTTTTTTTAGTACTGTGCAAAGATAGCTTTCCCAGTTTGAGTTGCTTAAATCAAAGCATAATTAGTGGCCTGATTTTCAGTTCAAGCCTCCTACTGTTTCTACTCAGGCTAGGAAAAATATGAAAACTCGGCCAATTGTGTATGGCTCTACCACTTGACCTGCAAAGCTTGCATTCTGACATTTTCATCAGAAAGCTATTTTCTATTATTTAAAGTCTAATCCAGATGAAATAACATGGGTGGATATACTGTAAATGCCTTACATGAAAGTCTGATGCCACATAAAATAAAGGAAAAGCTACAGCTAGATTCATAGCCTTTAGCTACAGTTAGTTATCCTTGTTCATCAGTCTCACATCCTACCTTAGAACACCTCAGGCAATGCACCAGTGCTCTGGCTGAGGTATCCACAAAAAAAAATGCAGAAGGAGGGAGAACATCAAGAAGCAATTGGACCCATATCCTACATTTCAATATAAAGGACATATGTAGTTAGTGGAAAGACAGACTGGTCCCTAAAGGGGAGTATAGAAGGTTGTCACATAACTGTAAAAAGACATTAGGAAAGTTGATTCTGTGTCAATGTGAATGCACATGTGTCTATACTTCTTGCCTAAGACTAATCAGGATATTTTTGTGAGAATCTGATCAGGCATATTGCACATATGTTTCTTCTCTCTGTGTGTATGTTTATGCATGTACACTGGAAAGTATAGGGTGGCTACATGGATTTATCAAGAACAAGTCTTGCCAATCTCTCCTTTTTAATTAGAGAGCTTCCTCGGTAAAATGTGGAATGTGACAGATGTAGTATATCTTGATTTTTGAAGAAGTTCCTGTGACATTCTGATTAGCAGGGGAATCAAGCATGGACTAGATGGCATAAGGATCAAATGGTTACATAGCTGATTTGAAATTCATACTCAGATTGTTCATCCTTATCAAACTGAAATGAGGTATTGAATGGGATACAATCCTGAGCTCTGCATGTGTCAAAATACATGAAAGAAAATAATAGAATGAAATTTAACAAAAGGAAATGCAATGCTCTTCATGTAGGAGACAGGAATCAAATGAGATGTGGGGGGACTATCTGGCTTGTGAAAAAGATTTTGGGACTGCATTCAATTACAACACAAATTTAAATCAGCAATATGACGAGGTTGCAAAAAATGGCAAATAGCATTTTAAACTGCAGACAACAGTATAGTTGTCAAACCATGCAGACCATGCAAAATCATGATTCTGCTCTGGGAACCTTAAAAAGGATTTCGGCTAACTGTAACACGTTCTGAGAATGAGGATGATCTGAGGACTGGAAATTAAATCCTATGAAAAGAGAGTAGAAGAACTGGGAAAAGGTATCCTTAAAATGAGAAGATTCAGCGCAGATATGATAACACCTGAAAGGATGACATGCAGAATACAGAACCCAAACTAAAGATTCGAGCAATATGAAGGGAATTGTGGCAGAATTATCAGGAAAAAAAACCTTCATTACAGTAATAAAAATTGAACGATGAAACCAATTAGCTAGAAAAGTTATGCACTATTCCTTGATATATGTAGGCAGCCATCAATTAGGGATAATTCCTCAAGTGAGCAGGTAGTTGAGCTCGATGGCCTAAAGATCTTGTCTAGTCATATGATTTAATGACTCTATAATTCTAAATATGGGAGATTAAGTATACAAAAGCCCTAACAAATCCACTTTTCACCACAGCATGTGACCCCCTTATGATCCACATTGCATCATCTCCATATAAGTGGCCAAGAACTATTGCACCTCTGGTTATTCATACAAGATTGAAACCAGTGATGGGCAAAAAATGCACCCAGTCTTAGAGTGCCATCCAAAGCCATGGAAAAAGGGTATTTAGAAACTGGAAGGTAGAAAGACTGAGAACTTACCAGGAGGAGCAGTAGTGTATTAAAATTTATGCATAAAAGGCTATACTGTAGCATTATTAATCACTGCACTGGACAACAGCTGGGAAAAAATAAGTTGTAATATTTTGTGAGTTATAGTTGTTTTATGTGAACTTTTTTGGCATACTTTTTTAATATTAATGCTTTTCAAACCATTTTCGTCTAATATATTGGTGCATATATTTTTGGAACAGATGAATAAGTTGAAGTGCTTGTTTAAATAATAAAGATAAAAATAAAGGTTTCCTATGCAGTCTAGGAAATGGTGCTCACCTCCATTTCCTTGTGAAGGGAGCTAGCATTGTCCAAAAACATTTCTGTGGTCATGTGGACAGCATGACAACATGTCAAAAAGGCACACGGAATGCTGTTACCATCCCACTGATGTGGTACCCATTTATCTACTTGCATTTGCATGCTTTCAAACTGCTAGGTGGGCAGGAGCTCGTGTGGTACTTGGGTCTCAAACTGCTAACTTTGTGGGTCTCAACTGAAATGTTTAAAGCAGTTCTTCTTATCACATCACAATAATTGAAAAGTGTGAATTCTTATGTGTGGGCAGTGTAGTCCTGTTCTGGGGAATGTAAAGTCAATTCAGGTCATACAAAAATTTGATTTGAACCAAGTATTCATTCACTGCCATATAAAACACCAGTAGTTTCCCCCTTCTGAATAGCTGCCCTAAAAATAAAGTCTTACTTATATTGCCTTAGGATCAAATTAATTTTCTTCTGGTAATGGGAAGCAGTCGGAAAAGAAAAATTTGGCTTCAAGCTTATAACATTCCAACAAAAATTGGCAAAGAGAGTAAGAGAGGAAAGGAGAAGACCTGTTAATCTTCTATGAATGTGTCTATTTAAAAACTATGTCCTCTTAATAAAAGAATTCTATCTACTTAGTTGTTTGGTATTCCAATAAAACTTTTCTGAATAGAAGAGCCAAGAGAAAATATAGGTTATTTTGGATGAGATAAAAAGAAAAGGAGAATTAAAAAAAATCTCCAGGGAACATAAATATTTCTCACCAAATTAAACATTTACAGCAACAACTGTAAATGGTAAAATGGTAAAATAGATGGAAATAAAAATGAAATATGCAAAGCAAAATTATTTTGAATTTGCAAATAAACCAGAGAAATGCTTGGTGTACAATTAAGAAACAAAAAAGAAAACAAAAATAATACTGAAATACAACTTCAGCAACAGAGTGGTCAATGCCTGGAATGCACTACCTGACTCTGTAGTTACATCCTCAAACCCTCACTCCTTTATTCTCAAACTATCCACTATTGACTTCACCCCATTCCTAAACGGTCTGTAAGGGGTATGCACAAGTGCACCATCATGCCTCCCGTCCCTGTCCTATTGTCCCCATTTAATTGTACCTATTTTCTGTATCCTTACTCATGTTTATACTTATACCTATTATTTTGTAAGTGATTGACAAACCAAATAAATAAATAAATAAATAAAACTTCAAGAGGAAGATATTGTATTAATGGACAATGTGGCAATGCAAAAAGCCTTTCATTGGTATTATCCCAATTTGTATCATGGACATGATATTCCTGTTGAGAAAACAGGTGAATATTTTTAAAAAGTTACCACAGATATGAGAGAATATACAGTTGAAATTTACATTGTGTTATAGACTGAAGAGAATTTTTATAAAATGATGTAGCTTTGTAGATGTCACCAGAAAAATTCTCTAGAATGTACAATGTTTTTTCAAATTTATACTGGAAATGTAAACACAATGTCCACATTGGAGACCTCTCTGGGATAATGTCATCCTTGCCAGGTTGTTTAGAAAAGGAGCATGCCAGAAGTACTAGCATTGCATTATTGTAAGGTTACATTAACAGAATTTTGTAAATCTGAAAGTATGTTTCTCCCCCATCACCTTTACAACCTAAAAAATTAGGGAAGGCCTCTTCTGAGACCTTTGATATTCCCACATTCCTTCTATGGGCTAAGTTACCACTTATCAGACTGTTGCACTGGCTGCTGTTCTTTCTGCTCTCTTCCAAGGTCTTTCCCTCCAACCATTACAGGTAAAGATCAGCCCTCTTATTTCTCACTCCCCCTACTCATCTGATCCTGACATACATTCAATTATTCTTAACTTTTTGTGATTGTAGTAGATATAAATGCAACTAAAATGCTGGCTTCCACTACTTTATTATTATTTTATTATTATTTAATAGAGCACTACTATTTGTAAGACCATTTCAATTTCTAAGAAATTTTTTTCTTATTTTTCTGAAGACACATGAAAACTGCTGAATCTCATTCAAAACAAAACATGAATAAAGAGAGTTATTTTACCAACATCTTCAATTTTCAGTAGTCTTAAAACCTAGAAATGTTTCAAAGCAGTGAAATTTAAGATCCTTCAATTATGTTGGACAGCAACTTTCATTTACCCCAGCCGGAAATAAAAAAAAATTAAGTTAACTACATTTAGAGGGTGCCAGGCATGAGAAAGGCTATAGTATCTCCTGAATAATCAGCTGTTTTTTTTTCCACCAGTATCTCCCATCAGAAATATTCTAACTGGACCAAGGTAGAAAAGATACAGCTGCCTGTGATCAGTAGAAAACAAGACTGAACACAACCATTAGAAATCAGAAACACTGCTGGAATGTTTATTTGGCTTTTGACCTTTCTCAATCAATTTAGTAGGCCTCTAGTTATATTTTTCAAATTGGATGTTACAGGTTACTGCTCGCTTATTTCCCCCTTCTGACCTGGCCTCCATTGGAAGCAGCAAAAGAAACTATTTGCTTTCCATTCAGCTTCCTGCCTTAATGAGGAGCTGGACTTCCTTTGCAAGTATGCCAAGTTCTCTCAGGCTGCATAGAAGGCCTGCTTTCATCAGTCATTGTGTGGGTATCTATGGAACATACTATAAAAAGGGCATGGTGGGAAAATGATTGAAGCAGTAAAAAAACTGGGGTTGGACTAGAAGACCTCCAGTGTCTTTTCTAACCTTATTATTTTATGTTTGATATTCTATTTTCTATGTTCCAAGTTAGATTAATCTTTCCAGGAATGAATCATGTCAGTTCTCCATAGCTCATTCATTGTTTTCCATAGGCTCCAATTCATGCTCACTGTATTCAGAATGGATGGGCATAAGGAATGCTTTTGAAGCAGGAGCTCTGTTAACATCTTCATAAATTTTGAGTGCTATAATGTTGGGGTTGTGAAAGAAACTCATAGCAAAAATGCCTTCACTTTCCTCTGAGCTTAAGGATGCTTAGACTACAAAGAAAGCACCTCCTACTGAGTTCTGAAGAGATTGTGGCACCCGTGACCATATTGTAAATCTGTGCTGGATCATGGAAAAATCTTGTGAATATCAAAATACCATTTACATGTGCTTCATCAACTACAAGAAAGCTTTTGAGATGAGGTGTTGATCATGAGAAGCTACAGAGAAATTTACAAGATCTGGGGGTACCAACACCTCTTGTCAAGTTGGTGAAATCACTGCACACAAATCAGAAAATCACCATGCAAACACCATATGGTTTAAGATAGAGAAAGAAGTATTCTGTCCCCTTTCTTATACAACCTGTATGCTGAAATGACCATGAAGAAGCTAGATCTTGAAGCATCAAAACTTGGGGTAAAGACTGGAGGAAGAAACATCAACAATCTTTGATATGCTGATGATATTACTTTCCTCTCAGAAACCAAAGAAGGCCTGGAACATCTGATCAAAAAAGAAAATGAGAATTTTGGTCTCTTTCTGAACATCAAAAAGATTGATCTCATGACCACTGCAAGGAATGGAAACATCAAAACATAAATTGATGGTGAAGAGACAGACTGCGTAGAAAAATTCAATTTTGTAGGCTTGCAAATCACTCAAAAGGTGAATGCAGCCCATAAATAAAACATCCGATTGCAATGGATCACACAGCAATGATGAACATGAACACAATATGGAAAAGCAAGGAAACCAGGCCACCAAAGAACACAATGGCTGGACACCATCAAAGCTGTCACCAGCCAGAGTATGGGAAAATTCAAAGAAGTTGTGCAAGATTGGAAAATGTGGAGAGATCTCGCCCACAGAATTGCCAAGAATTGGACATGACTGAATGGATAATATCATCATCAGCATTGAGTTTTGGGGGTTTCACAAGGCTACTTTTTCACTTCAGTACCACCAGACCATTCTACAAAAAGGCAGAGCTGTTGCAAGGGTGAGTATCTGACTGGCACTCTCTAGAAAAGGAGAGCCCATGGACTGCTCTTAGCATTATTTGGGAAAGCAAGGGTAACAGGAGGTCAGGCACTTATATAGTGTGAGTGGGTCATGGTACATACTTTGGTGTAGCTGGGACTGTGGTTTTTTCCCCTCTGACTTTGAAGGATTTGTTTTTAAAAGTACTGAAATGTAGTATATTAAGTATATGTTGGTATGTAGTCTGCATTAGAGAGCCTAACTTGCATAAAATACAGGTAGTTTTTGTTTAGCAACTACAATTGGGACTGGCCACTCAGTCATTACATGAAGTGGTGACTAAGTAAAATCATGATTGGGGTTATGATTTTCCTTTGCTTTACAGGCCTCCAAAAATTGTGAATGTGAGAATTGGTCATAAAGTTACTTTGCCATCATTGTTGTAACTGGGAATGATTAGGCTACCCATATTAGGAACATGCCTGGGGTAAAACTGGGATTTTCTTAGACCTTATATTGGCTAAAATACACCCAACTTGGCAAGTATAGGTTCTCACTGTTGCAGGCAATGCTGCATGGGCACAACTAGTCATGACTAAGATGTGTAGTTCGCTCTTCCTTTTTCTTACTGAAATGTATTATTCTAAAGCCTTAATTGATTAAAACCAGGACAAGTGACACAGGTCATTATTACTGGGCTCTTTGGGAATAACCATGGGATATGGAAAATTGCCATTCAAAAGTAAGAGGAATAGATGATAAAAGCTATGAATTAACTAACAAAAAGAAAAAAAATATGGTGTGTGTTTTGAAACCAAGAGAGAGGTGAAGGATATAATAGATCTCTGAATGAAGATGATCTGATCTTGTGGATATGATGAATATATGCATGGAGGTGAAGATGAAAGTTTAATTATGAATGAAAGGGCTAAAATGTATGTCAGAAAGCATGAATTGGTGCCACCTAGAGTGTTGTGAATGTGTATTAAAACAGAAAAGGATAGGTTAGTTGCATATTATATCTAATGAATAGTGATAATGAAAGAACCGGAGAGGTGTTAGGGGAGAAACATGCACTTCTCTGAATAAATTTGTTCCAACAAAAATAAGAATCTGCTTGGTGACAAGAATGGAAAGATAGAACAAAGAAGAGAGGGTACGAAAAAGTGATTGACCCATCTGGAGATCCAAGAATGAATGAGAATTGTGACCACATATTATTTTGGTCCCAGAGTACAAAACAATACGAGAGCAAGGTTCTCATAAACCAAGTTCCAATTGGTTCTTACATCCAAAATACTCAACATGCATGGAGTTTTGTTCTGATGGAATGCATAACACTCAAACTGTTTCCCCAGACTCAAAAATGGTCTGATGGAATATTTCAGGTGGTGTGCTTTATTCTGAGCTGGAAACAAAATGTATTTCCCATTCTGTGCATATTTCTACAACAAACCAATTTGTACAGCACTAGAATGAAGCAAAGACAACCCAGTCCAGACAGTCTTGCTTAAAAACTCTCACCTTTCAAGCATTGCCACTATCTGTAAAGGACCATCCTCTTTTTATAAATCATGTTGGTTTCTTGGGGAATGTGAAGGTTGGAGAACACGTTAGCATCAGAACCAACAGAGTCTATTCCATTTTTTTAAACATATAAAAATGAACCTGAAAATAAAACAGTGGAACATCAGAGAAATTTGCATTTCAAAGAATGAAATTAGGGTAATTTGCATTTTTTTTTTAAAAAAGGTTCTTAGGCAATTTACATTAATAGCTTATAAATTAAGCGAAGAAGCGTGCAAAAACTATGCTAGGAGATGCTGTGAACATAAATGGTTATGATTTTTAATAGATGCTTTTAATGAAAATCAATTTAAAAACCTTGCTGTCGTGCAATACTACCCTATTAACACAGACAGTAAAATGGACAGATTTGTATTGACCTTCATGTTCTTACTCTGGGCTACTATACATAAACTCAGGTCATTTGAGAATAACTGCTTTCAGAATTATGAAACTATATTAATTAATTCTTTTTTGGAATATGAATTTAAAACACTCTTAGAATGTACCTGGATGCCTTTTAAATAGCTTTTTTTGCCAGCTTGGATAACCCTGGTTTTGGTGCCAAGATGGCAAACAGGCAAAGAAAGCATTCCTGGACATGTACAATTTTTTTTCGTTGCTACAAATTAGCTTTATAAATAGATTACCAAAATAAGTGGCATTAGGGAATGAATTACTGTGTTAGAGGATGTGATATGCATGAAGATTGAATTCAGGCATCTCTCACTTTGGTAATTAATAATATGTTTCTTCCTCTTTGGAGGAACAAAAGTATGCAAATTAAATTGACAAAAAACTCACATAATATATTCAGAACATTAACATTTCTTAATTTTAAAATATGCAGTTGTCCAGAAAGACAGACAATATTTTGTAGGCTGAAGAAAATATTGTCAAGATAGAAATCTTTTACCTTCCACTACGTGATGGCATTCAGCTTTTAGCTTCAGTAGCTCCAGCTTATTGACTTTGCTTGCCTGTCTTGGAAGGCCACAAGTGGCAATTAGTCATAATGCTGGTTACCAAGTAGCAGTAGCAATGTCACTTAGACTTATATGCCGTTTCACAGCCCTCTCTAAGCAGTTTACAGAGTCAGCATATTGCCCCCAACAGTCTGGGTGCTCATTTTACCAACCTCAGAAGGATGCAAGTCTGAGTCAACCTTAAGCTGGTGAGAATCGAACTGCAGTCAGACAGCAGTCACAGAAGTAGCCTGCAGTACTGCATTCTAATCACTGTGCCATTACAGCTCCAATGCCCAAATACTCATCCTGTGACCACGGGGATGTTGCAATGGTCATAATATCATTCCCCCAGAGATTAGAACATCCCACCTCTAATACTTTTCTGGAAGGCGCTGAAGACCTGGTTCTGCCAGCAGGCCTGGGGAACCCAGAGTGGGATGGAGCCCATTAATAGCTTGTGTGATCTGCTGTTGCCAGGGTGGGGTGTGTGTGATTTTATTATGATTTTATTATTATATTAATTTACTTGATTTTTTTAATTAGTTTTATTGTTTTAAATGTGGTTTTATGTTCTGTAAGCCGCCTTGAGTCGCCATGGGCGAATAGGCAGAAATATAAATTTAATAAATAAATAAATAAGTGTGAGAACCAGTTGCAAGTCACTTTTTGCAGTGCCATCATAATCAAACATCAAACAATAGATAAATAAATTGTCATAAGTTGAGGACTACCTGTATTTTCAGACTTAATTCTTAAACATGTGTTAAAATATTTTAATTGAGTTATTCTGCTTTTGGTGGCTAATATCTCCTAACTCGGGGGTGTTAAACTCACATCATCAAAGCATCATCATGTGATGTATTGCAACTTTTGTCTCCTTCGCTAAACCGGGCATGGGCGTGGCCAGCGCGTGATGCATCTTTTTTTATTATTATTCATATTTATATGCCGCCCTTCTCCAGAGACTCAGGGCGGCTTACAATTTTTGGAGCACAACCCAATGCGCTCAGCAATAGCCTTTATTCCATTGTATATGCCTGCTTATTACTAGGGCTTTTTGGCCCCCCCAAGCGGCATTTTTACAAAGTCAGCTAAATGCCCCCAACAATCTTGGGTCCTCACTTTACCTACCCCGAGAGGATGGAAGGCTGAGTCAACCTTGAGCCTGGTGGGATTCGAGCCTGCACTAATTGCAGGCAGCTGGAACTAAGTGCTAGGCGTTTAACAGCCTGCACCACCAAGGCATCTGGCCCGCAGGCAGCAAGTTTAATACCCCTGTCTTAATTAATTCCTTTAGTATCTCCTTTTTCCACCTATCAGGATTTGTCCTACCAAGAAATTCTACTTACCATGTTTATATATTTATTAACATTTACTTTCTTAAAGACAACAGTATTCATTCATCTGAAGTCAGTTTTAGTTTTCCTTGTTCCTTACCTTATTATCAAGAACATCAGCATTATATCTCCATTTGCCTCCAGTATTCCTTTTACTTCCACTTCATTGACGAAGTCTTCCTTATTAATTGGGGAACCGAAAATAAGATAACTGATCTTTTAACCCAGGGGTCCCCAACTCCTGGTCTGTGGACTGGCACCAGTCTGCAGCATGCCAGAAACTGATCCGTGCAAACAAATGAAGCCCCATCCACGTAATGCAGGCAGCACATGAAACCATGCTCTTCTCTGGACTGCAGAAAAACCTCTTTTCATGAAACTGGTCCCTGGTGCCCAAAAGATTGGGTCTAACCTGTAAATGACAATAAGCTATCCTGTGTTCATCCTGCAAAGAAAAACACTGCAAAACAAGCCAGGCATTTTCCTTAATGGCCATGTTTAGTCTCATTTGTATATCAACAGATATGAAAAAATTAAAATTACCTCTTGCTACTGCATGTCTCTGAAAGATTTGCAATTTGCTTCTGGAAAGGATCAAGAACATTTTCTCCTTGGTTGGATCAGAAATGCTAGACATCAATAACAGTGTTGCATCTATTCAGTATTCTACTTATTTTATGGACTATTCAGAATGACCAAGCCATTCACCTGAGTTTCTGAACAAGAGCAGATATTTAAACATCTAGTACAAGTCTTCCGGATTCTGTCTTGCTTCTGTCTTTTTGTACTTCAGCTGCTATATTCCAGTTATAGGATTTCCCTATTAAATTATATATGCCTTCTATGTTAAGAGTTTCAGCTCATTTTATTTATTTCCTGTACCCTGAATATTAGGGTATACACAACAAAAACGATGAACTTTATGAGCCAATGTTCTTTCTGATTTTTCAGTGAGTGGTTTAATAGGCTACATCAATACTCCTACTCCTTGTATAATGCATAAATCTTAATCTGAAGTACTTACATTATGATTTTAATCTCCAAATGCCAATGAGTTCAGTTTAAGCCCCCTCCTAATGAAGTTTGGCATGTTTTAGTGAAATAAATTATTATTATTATTTATTTGACTTGTATGCCGCCCTACTCCCTAAGGACTCAGGGCGGCGAACATTAAAACAGAGCAAATTTACAATAAAAAACAATTAAATAAAACAAGCCGAATACATTAAAACATTAAGAAAAACATTAAGAAAAATTAAAACCCTAGTGTCCCCCCCCCCAGGTCATTCCAGGCCAGCCTGTTGAAACAACCACGTCTTCAGGTCTCGGCGGAAGGAGCGGAGGTCAGGGGCCAAACGGAGATCCACGGGGAGCTGATTCCAGAGGGCAGGCGCTCCCACGGAGAAGGCCCTAGCCCTGGGAACCACCAGCTGACAATGCCTGACCGACGGTATCCCAAGGAGGCCCCTCCTATGAGAGCGAACAGGGCGATCGGAAAGTGATGCTGGCAGGAGGCATTCCTGCAAGTACCCTGGACCCAAGCCATTTAGGGCTTTATAAGTTGTTACTAAATTCTTACCAGTCTTTGTGAAATGTAACTTGTCACATGCTAGGAGTTCAAATAATTCAAACAGTGCTCCCAGATACCAAATCCTTCCATCAGCATAATTTCTGAAGTCAGTTATTTAAGTATTATCTAGTCCTATGCTATGAGTTGCAAGAAGGCATAAAAAATATCCGAGCTCTGTGGTTTTTAAGATTCCTTGCTGCATCTTCAGAACTGACAATAGTTCTGGGGGTACAATTTTATCTCTGTCCTCTACCCAAAAATATAAGAAAGAGGAAATAATTGTTAGGGAACTTCTACAATTTGGAAATGCCTAATCTGTGTTCCTTGCAGACAATTCATTTTTAATCCATTGGATTTGATTGGTATACATTAATTTTTGTCATCAATTATTGCAACTCTTTCTTTTCTTTTTCTTGTTGCATTCCCTCTGCAATTTCTCCTGACCTGATTTTTTTTTCTGGACCTGGAATCTCAGAACCCATTTCTTCTAAAATGTCCTCAGAGCAGCTTATGAATTCCAGGAGTACAGGACATCACCTATATTTCTTCAAAGTAGCATTGTCACCCATTGCACTTGCACTTGTACTTCTTTCCTTATACAGAATTGCTTCATCTGTTGACTCTTGTTGCAGTAATTTGACCTCCTTTGTTTGATCCATCTTACCACTTGTGGGGTAGTCATTCATTGCTCCAACTCTTTGACTTTTTCTTCACTAAATGTTACGAGTTTGGACTTGTTGGAAAGATATGTCAAGTTATATTCCAACAAGAATATGAACATGCCCAACTGAGTACAGGCCATAATTCTCAAGTCATATCTCTTTATCTTCAGTTTTATTTCTTAAAACATCACCTCTGTTTCTTTTTACCTTCAGTTTTGAGGGAAAATATGGTAGGGACCATCCAGGGTTGGATTCTACCAGTTCGCACCTATTCACTAGAACCGGTTGTTAGCGTTCTAAGCAGTTCGGAGAACCGGTTGTTAGAAGAAATTATTGGCCTAATCCTGTAAGGAAGGCAGGAAGGAAACATTCTGGTGTTGCTTACAGAAACTGCCTCTCCGTTAACTCTTATTACATTCTTGACAGAACTAGACTTCCTGTCTCTGGAACTTCTCTGGAGTTTTTCCCCCCTCCTTTGCTGGTACTTTGCTTGTTTGGAGTGACCATTCAAAGTTACAATGGGACTGAAAAAAGTGACTTATGACCATTTTTCACACTTACAACTGTTGCAGCATCCCCACAGTCATGAGAGGCCAGGAGAGGAGATGCATGCCTCGATGTGAGTGATATTGAGTTGGCCACACCCAGCCAATAACATGACCACCAAGCCACGTCCACCCAGTCATATGACCACCAAGCCATGCCCACCAACTAAGCCATGCCCACAGAACCAGTTGTTAAAAAATTTGAATCCCACCCCTGGGACCATCCCATCTGAACTCCCTTGTTGGAAATCTGGTGCCAAATTCCTGTTAGTCCTTCCTTTTTTCTCACTCCCTGGGAAACAGCAACCTTATAGTTCTCCAGTAGTCTGTAGCAGTATCTCTTTGATCAGCAAGAAAAAAGACAATTCATTATTTTGTGGGTGTATATGTGTACATGTGTGCCTTTGAGAAATTGTTGACTCTGCATCGCTGCCTCTACTCGTCCCTGCAATTTTCTTTGCAAGATTTTTTTAAAGTAGTTTGTCACTGCCATCTTCCTAGGGCTGAAAGAAAATGACTGGTCTAAGTCAGTCAAATGCCTTAATGCCTAAGGCAGAACTGAATTCTTGATCTCCTGGTTTCTAGCCTAGTATCTTAATTACTGCACCAAACTTGTCCTCTCATTTTATCATACACAATAGATAATCAGCCACTCTCAGGGCATGTTTCTTGTAATCAGGAAATGATTTTCCTCACTCTATATCAGTAAGGACATAGACCCTCAAAACACACAATCAATGATTACTCCCTCCTTCCTAAGAACTCCTCTATCTAAGTCAATCTAAGTTTTCTGTTTTCTTTCTCAGACAATTTCTTCCTAGAAACTATCTTCCAAGAGCATGTGCAACTGTCTTTGTTTGTTGAAGGGAAAATATTTGCTCAATCACCCATAATGGATGATCAGCAACTATTTGAGTGACTTTTTCAGCTCTTAAAACTAATCACACCTAGATGTGCGTTCACTTTCCTCTCTTGTCTCTTCCTCCTGATGGACTTTGTTGACAAATGGTAAGCTTTCTCTATTTACATACTCAGTGCACAACTGCTTTGGACAATATAGAATTTATTTTTGCATATCATTTTTCTTCTGTTTAAAAAACTACAGGAATTACTGGCCATTAAAATAATTGAAAAGTTAATGGCAAGTGATGACACATAATAGGAAGTGGTGGAAAAGCTAACATATGATTAAAATGAAAAAAAGGTGTAAAAGGAAAGCACCACAATATCATTTATCACATCTTTGTATAGGAAGAGTTAGGACCATAGGAAGTGGCACAATAGTCCAGACATAGCAACAAGGAATGACACTGCAGTGCTGCCTGTATCTCTTGCACAGTATTGGAAAGAAAACTGTATGGATGTGTCTGTAAAATTACCAATTGTTGAACTTTTGCACAATTTCTCTTCTATTTAAAAAAATATAGGAATTGTTGCTGTTGCTGAAAGAAAATGGTGGTGCAGGCTGTTAATAGCCTAGCACTTAGCTCCAGCTGCCTGTAATTACTGCAGGCTCGAATCCCACCAGGCTCAAGGTTGACTCAGCCTTCCATCCTCTCAGGGTAGGTAAAGTGAGGACCCAAGGTTGTTGGGGGCAATAAGCTGACTTTGTAAAAATGCCGCTTAGTAATAACCAGGCATATACAATGGAATGAAGGCTATTGCTGAGCACATTGGGTTGTGTTATGTTTGCATGAAGAGACAGACACGGAGTGCTTAAAGCTCTTTGTTTATCAGTGACTACAGCTCAGAACGGACCCACTTTGGCTGGGCTGCGGCTGCTACTTATAGCCAGCAGCTGCAGTTGCCAGCCAATCAGAGTGCAGGGTTTTCCCGCACTTTTTAAACCAATCATTTCTTACATTTTACAAGAACAGTTCAAACTAAACCAATGACTTTAAACCTGCATACACCTCCCATACAGTATGTAGGTCAGCCTATCTATCTATTATTTTTGGTGGGGCTCGTCGTTGAGACCTCGTGGTTCAGATGTTTTAAGGTTCTCACCTTGTGAGGGAGGAAATGTGTCTGCTGACATTTCCTTACTAGGACTTATAGTAATGGTAGAACCTGTTTGGTTACTACAACCTGGTCTCTCCTCCCAATCCATCTCCAACCCAATGTCAGCACCAAAATCAGGTAACGATGTGCAATCTTCCATTTGTGAAAATGGTTGTTGGTATTGGGACAGGTTTTGGGATGGTTCCTGTCATGTTAGCTCATTACACATGGGGTTGATTCTTGCTTGCTGATTACACTGATCTCCTCCCTTCCCCTAGAAGAGGCAGTAGTTATGGGAACCAGAGAGGAGCAAAAGCGATGCTCCTGAGGCAATCTCGATCTTAACTGATCAATGTGCCTGCTCCAGAGGACACCATCCTCTGTTTGTACCCTGTAAGACCTGGGACCTGTGATTTGGGTTATCTCAGCAGGAATCCATAATGGTTCACCCAGAAGGTTCTTAGCATAAACAGAATCACCCACAGTGAATGTGTGAATTTTGCTAGTGGAATCTAGTGGTGCGTTGGGTGTGTAAGTGGGATGAAGGCGATCAAGGGGAGACCTGAGTTTCCTACCCATCAACAATTCAGCTGGGGCTAAATTAGTTGAGGGGTTGGGAGTGATATGCTGAACACTGAGAAGTTTTTCAACTCTCTCAGTGATATCCCCTGGACCCAATTGCTGAAGTTTTTCCTTGGTAAATTGTACCATGCGTTCAGCCCGCCATTAGTCAAGGATGCGAGGGGCTGTCAGGGCATGTCTGATACCCTGTTGTGCTAGATATGATTCAAAAAGGTTGGATGTAAATTGAGGACCATTGTCAGAGACAAGCACATCAGGTAACCCATGAGTTACAAAAGCTTTTAAGCTGTTTGATGACAGCATCAGTTGTGGTGGATGCCATAGGGATAACCTCTAGCCATTTGGAATATGCATCAACTATAATAAGGAAGGTGTGCCCTCTGGTAGGGCCAGCAAAATCAATGTGAATCATGGACCATGGGCCCCTAGGACATTCCCATTCCTGTGGGGGGGCGAGAGGTAGGGCAGGCCTGACTACCTGACAGTTGGGACAAGATGCAACCCAGTTTTCAACCATTTTGTCAATACCTGGCCACCATACATAACTCCTGGCCAATCCCTTCATTCTGACAATTCCTGGATGACCCTCAAGTAAGATTTCCAAAACCTCTTTTTGTAGTTTTGCAGGAATAACCACCCTGTTACTCCACAAAATACGTCCTCTTAATACAGATAATTCAGTTTGCCTGGATTTGAAAGGTTGGGCGAGTTGAGGTAGATCTTGAAGTGGCCAACCCTTCTTAATGCAGCCTATAACAGGAGCCAATAAAGTGTCTTTGGCAGTCCCTTCTGCAATTTGAGCAGCATGTACTGGAAGCTTGGCAACAGTTTCTAGAAAAAAAGTGTGAGTCTCAGGAACAGGGTCCTCAATGTGTGAAGGAAGTGGGCAGTGACTCAAAGCATCTGCATGCCCAATGTCTTTTCCAGGTCTGTGGATGAGTTTGTATGAATAAGCAGCAAGAAATTCAGTCCATCTCAGCATTCTTGGTGGCAGGATCGTGGGCGTTGGTTTGTCCCCTGCCACAATGCCTAAAAGAGGTTTGTGATCTGTGACAACAGTAAATGTTCTCCCACATAGATATTCATGGAATTTCTTGACAGCTGCTACAATTGCCAAGGCTTCCTTATCCAGTTGGCTGTAGTTCCTCTCTGCTTTAGTCAAGGTGCGAGAGTAAAATGCAATAGGAGCTTCCCACCCGCTGGGAAGCATATGGCTCAATAACCCCCCCCCCACTCCAAAAGGGGAGGCATCACAAGTCAGAACAACAGGAAGATTCTCAGAGAACTGTATCAGCACAGCATCAGACGTGATTTGTCTCTTGATATTGTTAAATGCAGCTTGTTCCTTCCTCCCCCAGACCCAAACAGATTTCTTGTCCAGAAACCTATGTAGGGGTTCTGCAATGGTTGCCTTCTGAGGTAGAAACATATGATAAAAGTTAATGAGTCCCAAAAATGCTTGCAGATCTGTTTTGCATTTTGGCCTGGGGGCTTCTTTGATTGCCTGAACCTTTGCTTCTGTGGGGTGGATACCATGTTTATCAATTATGTAACCCAAGAATTCCACTTTATCTGTTCTAAGTGTGCATTTTTCTTCTTTGACTTTTAACCCCGCTTTTTTGAATCTGGTTAAGACTTCCCTGAGTCTCTCGTGTAACTGAGTGTCATTTTCAGCAGAAATTAAAACGTCATCAAAATAGGGCACCACCCCTGGCAATCCTTGTAACATTCTTTCCATAAGGCTTTGGAAGATGCCTGGTGCCACGCTTACTCCAAACTGCAACCTTTTGCATTTGAAAGCACCTCTATGGGTTACAATGGTTTGGGCTGCAGCAGTGGCATCATCAACTGTTAACTGTTGATATGCCTGTGCCAGGTCCAACTTGGCAAAAACAGTGCCCCCTCCAAGGGAATGTAATAAATGATGCACTACTGGAACTGGATATGCGCTCTGTTGTGCGCGGTTCATGGTCCAATGTCCCCTTGTAGTCTCCACAGATTCTCACTGACCCAACAGCCTTGACTGGTGTGACTATGGGTGTCTCCCACCTGGTGTGATCAGTGGGCTCTAAAACCCCTTGGGCTATTAGTTTATCTAATTGTGCATCAATTTTTTCCTTTAAGGCAAATGGGACCCTTCTGGGTTTTAAACGGATTGGTTGTACCTTGGGATCTAGGTTAAAGGAGATAGGGGTCCCCAAGTACTTGCCTAATCTGTTGCTGAAGACCTCTGGAAACTCAGACTTCAGGGCCTCTTCCCACTCAGTGTTGTTCATGTGATTGATGCCAGTCACCTCGATGCCCAGCGGGTTAAACCACTCAAGGCCCAGCAGACTTGGCCAGTCCTTGTCCACGATGGTCAGTGGTAGGCGTTTGGTGTGGCCCTTGAACTTCACGTTGAATTCTCTTGTTCCAACTACTGGAATCTTGTTCCCTTGGTAGTCTTTAAGAGTCAATGCTTGCTTCTTGAAGTGCTTCTTCTGGATGTTGGGAAGAAGACTTGAATAGTGTCCCATGACACCATAGATAGGTATGAGCCTGAGTCCATGTCCATTTGGCAAGGCCTTCCTTCAATAAATACCTTGACATGCACTTTTCTACTTCTTAAGGGTGATGAATGATCAATGGTGACTCTTTGATGAGCTTCATTCTTCCCATTTGCTTCTGTGCTGTGCCCCATTTTCTCACTTAGATCGTTGGGCCTGAATTCTTTGTCTTTGCTTGTAGCAAACTTCCTTCTGTTGGGTGGAGTTCTGGATGATTTTCAGACTCTTGCTAGGTGTCCTCTTTTATCACAACGGAGGCAAATGGTGTCTAAAAACTTGCATTCAGTGCGGGGGTGGCTTCCCCCACAAACTCTGCAGTAGAATTCTTGCCTCTTTCTTCCCAGATCTTTCTTTTTCTGCTCCATTCTGAGTCTGTAAATTCCTTCCTCCACCTCACTACAGTCTGACTCAGAATCTATTTGCTTACAATGAGTTGTTGTGGACTTTTCCACATCAGGATGGCTTGTGGCCTTGTTGATTTTCTTCATGGCCGCTGCTGAGGACTTAGCAGCTTCTGCTGAAGAGGCCTCTTCTATTGCTTCCTTCAGCATGATCTTAGGTTTTAGTAATAACTTGCTCTGAAGCACCTTGTCTTTAAGGCCCAGAACAAATCGATCGCGCATGGCCTCTTCTAAATTGTTGAATTCGCATGCACCCCCAATGTCTCTTAAACTTGCCACGAATTCGTTTACGTTTTCGCTTTCCCCTTGATCCCGACGGTAAAACTCGTGTCTCTTAATGAGGCACGATACTTGTGGGGCGTAATGGGCTCTTAACAACTTTTCTAAGTCAGGCCATTCCATTACCTTCACGTCTGCAGCTCCTGCCAATGCCTTCGCCATCTTGAAAACTGCCGGACCGCAGTGCATGAGAAAGACCGCCCTCTTCCGCTTCTCGGAAATGTCGGCAAGATCATTTCCTTCCAGATACATTTGGAAACGATTTGCATACGACTCCCAGTCTTCTGCCATCGGATCAAGCGGGGCTGGGGGGGTGTTCAATGCAGCCATCTCTCTCTTCTTCTGTTCCGCCTTGCCTTCTTCTTCAGGGAGATCCCACCTTCATCGCCAGTGTTATGTTTGCATGAAGAGACAGATGCGGAGTGCTTCAAGCTCTTTGTTTATTAGTGACTACAGCTCAGAACGGACCCACTTTGGCTGGGCTGCAGCTGCTACTTATAGCCAGCAGCCACAGTTGACAGCCAATCAGAGTGCAGGGTTTTCCCGCACTTTTTAAACCAATCATTTCTTATATTTTACAAGAACAGTTCAAACTAAACCAATGACTTTAAACCTGCATACATAACAGGTTGTATCCCAAAAACTGTGAGCCGCCCTGAGTCTCTGGAGAAGGGTGGGATATAAATATGAATAAAAAAAATTACTTAACAAATTAAAGAATAGGAATATGTTATTACATTTTCATGGGTGAAGTTCTTGCACGTATTTATTTATGAAATGGCCAAGCTGTGTGTGAGAAAGTCCTGACTTTCTTTCTGCAACATTTCTTCAACAATGTGCAGCCTCACTGACTTTCTATGCATCTATTAGATGTCAAAGGAAGATCTCACAGAAGACCTTGTCCCATTGAATTTGTGGACTAGTACTGTTATTGTCCCCCTTTAAGGAGGACTCCTGCTTGTGGGAAAAAAAAGATACTATAATTTATCCTTTTTGCTAAATACATTCAGATAAGTTGTGTTCTCCCAAATTTACTGCCAAAGAATGAGGAAGCAGTTTGTGCTTTCAAATATCACTATCTTTTCTGGTTTGGGTCATTCCATAATCCAAGTATGTCTTGTGTCTCCCCACCAATGTCATAACCAAATTTCAGCTCTTGTTTATCAATTAAAGCTCTGACCATCAAAAATCTTATTTCTTTTTTAATCTTTTCTTACTCAATACCTTGATAAGTAATATTAGCACTTGAGAAAAATGATTTTATTTTATAGTGAGAAAAGACTAGAAAAATCAGTACATAGTCATATAGAATATTTTTAAGCTTTTCTCCTCTGGATATGATATTTAATAGATGCTTGTGGTGTAAGAATTTTCTATTGGTTTAAATGATACTCATCTCTCAGCTAGAAGGCAGAATGCTGATCTGGGCTTGAAAATTGACCATAGTGATTCCTAGATTCCTAATACCACCCCACCTGTTAAATCTAAAAGAGTCAAAGTGTCAATTGGAACATGTTAAAGACTCATGTCCGTCTTCATTACAGACACAGCACTACACCTTGTCACCACTTGTGCCATAATGTTGTGATATTTCACACACCATTTCACTAGCAGCGGCTCAAGGCAATTTAGATTCATTGCTTTTCAGCTATTCAAATTTTAGGGGAGGTTTTTTGGGTGGGGTGGGGGAAGCATGGTGAGGTTACTTTTGCAAGCAGCTTTTCTTTGAGTTTCTGTTCCTTGTGGGAAGTCTTGCTGCTATTGTCTAAACTATTTCCTTGCATCTGGATACTTCTTTTTCTGGAAAATATCAGCTGATAATGCACAATCATAGAAATGCATGTAGTAAGAAGCAGATGGCAGTTGTGCATGCAACATCCATATCCATAATCCTAGGAATTTAGGCATCTGGGAAACTAAATTCTTCAACTATAAATTAAAAGTATGAAAGCTAATTTTTATTTTGCAGGGTGACTTGCAGCTTCATCTGTTTGTCTTGTAAGCATTGTAAGGCAGCATTCATCACATGATCAGGATTCTGCTCTGGCTATATATATATAGTGCTGATTTATCTAAGAAATCTGTGCAATACGTAGATGGATTCCATGTTCCAGTGGTGGGATTCAATTTTTTTTTACTACCGGTTCTGTGAGCGTAGCTTGGTGGGCATGGCAGGGAAGGATACTGTAAAATCTCCAGTCAGAGGTGGTATTTGCTGGTTCTGCGAACTACTCAAATTTTCCACTACTGGTTCTCCAGAATTGGTCAGAACCTGCTGAATACCACCTCTGCTATGTACTCTAAAATACCATGTTTATGAACTGAAATATCCATCTTGGCAGTAAGATGATCTCTGTCTTCAAGTAGCCTACTGTATTTTGGTATCTGTATGAAATAGAGAAATACTGCTATTTAACATTACATCCCCTCCTCCAAAAATCCTGAAATTCAATTCTAGGCCTGCATTTTGAGGTAGTCTTACATCGGGGAACATGGGTCTCAAACAATCACACAAAAATGACATTTGAAAGAAAGACTGTTGGTCGGCTAGGGAAGAATACAGCTCAAGAGATTAATTATGTTTGGCATACAAAAGGCCCCAAATTCAATCCTGAATATCTCCACATCAAAGTAAGAAAATTCCTTGCCATAAATTCCAAGGACTATTACAATAAGTGTAGACAATATTAAGCTCAATGGTACCAGTAACCTGACTCAGTGCATTGCTTATAATTGGCAGTGAGCTACACTTAGTCAACTGTCCTTCACTTGAAACTTCTTCAGTCCTATGGGTTTACATTCACAGCTTGCTACCATGAAATAAACCATTACTGTTATAGAGCCAGGCAGGACACATGCTGGTACTTCTCTGTCTTGTGTTCCAGAATAATTTGGGTGGCTGTTGGTATGATGCATCCTAGCTTGATAGTGGGATAGTGCCTGTTGTTTTGCCTCAAGAGACCATTTTTTTTCAGTCAGACCTATTTATAGTACTATAGAGAAAAGCAGCTGGGAGAAAGCTGTGGCTGGGTGAAAATGACATGGAGGGAGAGGAAAAAGCATTAGTATTTCTGTCTCTGCCTCCCACCTTCCATGTCAGTAGCTTTACTAACAATTCAGTGGCTGCATGCTATGTACCTAACAATAGCTCACCAGGTAGCATTTCAAGGGTGCAGGAAAAAAGTGGATAATGCATAGCCCTACTTGTGGGGGCAGGATATAATGTTCTGCATTAGTAGTAGTTCTGGCTCAACTCCCTTCCTCCTCCAATCATGGCAAGCACTGTCATGGTCAGTTTCCATGCCCCCAAATCCCCTACTATATTTGGTGGGAAATTTGGTATTGCAGCAGATTAACGACCTTAGCAAAATGTAATTACACAACAGAGTTCTACTCTTAATAACCACGTATTTTACTTGTCAATGTGCCTTAATTGAAAATGAGTAGGCGATACAAGTTGCAGTGGAGTTGGCTGGCAAGCCTTTAACGCTATATTAATTGTAGTAATTAGCAGTCACTTTATGTTGGAGTCATCTATAAATAGGGGTCCATTAGTTTAGCAGAAAGAGTGTGATTTAAAATGCAAATAAAAACCCAATTAGACATATAAATCACTCGCCCTCCTAAAATTTACTGTCAAAAAAAGGACAGTGTGTATGTTTGCGTGCATGTGTGTGTATACACGTGCAAACCCATGTGCATGTGTTCTCTCTCTCTCTCTTTCTCTCTCTCTCTCTCTCTCTCTCTCACACACAGAGATTTCTGCAGGTCAAATTGTTTGAGCCAGACTTTTTAAAAATGTCATTTGCAAATTCTAGAAGAGGATGAGAACAACAGAAAGATTCTGAGCAAATTAGTCCCCATATAGCAATTCTGATCTATCTAACCCCATAAAGCATTACAGGTGGTAATGGAATCTCAGCAGCCTACTGTTATAAAAGAAGCTTTTGAGACATTCAGAATGGTTTTCTTTGTGAAACTATCAGTGGCTTTGGAGTGATGCTGCACTAAGGGTGGCTCTCCAGAATCAAAAGTAAAACTTAATTTTCTGGATCTAAAAGGAAACCTGAAGCCAAGGTGGAAATCTATGCTAAAGGCTGGTGGTTTACCTTTTGGCCTGAGTCATCAAAACAGATAAAGTCCTGCTCCCATGAGATTTTCAACAGAGGATATCATGTATGATAAAATTCTGCATGGCTTTAAAGACTGGAAGAGTTCTAAACATAGTAACATCACATTGGTTGTTTCTAGACCACAGAAAAGAGAGGGAAAAATGTTATGTATGCAGAGTTTGAATTGATTGGTTGTTCTTGTAAAGTGTTTGAAATCATTGGTTGCAAAAGTGCGGGAAAACCCTGCACTCTGATTGGCTGTCAGCTGAGGCAGCCGGCTATATATAGCTGCCTAGGCTAAGCCAAATCGGGTCCGTTCTGAGCTGAAGTCACAAATAAACTTAAGAGCTGAAGCACTCCGTGTCTGCCTCTTCATGCAAACTTAACACTGGCAATGAGGATGGGATTCTCCTGAAGAAGATGGCGATGCAGAACAGAAGAAGAGCGAGATGGCTGCGCTGAACACCCCCCCAGCCCCGTTCGATCCGACAGCAGAAGACTGGGAATTGTATGCAGATCGTTTCCAATGTATCTGGAGGAAATGATCTGGCCACCATTTCCTGAGCAGCGGAAGAGGGCAGTCTTTCTTACGTACTGTGGTCCAGCAGTTTTCAAGATGGCGAAGGCACTCGCAGGAGCAGCAGACGTGAAGGTAATGGTTTGGCCTGATTTGGAAAGGCTGTTAAGAGCCCATTACGCGCCACAAGTATTGTGCCTCATTAAGAGACACGAGTTTTACCGTTGTGATCAGGGGAAACAAAAGCGTAACACTTTGTGGCAAGTTTAAGAGACATTGGGGGTGCATACGATTCAACAGTTTAGAGGAGGCCATGCACGATTGTTTTGTACTGGGCCTTAAAGACAAGGTGTTACAGAGCAAGTTATTAACTGAAACTAAGATCACGCTGAAAGAAGCAATAGAAGAAGCTCTTCAGCAGAAGCTACCAAGTCCTTACAGCAGCCATGAGAAGATGAACAGGGCCCCGAGCCATTCTGATGGGGAAAAGTCCACCACAAATCATTGTGAGGAACTGATTTCTGGTCAGACACTTGCAGTGAGGTGGAGGAAGGAATTCTAAAAATTTCCAATTCTGACAGAATCAAGGGTTGATCGAAAAGAACAACACCTGATCGTGAAAAACAGAAGACAAGGTCATTGTCATTGCTACTGCAGAGTTTGTGGGAAGCCATCCACCGCACTGAATGCAAGTTTCTAGACACATTTGCCTCCGTTGTGAAAAAAAGAGGCACCTACAAGAGTTCTGCAAATCATCCAGAACTCCACCCAACAGAAGAAAGTTTGCTGCAAGAAAACAAAGAATTCAAGCCTAACAACCTCATGAGAAAAATGAGGCACAGCACAGAAGCAAATGGAAAGAATGAAACTCATCAGACAGTAACTATTGGTCATTCATCTCCTTTAAAAAGCAGAAAAGCCGCCATGTCAAGGTACTTATTGAAGTAATGCCTTGCCAAATGGAAGGACTCAGGCTCAAACCTATCTATGGTGTCAATGGGACACTAGTCAAAGACTGTTACCAAATATTCAGAAGATCTCACTTCCCGAAGCAGGCATTGACTCTTAAAGACTACCAAGGGAACATGATTACTGTTAAGTTTGCATGAAGAGTCAGACGCGAGGAATTCCAGCAAAAGACTTTATTAATGACAACAGCTCGAATGGACCCGTTCCGGGTAAGGCTACGGCTGCTCTTAT
This sequence comes from Naja naja, assembly GCA_009733165.1. Lineage (NCBI taxonomy): Eukaryota > Metazoa > Chordata > Lepidosauria > Squamata > Elapidae > Naja > Naja naja. The sequence continues at coordinate 55,792,015 of CM019150.1, read as the reverse complement.
AGCCGGCAGCCGTGCTGCTAGCCAATGGGAGTGCAGGGTTTCTTCCCGCACTATTTAAACCAATACCATTTGACATTTTACAAGACCAATTCAAATAAACCAATAACATTTAAACCTACATACATAACACCCCTCCCCACTAGGTTCAGTCCATACCAAACCCCAACCTATCTAATGTATTCCTTTAAATAGGTGGGGCTCTTACGTGTACGTTGAGACCTTCGTGGTTCAGAATCTTTATTGTTCTCACCCAGTGAGAGGGGAAATGTGTCTGCTGACATTTCCCTGTTAGGACTTCCTGTGAAAGGACCCTGTTAGACTGTTAGAATCTGGTCTCTCCTCCCAACCCATCTCCATTCCAATGTCAACACCCAAGTCTGGTAGTGATGTACAATCTTCCACTTCTAAGGATGGATCTAGGCATTGTGACAGGGTCGGGATGGTTCCTGTCGTAATGACTCTACTTTAAGGATGGATCTTGGCATTGTGACAGGGTTCGGGATGGTTCCTGTCGCAATGGCTCGTTACACAAAGGGTTGATTCCTGTTTGCTGATATTCCTCCTGTTCCTCCCCTTCCCCTAGAAGAGACATCAGGTGAGGGACCTAGAGAGAGACAGGGGCGATGTTCCTGAGTGAACCGGGATCTAAGTTGGTCAATGTGCCTGCTCCAGAGGAGGCCATCCTCTGTTTGAACCCTGTAAGAAAGAGGGCCAGTGATGTGAGTTATTTCAGCAGGAATCCACAAAGGTTCACCTGTAAGGTTCCTAGCATAGACAGAATCTCCCACACTAAAAGAACGAACTTTGGAAGTGGAATCCAGTGGTGTATTGGGTGCATAAGTGGGATGAAGTCGGTCAAGGGAAGACCTAAGTTCCTGCCCATTAACAACTCTGCTGGGGACAAGTTAGTTGATGGGCTAGGAGTGATGTGCTGAACACTAAGAAGCTTTTCAAGCTTCTCAGTGATGTCCCCAGGACCCAGCTGCTGAAGCTTTTCTTTGGTAAAGCGTACCATACGTTCAGCCCGGCTGGCCGGCCGAAGGGTGCCCAGGGGCTGTAAGGGCATGTCTGATGCCCTGTTGAGCTAGAAAGGATTCAAAAATGTTAGACGTGAATTGAGGGCCATTGTCAGAGACAAGGACATCTGGTAACCCATGGGTTACAAAGAGCTTTTTGAGCTGCTTGATAACAGCCTCAGTAGTAGTAGAAGTCATGAGAATAACCTCTAGCCATTTGGAGTATGCATCTACAATTACTAGAAACGTGTGCCCTCTTGTAGGGCCTGCAAAATCAATGTGGATTCTAGACCATGGGCCCCTAGGACATTCCCATTCCTGTGTGGGCGTGAGGTGGGGCAGGCCTGACTACCTGGCAATTGGGACAAGAGGCAACCCAGTTTTCAACACATTTTGTCAATACCTGGCCACCATACATAACTCCTGGCCAAACCTTTCATCCTTACAATCCCAGGATGACCCTCATGTAACATTTCCAAAACCTCCCTTTGCAGTTTTGCAGGAATAACCACCCTGTTACCCCACAAAATACATCCTCTTAATACAGATAATTCAGTTTGCCTGGATTTGAAAGGTTGGCAAAGTGAGGTAGATCTTGAAGAGGCCAACCTTTTTAATCCAGCCCATAATAGGTGCCAACACAGCATCTTTGGCAGATTCTCTGGCAATCTCAGCAGCATGGACTGGAAGCTTAGCAACGGTCTCCAGGAAAAAGGTGTGAGTCTCAAGTTCACAGTCCTCCTTGTGGCAAGGTAGTGGCAACGACTCAGTGCATCAGCATGTCCAATGTCCTTGCCAGGCCTGTGAATCAGTTTGTAGGAGTAGGCTGCAAGAAATTCAGTCCACCTCAGCATTCTTGGTGACAGGATAATAGGTGTAGGTTTGTCTCCTGCCACGATGCCAAGCAAAGGTTTGTGATCTGTAACAATGGTGAATGACCTGCCATACAGATATTCATGAAATTTCTTAACAGCTGCAACAACTGCTAAAGCCTCCTTGTCCAATTGGCTGTAGTTCCTCTCTGCTTTGGACAGCGTGCGAGAGTAGAATGCAATTGGGGCTTCCGGCCATTGGGAAGCCTGTGGCTCAAAACCCTCCCACTCCAAAGGGGATGCATCACAAGTTAGAACAACAGGTAAATTCTCAGAGAATTGAATCAACACAGCATCAGATGATTAGTCTCTTAATACTGTTAAATGCTGACTGTTCCTTCCGCCCCCAGATCCAAGCGCCTTCTTATCAAGTAAACGATGTAAGGTTCAGCAATAGATGCTTTGTGAGGTAGAAACATGTGATAAAAGTTAATAAGGCCAAGGAAGGCTTGCAGATCTGACTTGCAACGAGGTTTAGGGGCTTCCTTGATCGCTTTAACCTTGGCATCAGTGGGGTGGATGCCTGTTTATCAATCATGTACCCCAGGAATTCAACTCTGTCTGTTTTGAGAGTGCATTTATCTTCCTTGACTTTCAAACCTGCTTTTCTGAATCTGGTAAGGACTTCTCTGAGTCTCTCTTGAAGCTGAGTGTCATTCTCAGCAGAGATTAACACATCATCAAAATAAGGCACTACCCCTGGCAGTCCTTGCAACATTCTTTCCATAAGACTTTGAAAAATGCCAGGTGCCACGCTTACTCCAAATTGTAGTCTTTTACATTTGAAGGCACCTCTATGAGTCACAATTGTTTGTGCCTCTGCAGTGGCATCATCAACTGTTAATTGTTGATATGCCTGAGCTAAGTCCAGTTTAGCAAATACTGTACCCCTGCCAAGGAATGGAGCAGATGATGCACAACAGGTACAGGGTATGCGCTCTGCTGCAGCGCATGGTTAAGTGTCCCCTTGTAGTCACCACAGATTCTCACTGACCCATCAGCCTTGACTGGTGTGACTATGGGTGTTTCCCATCTGGAGTGGTCAGTAGGTTCCAAAACCCCTTGGGCGATGAGTTTATCTAATTGTGCATCAATTTTTTCCTTTAAAGCAAATGGAACCCTCCTGGGCTTTAAACGAATTGGGGGCACCTTGGGGTCTAAACTGAAAGCAATAGGGGTCCCCATATACTTGCCCAGTCCTTCGCTGAAGACCTCTGGAAACTCAGACTTCAAGGACTCTTCCCAGTCAGAACTGCTCACGTGATGGATGCCAGTCACCTCGATGCCAGTGGCTTGAACCACTCAAGTCCCAGCAAACCTGGGCGATCCTTGTCCACGATGGTCAGTGGCAAACGTTTGGTGTGGCCTTTAAACTGCACGTTGAATTCCCTCGCTCCAACTACTGGAATCTTGTTCCCTTGGTAGTCTTTGAGGGTCAGTGCTTGCTTCTGGAAATGTTTTTTCTGAATTCTTGGAAAGAGTCGTGTATAGTGTCCCCCATGACACCATAGATAAATAAGAGCTGAGTCCACTTCCATGTGGCACGGTCTCCCTTCAATAAACAACCTTCACATGTACTTTTCTGCTATTTAAATGTGAAGAATGACCAATGGATATTGTTTGGTGAGTTTCACTCTTGCCATTTGCTTTTGAATTTCGCCCCATTTTTCCACTTAAATTGTTGGGCTTAAAATCTTCCTCAGGAAGTTTCTTCCTGAATGGTGGAGTTCTGATGATTTGCAGACTCTGGCTATATGACCCCGTTTCTCACAACGTAGGCAAATGGAGTCAAAAAACTTGCATTCAGTGCGGGGGTGGCCCCCCCACACTCTCTGCAAACGAATCCTTGCCTGTTTTTTCAGAGTCTTTTCTTTTTCTCCATTCTGAGCTTAAAAATCCTCTTCTTCCTCACTGCTATCCGAATCAGAGTCTATCTGTTTGCAATGAGTTGTTGAGGATTTTTCCCATCAGAATGGCTTGAGGCCTGGCTCGAGGCCTTGTTAATCTTTTCATGGCCGCAGCTGAGGACTTGGTGGCTTCTGCTGAAACAGCCTCTTCAATAGCCTCTTTAAGCGGATTTTTGGTTTCATTAACAGTTTGCTTTGTAAGATCTTATCTTTAAGGCCCAAAACAAAACGCACGCATGGCCTCTTCTACGTTGGTAAAGTCACAAGCACCCCCAATGTCCCTTAAATTGCCACGAGTCATTAACACTCTCGCTATCCCCTTGATCCCGACGGTAAAATTTGTCTCTTAATGAGGCACGATACTTGTGGGGCGTAATGGGCTCTTAAAAGTCTTTCTAATTCGGGCCATTCTATTACCTTCAATTCTGCTGCTCCCGCCAACGCCTTTCGCCATTATTTTGAAACTGCCGGACCGCAGTGTGTGAGAAAGACCGCCCTCTTCCGTCTCTCGGGATGCCGGCGAGATCGTTCCCTTCCAGGAACATGTGGAACTGGTCTGCATACGATTTCCAGTCTTCCGTCGCCGGATCGAACGGTGCTGGGGGGTGTTCAGCGCCGCCATCTCGCTCAGTTGCTTGTTCGTCGCGTCGTCTTTCTCTTCAGGGAGATCCCATCCTCTGGCGCCAGTGTTAAGTTTGCATGAAGAGTCAGACGCGAGGAATTCCAGCAAAAGACTTTATTAATGACAACAGTTCAATGGACCCGTCGGGTAAGGCTACGGCTGTTCTTATAGACGGCAGCCGTAGCTGCTAGCCAATGGGAGTGCAGGGTTTCTTCCCGCACTATTTAACCAATACCATTTGACATTTTACAAGACCAATTCAAATAAACCAATAACATTTAAACCTACATACATAACAATTCAGTAGTCTGGAACAAGCCTGTTGGGCACGTTAAGTTCAAGGGCCACACCAAGCACTACCACTGACCATCGTGACAAGGTCACCCAAGTCTGCTATGACTTCTGGGCTCGAGATGACTGGCATCAATCATGTGAGCAACACTGAGTGGGAAGAGGCCTTGCAGTCTGAGTTTCCAGAGTCTTCAGCAACGGATTAGGCAAGTACTTGGGCCCCTATTAACCTTAACCTAGATCCCAAGGTACAACCAATCCATTTAAAACCCGAAGGGTCCATTTGTTAAAGGAAAAAATTGATGCACAATTAGATAAACTATAACTCAAGGGGTTTTAGAGCCCACTGACCACTCCAATTGGGAGATTACCCATAGTCATCAACCAAGTCAAGGCTGATGGTCAGTGAATCTGTGAAGATTACACGGGGACTTGAACCATGTGCTCACAACAGAGGCATATCCAGTTCCAGTAGTGCATCCTTTGTTGAGCATTATCTTGGCGGGGCACGTTTCCACCAAATTGGACCTGGCCCAGGCATATCAACAGTTAACATTGATCATGCAACTGCAGAAGCTCAAACTATTGTAACCCATAGGTGCTTTTTCAAATGCAAACATATTGCAATTTGGAGTAAGTGTGGCACCAGGCATCTTCCAAAGCCTTATGGAAAGGATGCTACAAGGGTTGCCGGGGTGGTGCCCTATTTTGTGACGCTTTAATTTCTCATGCTGAAAATGACACTCAGTTTACATGAGATCCTCCGTGGTCCTACCCAATTCAAAAAAAGGTTTTGGGGTTAAAGTCAAGAAGAAAATGCACACTTGAACAGATAAAGTGGAATTCTTGCAGTACATGATTGATAACATGGCATCCACCCCCAGAGGGCCAAAGTTCATGCCATCAAAGAAGCCCCCCAGGCCAAATGCAAAACAGACTTCAAGTGTTCCTGACTATTAACTTTTATCATATTTTCTACCTCAGGAAAGCAACCACTGCAGAACCCTTACATAGAGTTACTGGACCAAAAATCTGCATGGGTCTGGGGAGAAAAGAACAAGCTGCCTGGTGGCTCAGGCTGTTAATTGCCTTCACTTAAGTTCCAGCTGCCTACAACGGCTGTAGGCTCGAATCCCACCAGGCTCAAGGTTGACTCGCCTTCCATCCTCTCGGTTGGTTAATTGAGGACCCAGATTGTTTGGGGGCAATTAGCGACCTTGATAAAATGCCGCTTAGTAATAAGCAGGCATATACAACAATGGATGAAGGCTATTGCTGACGCATTGGGTTGTATCCAAAAATTGTAAGCCACCCTGAGTCTTCGGATCAGGGCGTGCATATAAATGTGTCATTAAAATAATAAATAATAAATAAATGTAACAATATTAAAGACAAAATCACTTCTGATTCTGTACTGGATACAGTTCTTCTGAGAATCTGCCTGTTGTACTGACTTTTGATGCATCCCCTTTTGGGTGGGGGGGGTTGAGCCACATGCTTCCCAGTGGGAGGGAAGCTCCTATTGCATTTTACTCTCACACTTTGACTAAAGCAGAGAGAACTACAGCCAACTGGACAAGGAAGCTTTGGCAATTGTGGCAGCTGTCAAGAAGTTCCATGCTATGTTTATGGCAGAAGATTCACCATTGTCACAGATCACAAACCTCTATTAGGCATTGTGGCAGGGGACAAACCAACGCCCACGATCCTGTCACCAAGAATGCTGGGATGGACTGAATTTCTTGCTGCTTATTCATACAAACTGATCCACAGACTGGAAAAAGACATTGGACACACTGATGCTTTGAGTCACTGCCCATTCCTTCACACATTGAGGACCCTGCTCCGTGAGACTCACACCTTTTTTTCTAGAAACTGTTGCCAAGCTTCCAGTCCATACTGCTTGAGAGCTATGCCAGAGAGGAACTGCCAAACTGCCACGCTTTATTGGCTCCTATTGTAGGCTTGATCAAAAAAGGTTGGCCACTACAAGATCTACCTCAACTTGCCTAACCTTTAAATCCAGACAAACTGAGTTATCTGTATAA